>VMBQ01000127.1:54816-307422 GCA_007657795.1 Dreissena rostriformis
ATAAAATGATTAATAACCTATGAAATTGGCAACATATTGATATTATATAAGCTAATATATATCATATACCATTTAATTAAACCACAAACTACCAAAAAAAAGGAGAACACAAGTTAAATTTTAAGAAATTTATTTTTTATAATTTTTATATCACCCAAAAAAACGTCAATTTTTTACTATTTTAACCACAAAAATGGAATTAAAAAATGTTCTATCAAATAACTTTTTGCGAAACTGCTCAAATATGTTCATCTACGTATTGTTATCATAAAACAAAAATAAAAAAATGGGGTCACCGCACTTTTAACAGAGATTTTTTTGTTTAACTATCCCTTCCGTCTATGTCAAATTTCTTAAATACAGCAATAAGGCGAAACCCAAGTACCGGTACATAGACTGTTAGAGATATGCATAAACATTATAGATTGTTTACAATCTTAATTGGGATCACAACGGCTTACTAAAAAACACAACACTTAATACAATATTTAATCACAAACATAAGATCATACACTGTTAACCGCACCTGGGATCGAACCACTGAGTACCTATTATGAACCTACATGTATGTTTTTCATTTTTATTGCACATTCCTAGCTCCCCTCTGAACGTCCTGGCCATACCAAATGATTATGTTTAATTTTTTTCATACATTATTATATTGATATGTTAATGGTTTTATTGTCCCCTAGCGGTTTCACTGGAGGGGACTTATGGTTTGCGCTCTGTCCGTCAGTCTGTCAGTCGGTCACACTTTTCTGGATCCTGCGATAACTTTAAAAGTTCTTCATATTTTTTCATGAAACTTGAAACATGGACAGATGCCAATATGGAGATTATGCACGTTATTTCATTTTGTTCCTACATCAAGAATTCTGGTTGCTATGACAACAAATACTAAAAAAAAAATCTGACAATGGTGGAGCCGGTAGGGGACATCATTGCTTGGCAATAGCTTGTTGAATGTAAATCTTGTTTGTAATTTTACACGTTTTGGCAACATGGTCACATTGTACAGATACTGTGGTAATGTCATAAGGTTTTGAAGGACTGTACGGAATTATGTCATGCTTCTATATTGTTTGTGATGCATAAAATGTTGCTGTATAAGACAATGCTGGTAGATGGGAAATAAAACTCTACAAACATTTGCAAATGCATAATTTACTAAGAGTCAAACCTGACATGTATAATCTTCATAAAAATGTATAAATTTAAAATGTATGGCTTTGGTACTGAGTGTTTGAATGCAGAAATGTTGTTCAAGTTTAGGCTACCTGTACACTGTAAAGAAGCATGGCAGGATATATGTGTCGTGTTCTGAGAAAACTAGGCATAATGCTTGTGCGTAAATTGTCATCCCATATAAGCTAGTGCAGTCCGCACAGGCTAATCAGGGACGACAATTTCCGCTTTTATGGAATTTTTCGTTGAAATGATGTCTCTTCTTAGCGAAAATCCAGTTCAGGCGAAAAGTGTCGTACCGGATTAGCCTGTGCAGACTGCAAAGGCTAATCTGGGATGACACTTTACGCACATGCATTTTGTCCAGTTTTCTCAGAACACGACTCATATAATTCCATTTAATGGGATGAATAACATACAAGCCTCTCCNAATTGTATATTTATAATCTAATGTTACTGTTTTGTACATTTAATTTAATTTAGGTCCTGTATCATGTGCATTAATTCATATTTGCCATATTGATTTTTAGATTTTGTATGTTTCAACACTTTTAATTGTTTGATTTTTAAGTATTTTTCAACATCAAGTTGAAAGTCTAATATCTTGTAAATTTGAATGTTTCAATAGTTTAATCTCGCAAGAAAATCATACAGACATTAGAAATACAGAAATATCTAACTTGCAAGTGCTACACCAGGGTGTGATCTCGACTCAGGTTTTTCATCATATGAGTCCTGTGCAGACTGCAAAGGCTAATCTGGGATGACACTTTACGCACATGCATTTTGTCCAGTTTTCTCAGAACACGACTCATATAATTCCATTTAATCGGATGAATAACATACAAGCCTCTCCACTTATTAGCTCACCTACATTGTATGTTCAAACCTATCATGGTCAGCATATGCATTGCAATCGATCAAGGTCGTCGTGGCGTAGTGGATATGGTGTCCGCCTAGCGACCGGGAAGTCATGGGTTCGATCCCCACTGTGGGAGCAAACTTAAGATCTCTCCCAAAGACTTGGTCTAGCCCCTGAAAAACTGACCATAGAGCGTTTCAAATAAGCCTAAGGCTTTCGATGCAATTGAGCTAAAATAAATAGGTTGAAACTAAAAACTAAACTTATCGATCAAGGAAACAAGCGCCATAGTTATTGCATATTTTGTTTCAAAGCATGCTCAAATTGTCTATTTCTAACATGGGATATTTTATTTTTCGTTAGTTCTGTTTGTTACAGTTTTAGCTTTCATGAGGCCAAAAGTGAACACGACTGACTGAATTTCCCAAAATTATGGCCATTGTTAGACGGCAAAAAAAATCAAATTTCCCTTGGTAGTGATTTCTTTTCGTTTTCATTTAATCATTATGCAATTTCAACAGTTTGTGCATGGCCATAAAATTTTGACAGGCCAACAAAAAACAGATAGGGCCATTGTCATCAGAGTTATGACTCCTTGTATGAGGGAAAGAAGCATATACTAATTGATTGTATAATCTTGAACATTTTAAAGCCTTTGTCCGTACCTCACAAAAGTATGTTTTTCATTTATATTGGTACTCAGGTGAGCAATTTGGGCTCTGCTTCTTTCATATTAATGTGTGTTGATTGGGAAACACACTGTTTTGTTTTCAAATAACTAAAATGTTTGTAGTAAATAGAAACTTGTTATATTCCTAATTCTGCATATAGGTTTGCTTTATGACTATTTTTGCTCTGTTTTAAATAAATCACAACTTTACAAATTTAGAGCATATCCAGTTGTTACTAATGACATAATTAATGTTTATACACAAATGTTAACATGGTTTTATTATGGAAATAACAAATTACTATGTACCTTTCAAATATGTATGAAAGTACTCTTCTCTTAATGATGTTTATATGTCTGGAGATGATTATCATAACTATTTCATGTTTGTGATTATAATCTATTAGTGCATTGTTATGTTTGCAAATAAATAATTTTATTGTAAGCATGATTGTGTTGTTAATGCTCTATAACACTTCACTGTTTCACTGAATACAACTACACTGGTGTCTATGAATGAAACACAGTTCAACACTGGACTCAATGACGAGAATTTGTAAATTCAGCCTCAAAATGTGCTATATTTGTCTTACAATATATGTTCACATAAATAAAACATCTAGTAGGTCATATGACTTTACCTCCAATCAAGACCTTTTTATGCCTCCTTTTTAAATAAAGGGGGGTATATTGTTTTTGGCCTGTCTGTCTGTCATTCTGTCTGTGTGTCTGTCCAAAACTTTTATTAATCTTAAAGTTTTGTCATAACTTTTGCAATATTGAAGATAGCAACTTCATCTCATGGAGCTGCACATTGGTGAAAGGTCAAGGTCATCCTTCAAGGTCAAAGGTAAAAAAAAATCAAATTGGCGCATTAGGGGGCATTGTGTTTCTGACAAACACATCTCTTGTTTTGCTGTAATTTAGATTTGTTTTTAATGCTAAAAGACATTTGTGTCATTTGAATAATTTACGTTAACCACAATTAAATAGATTTAAACAAAGGTTAGAAATCATGTTCATACAAACACTACCAGCATTAAGAGACTTATGGTGGTGACAACAATGACAGACATTCCTCCTTATTTTTTATTTTATCAACTGAGTAATATGAAGAACAATACAAGTACACAAGTATACACATAAACATAGTGATAGTTGAGACTTAGTCTGCATTCATTATAAAAAAAGCAGTAAATAAATGTAAAATCTAATTAAGTGTTAAAAGAGACCAGCGAGGTATTGGTAACTAGTAATCAAACAGGCTCCTATGTTAAGCTGGTTGTTATGAGTTTGCATGATTCTGTTAGGGGAACATTGGAACTGCAGAGACATCCTCTGGGGGAATATTGGAACTGCAGAGACATCCTCTGGGGGAATATTAGAACTGCAGAGACATCCTCTGGGGGAACATTGGAACTGCAGAGACATCCTCTGGGGGAACATTGGAACTGCAGAGACATCCTCTTGCGAGAAACCCAATACATAGTCTTTATATAAGTCATTTTAAGTCACTATTTTCCTATACAATACATCACAAACACATATACAGACCTAAGTCAGACTCTTGTAATGCTATGTTTTGTACATGTAAGAATAAAACAAAAACAAAAAACTTTGTTAAAATATTATTTTAACAATGTGTGGTGAGCTTTTTTGTTATTTGTATACACTATACATGAACAAACAATGCTGTCTAAAAATATTACAACTCAATCCAAGCAATACAAATCTCATTGAATGTAGTTACCATAGAGACAGCAAACAACACTGAGTACTGTCATACTATGTCTCCCTCTCACAACATACTGCCAATAGAAGTATACCATGTCCCGCATTACAAATAGGCAAAGAAGGCAACTGCCTATGGACCTTAAGGGGCCCCGTGAGACCGTGATGAAAGATTTTGTTTACTTAGCCTAATCTAATGACTTGACAAAGCCAATTATTTTATATTCATGTTATGTTCCGATTAAAGGTTTGCCATTGTCTTGCCAAGTGACAATCATTCATTATTAGCAAAACTGTATTGTTTCAACTGGGCACTGGCATTCTAGTGCCTAGGCACTAGGCTGACAAGGGGCATGGGCCCCAAAAGTGTCACTGCCTATGGGCCTCCACCGTTCTAATCCTGCACTGAGTACATGTATACCTTATCCATCATCAAATAACATTTAGATCCTTGAAAGTTTCATATCCCACTATAACATAATACACAAGGCACAGTTAAGGAGTTGGGATGGAGGGGGGGGATTTTTTTAACCTTTACAAGTTATTCAAAAACACAACAAGAAGAGCTAATAGTATTAAGTTAGCACTGGTTCACATTTACACTTATCTAGGAACTATATAAACTGTATGGTATAACTCTACCATGACATTACATATTTTTATTGAAATAAGTTGACCTAATAGATAAAAAGTATAATCTAGGTTATTTTAGGGTGGCATACAATCTATATGCCCCCCTTCCCACACTGTCACAATGTACTTGTGTCATAACTATTTTGAAACAGTTCTGTCATTCATGTTGTTTCATAGAACTATTCAAATAGCACTTTCATTAAATGAAG
Organism: Dreissena rostriformis; assembly: GCA_007657795.1. NCBI lineage: Eukaryota > Metazoa > Mollusca > Bivalvia > Myida > Dreissenidae > Dreissena > Dreissena rostriformis. The sequence goes on from VMBQ01000127.1 coordinate 60,107, forward strand.
TGTTGCATAAGGACTCCAAACAGCACTGTTATCAAATGTAGTTATTTATAAGGACCCTACACAGCACTGTTGTCAAATGTATTTGTTTATAAGGACTGTAAACAACACTGTTATCAAATGTTGTTTATTATGACTCTAAACTGCAATGTAATCGAATGGTGTTGTTAATTAGGACTCAAAACGGCACTGTTATCGAATTTTGTTGTTTATTAGGACTCTAAACAACACTGTAATTGAATGTTGTTGTTTATTAGGACTCTAAACAGCACTGTTATCGAATGTAGTTGTTTATTAGGACTCTAAACAGCACTGTTATCGAATGTAGCTGTTTATTAGGACTCTAAACAACACTGTTATCAAATGTAGTTTATTATGACTCTAAACAGCAATGGTATTGAATGTTGATGTTAATAAGGACTCTAAACAGCACTTTCATCGAATTTTGTTGTTTATAAAGTCTCTAAACAACACTGTTATCGAATGTAGTTGTTTAATAGGACTGTAAACATCACTGTTATCAATTGTTGTTTATTATTACTCTTAACAGCAATGGTATCGAATGTTGTTGTAAATGATGACTCAAAACAGCACTGTTATCAAATGTAGATGTTTATTATGACTCTAAACAACACTGTTATTGAATGTAGTTGTTTATTAGGACTCTAAACAGCACTGTTATCGAATGTAGTTGTTTATTAGGACTCTAAACAGCACTGTTATTGAATGTAGTTGTTTATTAGGACTCTAAACAACACTGTTATCAAATGTAGTTTATAATGACTCTTAACAGAAATTCTATTGAATTTTGTTGTTCATTAGGACTCTAAACAGCACTTTCATCGAATGTTGTTGTTTAAAAAGTCTCTTAACAACACTGTTGTCGAATGAAGTTGTTTAATTGGACTCTAAATAACACTGTTATCAGATGTTATTGTTAATTAGGACTCTTAGAAGCACTTTCAGCAAATGTAGTTGTTTATTATGACTCTAAACAGCACTGTTATCAAATGTAGTCGTTTATAATGTCTCTAAACAACACTGTTATCGAATGTAGTTGTTTATAAGGACTCTAAACAACACTGTTATTGATGTTGTTGTTTATTTGAACTCTAAACAGCACTTTTATCAAATGTAGTTATTTATAAGGTCTCTAAACAGCACTGTTATCAATTGTAGTTGTTTATAATGAGTCTTCACAACTTTGTTATCGAATGTAGTTGTTTATAAGGACTGTAAACAACTCTGTTATCAAATCTTGTTTATAATGACTCTAAACAGCAATATTATCAAATATTAATTGTTGTTAATAAGGACTCAAAACAGCACTGTTATCGAATTTAGTTATTTATGAGGACTCTAAACAGAACTTTTATCATATGTAGTTGTTTATTAGGACTCTAAACATCACTGTTATTGATGTTGTTGTTTATTAGGACTCTAAACAGCACTGTTATAGTATGTAGTTATTTATAAGGACTCTAAACAGCACTTTCATCAAATGTAGTTGTTTTTAAGGTCTCTAAACAACACTGTTATCGAATGTAGTTGTTCAATAGGACTCTAAATAATACTGTTATCGGATGTTATTGTTAATTAGGACTTTAAGAAGCATTTTCTGCAATTGTAGTTATTTATTATGACTCTTAACAGCACTGTTATCAAATGTAGTCGTTTATAAGGTCTCTAAACAACACTGTTATTGAATGTAGTTGTTTATAAGGACTCTAAACAACACTGTTATTGATGTTGTTGTTTATTAGGACTCTAAACAGGACTGTTATCGAATGCTGTTATTTATATATTTATTATGACTCTTAACAGCACTTTCTTCAAATATATTTTTTTATTAGGACTCTAAACAACACTGTTATCGAATGTAGTTTATTATGACTCTAACAGCACTGTTACCAAATGCAGTTGATTATAAGGACTCTTAACAGCTATGTTATCAAATGTAGTACATTATGACTCTAAACAGCACTGTTATCAAATGTAGTTGTTTATATGGCTTTAAACAGCACTGTTGTCAAATGTAGTTTATTATGACTCTAAACAGCACTGTTATCAAATGTAGTTTATTATGACTCTAAACAGCACTGTTATCAAATGTAGTTTATTATGCCTCTAAACAGCACTGTGATCAAATGTAGTTGTTTATATGGCTCTAAACAGCACTGTTATTGAATGTAGTTTGTATAAGAGCTCTAAACAGCAATGTTATCAAATTTAGTTTATTATGAATCTAAACAGCAATGCTATCGAATGTTGTTGTTAATTAGGACTCAAAACAGCACTGTTATCGAATGTAGTTATTTATTATGACTCTTAACAGCACTTTATTCAAATATAGTTGTTTATTAGGACTCTTAACAACACTGTTATCGAATTTTGTTGTTTATAATGACTCTCAACAACACTGTTATCGCATGTAGTTGTTTGTAAGGTCTCTAAACAGCACTGTTATCGAATGTAGATGTATATTAGGACTCTAAACAGCACTGTTATCCAATATAGCTGTTTATTATGACTATAAACAGCTTTGTCATCAAATGCAGTTGTTTATTAGGACTCTAAACAGCACTTTTAGCAAATGGTGTTGTTCATAAGGATTCTAAACAGCACTGTTATCAAATGTAGTTGTTTATTAGAACTGTTAACAGCACTGGTATCAAATGTAGTTGTTTATAAGTCTTCTAAACAACACTGTTATCAAATGTAGTTGTTTCATAGCCCTCATCAGAAAACCCTTTCACCAGCTGTTCTTTTATAAAAGCACATTTCAAACAACACTTTAATCAAATTTTATTTTTTAAATGCCGTTTCCTAACAAGAAGAATAAACAATGTTGCTAAATTTATTTGTACAACACCATAATCAAGCGTAGTTCTCTTACCTCCCCCCCCCCACATACACACACACACACACACACACACGCACACGCAAACGATAAATACACAATTTCTACATATTTCTTGAGCCGTCATAAACTTATATCAATATTTTGTTTTAGTGCCACTAAGAAGCAAGGCTCTGAAACATATGTATACCCCATCCCTCATCCGAAAACCATGCAAACAGTTACATAAGTTGTAAGACCATCGTTCTAAGAGTTTATCATGTTGTTCGTTTTCAATAAAATTATCGTGTTTCAAAAGAAGATGTTTCATTGTATGCTTGTTATAACGATCTACAGAACTTAACAAAAAGCATATACCGTACCAAATCGTTATATTTGTTGTGACGGACAGTATGGACAAGATAATTCACATATCAATGATAATGTGTCCTAATACAAAGAACTAGTAATCTCGCTCTAATTCACCTACCTTGTCTGTTGTTAATGTATATCTATTAGATTGTTGCACAAACACAATATTCCATTGAAACAACTGACACTTAATAGAAGATTTCATCGTTTATATATGATTCAAACTAAAACGTTTTACTGACGTCGAAAAGCGCTCTCTCGACGTCGATGCGTTTGACGAGCGTTTTCCGCGACGTTTTTATTCGTCTAGAGTTGGGAAATGAACAGGAAGTATCAGTATTACCTGCACACCGTACAGGTGCGATAAACAAAAAAAATAAACAGGTGTCAGATTAATTCAGAATGCTGGAGTAAAATTTACCCGGGTATTTGACTAATTTTGTTTTGGGTTCATTTCAGAGATAGACATATATTATCATTATCATAAATATGTCTGCATGTGAGCGATTCATTTCCTGTTTTACTTGATTTTCTAGTCGGTTATGTCTCTGTTTGCATTCCTATACCGTTCATGGCATTGCCACATTATTTGTTTCAGGCTTTTGTAAAACCTAAACCAGCATTTTTCTTCAAAGGTACATCTTTGATGATCACAAAACAGAAAAAAATATCAAGATACCACATGCAGGAAGAAGTTACATTGACTTGTAAATCCACTTCTCCATCTCCAAATGTAATCATTGATAAATTTAGAATTGTCAGATGTATGAGTCAAGCTTAATGGTTATAAGGGTATTATCCTACTTTTTTGCAGATATGTTACACATTTTTTGAAACTAGAATGTGGTTCAGGAATGTCAAAATCCCAGAAAGTCTAGTGGCTGACAGCCTAGTCAAATAAATTAGACGTTTAGTGCAAATTTTAAGACGCTTTTGATATTTTGCAAAATTCACTGAGAATATTACCAATATGAATAGAAAAAGCTGACAGTGACTTATTCACAGTTGGCAGTTTGCGAACTTGCAAATTTCAATAACAAATAATCAAATATTTTTAAAAGAATGAAGCCATTATATGTATTTAAACAAGCAAAATAACACTGATATTGAAGAAAATTGTGAATTGCAGACTGAGTCACCATCTTCAAAAGCCTGCATGGTGTATTTGTAGCTTGTAAGATTTTGCTTCTAGAGGAACCGCATTTAAACCCCAACAGGGCACTTGTAACAAATGTCAGACGTTTCCACCCCAAACCGTTTCCTCCCAAGACGTTTCCTCCTCAGACGTTTCCACCCCAAAATGTTGAGATTTTGGGATGGAAACATCTGCACTTTTGTTATTATATTTTTGAAAATGACAAAGGTTTTTTTTTCTAATGGGTCTATGAGGGTAGTTTAAAAAAAATAAAAAAAAATCAAATTAGAAGTGATAAAAAATGAAATAATAATTAAATCAAAATTATAAATATAAAAAAAAATATTGGTTTGTTACAAATTAAATTTGACTTGTATATGATATTGTATAGTTAATATAATAATAATTTTATAAATACAACTTAAATCCATTCATTACTCAAAATGTGTTAATGTAACTATAAATTATAGCCAATTAAGAACCATTTGAGGTGTTTGTTTGATGTGTAAGTTGTTTATATGTAATTAATGCCATCACATGCCAGGGGTTTCGCTGTTGTTCGCCACTGTCGCAAAATGGCTCCAATTTTTTAAAAGTGGCTCCAAATTTTTAAAAATCTGTAAAATTCTATCCGAAAATGTACTGCTATCCGAAAGCACGCGACCGAGCATAAGCGGCCAGCGTCTGTCAGTTGTAACTATTGATTTAAGACGATGTAAGCGACCTACAGTGCAGAGTGTAAATTGAAATCACTGAAGCGTGAGAGTGTTACAGACGGTGTTTTTACTGCTATTGTCAAGTTTTATGGGGGTAATTATTGGATTAACGGCTCGGCTCCTTTATGATGAAGAACAGTCAATTATGTAACACTTGGGACAAACTGTCACAAAGATCAACGATTATAACGATAATTAGGGCGGCTATTCCTTTAATCAATACCTTGGTAAGAGTATTGTTATTTACACATTAGTTAAAGATTGTTCATATTGTTCACAGTTTTATTGATGGCTTTCGTATATAAAGACACATTTATGATTGTATATTCACAAGCAATCATGGCTTTTCATGACTTCTTTAATCCTCGAAAGCGTGCTTTAGAAAGTGAAACAAATGAAAACAATGAAACTCCTTCAAAATTGCCAAAACGTGATAATTCTGTAGCAAAGCGAAAATTCAATGATAGCTGGAAGTCAGAATTCCCTTTCATTTCATATGATGCGAAAACAAAGTCAATGTTTTGTGACTACTGTGTTAAAAATAAATATGTAAAATGGAATATGTAAAAATAAAGCTTATTAAGACTTACATGTATGAAGTTACTTATTGTTGTTTATGTACTTACAAACTTTTAAAAGAAATAATATAGTCAATGACATTTATGTTGTAAGGTTTCTTAGATGCTTGTCATAATAAATAAGGTCGGAATAACTGACCATGTTCGCGCCGCAAAAAAGTGGCGACAACTTTTTTGGGGCCAGTGAAACCCCTGCATGCGTTCTTAATACAATAAGTTATCTGGGTATTGTCTTTAATGATTATTTAAATAAAGAAATCCCTCATTCTCTTTGTTTCTAATTAACATAAACAGATAGGCCTGGAAGTAATGAAACTCATTAAAATATTTATATCAGAAAATGTCCGATACTTCTGGTTGTTTAAAAAATACTGTGCATGTATCTTTAAAAAAAAGATCAAATTTAACCAAAAAAATACCTAATTATCTTTACTTAATCCAATATCAATTTGGGGTGAAAAGTCCACATGTATATTATTTTGGGAAGGAAACATCATGGGAGAAAACGGTTTGGGATGGAAACGTCCACAGTGAGGAAATGGTTTGGGTTGGAAACGTCTGGTAACCCTTAAAACTGTTTAAAATATTACAGTTTTGTTTGTATATTAATTCATTCAGTTCAATTTGAAAAATCTTTGTACCATTGACATTCACTTTCGCAATCGGCCTAACTAGGTTACACCCCATTCCAGCCTATGTGAAATAATAAAAAAGGAACATTAAAAAAAGTTTAATTCAAAGGAAGTTTACAAAAAAACAAACAGGTTGGTTCTTATTACCGTATATGTCCTTATTGGTGCGCACTGCGCATGTTTTTTCAAGACCCCTGCGCGTTAAATTCGAACCACTATTACCAAGTCCTCACATTTGAACAGTGTAACATTTTCATTACCTGCCGCTCACAACATTGTTTAATCTGATTGTATGACATAGTCTGCTGCAGACCTGCTACATCACGATGTCCAATTTAACGCAAATCGGCTGTGGATCCCATTTTAGTTTTCATCGACTTAAATATTTCCCCATAAAGAGACGCTCACCATTAAATCCAGTACTCGGTATTTCGCGCTTTCACTGCATCTAGTTGATAAGGATTTATAGTTTGACAAACAATACACCCGAACGCTCAATACCATACAGTTAGCGTCATCCGCGTTAAGCGCACGTACCACCCATAACAACTTCCTTTCACTGCTGCCTAGCACCCGAGTTACACGCAGTCCTCGAGGAATAGACATCGACAAAATATATAATCAATAATGAACAATGTAAATGGTAATTGCTTAACAGAAACAGCGTACTCGTTTCGTTTTGTTTTAAGAAATCAAATGCATCATTATCATATGCGATTACGATCAACAAGTTTTGATAGTACAATTTTTTAAATGAACTTTATCTCTATGATTTATCACTCACCTGTGCTGACGACAATAATTATTATTGTTGGTTTGTAACCTACGTAGTATACTTGCACGGTAGCATATTTAAGGTGTCACCGTGTTGCAAACAAAATGGCTGCAAAAACGATGTTTTCAGATGTTATGTGCCACTCTTTAATGGATTACGGGCTACATAAATCTTCTCTTATGGTTCCAATAAATTCCAATGAACCCCAGATAAGACGGCCTGCGCTTCTATTTGGGCACGAGCGTCAATAAGGACATATACGGTATATATTATTTTGAGTCTATGTCAATTTGTAAATTTGCATGTATAAGAACCATTACATAACAGCTTATTTTGATGTGTAAAANTACAATAAAATACATTTGGTTTTATACACAACATGCAGAATAGTTTTTAGAAAGTTCCGAACATTTCTGAAAATTTAGTACACGAATGTAATGAACATTATAATGTTCACATGTCTGGTAACTTGAAATAAGTGGTAAATACTTGTTAACATATTATGCTTGAATTATTGAAGAAATCAAGTTGGTATAAGACGATGTAATATTTGAAAGTGACTGTAGAGATATCAGTAATTACTAAGCATCACGCTGTTGCTATGGTAATCTCTGTTCTTATGAGCTCCCTTTGTAAAAGGTGAGTTTAATGAATGTGAGTAAAGTGTCGTCCCAGATTAGCCTGTGTAGTCCACACACGCAAATTGGGGTCGACACTATCATCTTTAATGGTATTTTTTCGTTTAAAGGAAGACTCTTCTTGACAAAAATCCAGTTTAGGCGGAAAGTGTCATCCCTGATAAGCCTGTGCAGACTGCACAGGCAAGTCTGGGACAACACTTTACGCACATGCATTAACCCCCATTTTCACAGAGCGAGGCTAATATGAATGTTCTATGGTATCTAGGCAGGGGATCTGGCCGGACACAGCAGTGTGTATGACCTGTGGACGTCCAACAGGAGTGTGAACCCCGACGCTGACAACCCTCTCTCCATCCAGCCTGGCATCACGTACAAGTCTAAAGACGTCCTCAACTGGCACCAGAGAACCATCAGTCTGGTGGGCATATTGGATCTTATTTTTAGAAACTTGCAAGTTTAAGTTACAATTGACTTTTGTAGTGTTTTTTTTTGTCCTACACATTTTATCTCAAGACTGCAAAAAATTAATATAAAATATAAAAAATAGCACAATAATGTAATGCAATCAAGATAAAAAAAAAGATGCATATGCAATAGATCTAAAGTAATTTATAATGAAAGAAAATGACATACCAAGCAAGCATTAACCTTTACTATACAGATGAAAAAAAGGCTTTAACATTATAAACAGAATTTGAAGTGTATGCATACTGTTTTGCTACAAAAATCATTGCGTGTAAAGTTAGCATTATAACAACCGATCTACATATGAATTCAAATTTAGATTGCACCTGAAATTAACACATTATTTCTGAAATTTGGGCAAAAGAAATTTCTGTGAATAATACACCTGCATTTGTCTCTATTTAAATGGTTTGAATGATTTATTTCTCTTTGCTTGCAACATTGTAGATTGTACATTAGCAGACAATAATATGGTAGTAAACAAATATCGTCTACCAATATCAATGAAATGAGTCATGCAGAGATAAACTTATCAACATTGTCAACTTGTGAACGATTCAAAAGATCAATAGCGTATAAAACGTAGCAACAGACATGTGACAGGCTACCAGCTTTGATGTCCATTTCACGTGACACGTGTCTATTTTCAGAAATCTGATTGTGTGGGTAATTTTATTAATGTAATATCCCTTGTAGTAGATCAAAATAGTTTTTATTAGTTATTGTTATTAAAATTGAGTTCAACATTTGTAATATTGTTTAATGCCAGGAGATAAAATAAGATGAGGAATGTCATCTTTTGTATGTCTAGCATTTTATTATGAATGATAGCATTTTATTACAAATGATACAAATAAAGCATTAATATATTTTACAAATATAGTAAATAAAAAAGAAATGTAGGTTATGTACTTGACGAATTGTAAAATTAGAATATTTATAGCATTATTGAACACTTGCAATGCTTGACTGATGGTGAGTTAATACAACATGTAGTGATAAAACTGATTTAGTGATGGTCGTTTACAATGATTGAAGAATGGTCATTTAGAATCATTGACAGATTGTCATTAAGAGTGATTTAAGAATGGTCATTTAGACTGATCGACTGATGGTCATTAAGAGTGATTTAAGAATGGTCATTTAGATTGATCGACTTATGGTCATTAAATATAATTGAAGAATGGTCATTTAGAGTGATTGACTGATGATCATTTAATGTGGTTGTAGAATAGTCATTTAGAGTGATTGATGAATAGTCCTTTATAGTGATTGATTAATGGTCATTTAGAGTGATCAACTGATGGTCATTTTAGTGAGTGATCAACTGATGGTCATTAAGAGTAATTGAAGAATGGTCATTTAAACTGATGGACAGATGGTCATTAAATATAATTGAAGAATGGTCATTTAGAGTGATTGACTGATAATTATTTTGAGTGATTGGAAGATGGTCATTTATAGTGATTGAAAAACAGTCATTTAAAGTGATTGATGCATGGTCAATAAGAGTGATTGACTGATGAGCATTAAGAGTGATTGTAAGATGGTCATTTATAGTGATTGAAGAAAAGTCATTTAAAGTGATTGATGCATGGTCAATAAGANTTTAGAGTGATTGATGAATGGTCATTTAGAGCGATTGATGAATGGTCATTTAAAGTGATTGATGAATGGTCATTAAGAGCGATTGATGAATGTTCATTTAAAGTGATTGATGAATGTTCAATTAGAGTGATTAACTGATGATCATTTCGTGTGATTGAATAATGGTCATTTAGACTGATTGACGGATGGTCATTACGAGTGATTTAAGAATGGTCATTTAGAGTTTTGATTGATTAATGGTCATTAAATATATTGAAGAATGGTCATTGAGACTGATTGACTGATGATCATTTAGAGTGATTGGAAGATGGTCATTTATAGTGATTGAAGAATGGTCAATTAGAGTGATTGACTGATGAGCATTTAGAGTGATTGACTGATGAGCATTTAGAGTGATTGAAGAATAGTCATTAAAAGTGATTGAAGAATGGTCAATAGAGTGATTTACTGATGAGCATTTAGAGTGATTGACTGATGAGCATTTATAGTGATTGAAGAATAGTCATTTATAGGAATTGATGAATGGTCAATAGAGTGATTGAACAATGGTCATTTAGAGAGTTTGATGAATAGTCATTTAGAGTGATTGACTGATGAGCATTTATAGTGATTGAAGAATAGTCATTTTAAGTGATTTAAGAATGGTCAATAAGAGTGATTGACTGATGAGCATTAAGAGTGATTGACTGATGAGCATTTAGAGTGATTGAAGAATAGTCATTTAAAGTGATTGAAGAATGGTCCATTAGAGTGATTGACTGATGAGCATTTAGAGTGATTGACTGATGAGCATTTATAGTGATTGTAGAAAAGTCATTTCGAATGATTGATGAATGTTCATCAAGAGTGATTGACTAATAGGCTCATGGTCAGTTAGAGTGCTTTTCTGCAAGTCAGTAAGAATGATTGACTGATGGTTATTAAAGTGATTGCAATTAAAGTCTGTACTGGTGACCAGTTAGTGTGCTTAAATTATGGTCAGAGTAATTGATATTTTAAAACTTTGACAGATGAGCATTTAGAATGATTGACATATTTTTGATCCTGGTAACTTAAGAATGATTGACCGCTTTTTATATAAAGTAATTGACTGTTGTAACAGGATTATGATTCTGGTACAATAGACCCAGTTATAAGGTACTACACTGTTGGAAGTGTTTGATAATAATCTATTAAAGGGAAAGTAATTACATGTATAAAAAATACCCTCTGGGTTTACCTTGGATTTGCACAGTGACTGGACGTATGGTTTATTACTAATCGTGGTTATTATTATTATAAATCAGTTTATGTTTATGGAGTTCTGTTTTGTAGAAATTGAATCATGATGACTTAAGAAAATAAGATAGACTGTTCAATCAAGTGTTAGCTAGTTTGTGCAAACTACCATCATGCTTCTATGTCAGGTTAAAACAGTGGTCTACCAGCTATCATGTTAATATTGCCAATAAAAGTGTCTTTATCTACCATCATTTCACTGTTGCAGGTGAAGGTAGCGTTCTTCCAGGGAGTGGAGGAGGTGGCTCATGTTGTGTTCGGATCAGCTGGTTCTGATTACAACCACTCCAACTGGACCATGTTCTCAGAAGGAACCAACCTCACCACCTGGTTCAACTGCTCTCGTATCTACACCACGACCTTTGACACTCGTGAGCCACCCATGGATGTGCCAGAATTCTGCAGCATGCACAGGTACTTCGGTGGACAGTGGTCGTATGGGAATGTGCATGAAATTGTATGTGAATGAAAAAAAAGTTTAATGTGAATTCAACATCTACACTAATCTACTATCTGTAAATGTACATTGTTTAAAACATGAAACATATCTAAAGAACTGGCCCTGATTTTTTAATGTTCTTAAGTAAGTTTTAACATGAATTAGCTTAACTTGTCCCTCCATCCGTATGTAGATATGTACCGAAGGTTTTTTTTAAGTCCTGTTTTAACTACCGGTTGAATTCTGCTCAAAATTGTACAGCTTAATTACCTCTAAATGCCCTCAATAGTATTCAGACATCACATAACATCAATTATCCATGTAGATCTTATAATAATAAAAAATCCTCGACTTTCCTGTCATGCAGCACATCATCTCTGGACCACAGTTTCTCCATTCTGAGTTCGAGTATCGAGACCCAGACCGACTGCAACAACCTTACCGGCTGGTTCCTGGTCTTGGAGCCTCGCAGTGAGAACTCTGCCATCAACTGTGGCTGGAGTCTACAGGGAAGTGGAACCACACCCCCACACTTCCTGTATGCCAAAGGCAATACATCAGAACCCATGAAAAGTAAGTAGACATGATATTTTTGTAACAAAATATAATGAGATTTTTTTGTATCACAATATCCTGGTAATTGTATTTTGTCTGCTTGTGTAATTACCAGTTGTGTGTGGGTGTGTTAGAGACTCCTTAGTGTTTGCATGTGTGATAGACTGTCAGTGTGATAAACTGTGTGTGTGATAGAGTGCGCTTGTGATTTACTTGTTGGGTATGAAATACTTTAATGTGTGAAATACTGTGTTTGTGTGTGTGTGTGTGTGCGTGCATGCGTGTGTGATATACTGCTGAAATTTGTGTGCGCGTGTGACATATTGCGTGTGTTTAGACTGCTGTAATGTTTGTATGTGTGTGATAGACTGCAAGTATGATAGACTGCTGTAAAGTTGATGTTTTTGTGATAGACTGCATGTGTGATAGACTGCTTTTAAGATGCCATTGTTATTCATATTTGCATTAATGAGGTTGTAAAGTGTGCTTTACTTTGAGAGATCTGAAAAGACACTTATTATCTGTTAAATCCAGAAAACAGAATCAAAATAATTAATGTGCATGGTAATAAATATTGTTTTATAGGGTTTCTTTATTTACTTGCTAGTAGAAATCACATTTCAAGTCCTGTTTTCATTTCAGATGCGGCCACTGCTGATGTCATGGCAATATTTGTTGGTATGAGATCCTGTCTATTTATTTTTTGGTCCCCTATTGAAATTCTTTGTAACAACATCCCATACATATAACATCACAATTTATATACTTCTCTACATGGCGGGATATTTAAATTGGATTTTTTGGTTCAAATTAGGGTCAAAATATGGCCACATTGTAATTCACAAAAAGTATATTTTTTCCCAACTGACTGCATTAAATTCCCAATTGAAAGTTGCAAGTATTTTGTTAATAAATCAGAATGTTCGGTTCATCTCTTAATCTCTTGAGAATTGAACCTTATCAAATATCATGTTAAAACACTTATTCTCAATTCGAGAGTATTTGTAAGCAAAACAACATCAACTTAATTTCCCAATTTTATTCAAATGAAGCAATTTTTCCTAATTCTTAGGGCATTGACCCCATTCATTTAATGGTGGAAACAATTATGTTCATGTGCATCTGAAGTAACATTATGTGCTTAAATAAACATTATGACAATTATGTTTGCTTCTTAAGCTGATGAACATAATGATATTCATAAGAGTGCATACTATTTCTGTCACTTTTCACCTGCATACTGGCTCTCATTCCCAGATGACTGTATTAACAAGACGCTTTGTCACTCGCCCTCCTGCTGGCAGTCTCCACAGGGCAAGTGTAGTTGCCATGGCTACCCGTGTGAGTCACCCTGCTCACATCGTGACTCACCTTGTCCTGCTTACACCAGCTGTAGGCCAAATCCCACTAACATCTCCGCATTCACGTGTGAGTGCCTGTACGGCTCTGAAAACAACGAGTGTAAAGGTAAACATTAGTGGTACAAATGTATAACACCTGCTGTGTAAATTAATTGAATATTAAATTTTCTAATTAATATTATTGTCATGGCATGATTTTTGTATACAGACAACACATCAACCAGAATATTTGAGTACAGTTTAAAGGAACAAAATGTTTGGAGATCTTCATACTGTATGATAGGGCTCAGTGATGATCTTGTTAACAATTAAAATGGATTCGATCCCCACTGTTGGAGCGTTTTTTTTATCTCCCCAAAGACACCAAGGAACTGGGTCTATCAAGGACACTGATTTGAGAGTGTTTCAATAAGCCTTAGGCTTTTGAAGCAATTGAGCTAAAATAAATTTGTTAAACTAACAATTAAAACAAGAAAGTTCTCAATAGGTGATTTAGTTGATTATATTTTTAATTGAGAAGTACACAAAGCTCAGCTTGTTAATTTTCTATAAATAAATTGTGCATCACCATTTTTACAACTGAATAGTTGATGTCATGCAACGTTTTCTCATCAGCAGCGGCCATATCGGAAGGCAGCCTGTCCGGTGGAGTGATAGCGGGTATCGTGCTGGGGATACTGGGTGGTCTGGGGCTGGTACTGCTGGTTATGTTCGGGGTCTACAAGTGGAGGCAGAGGAAATCACAACTCAAGGACAACAATGAACAGGAATCATCCACCGCCGCAGGTAGTACACTGGAAAAAGTATTCTGGAAATAATATACTGGGAAAAGACTTGAAATAGTACACTGGAGAAAGTTGACTTGAAACAAATTGTGGTCCATGTACAAAAATGTCACCACCACAGTCTGCAAAACTAACTTTTTTGTCTTCATAGCCAATGTGGCTATGGAACTTTGAAAATGTCATAGCCAGAGGAAATTTTTCATAGCCAGAAAAAAATTGAATTAATTTACAATGACATTATCATGAAAGGACAGGGACAGAACAAGACCTTGGAGCTTTCAGTTTGAACATTGTTGACCTTAGCTGCGGGGCATAGCAGAACAATAAAACTGTAATTCTCGGCAGCAAGTATTTACCAGTAAAAAAACAAAGCGGGTGGTATCGATCTTTATCATACGAATGATAAACACTGTTACGGTTATTTCGTAATTTCAAAGCTATTAATAACACACATTCAACCGTTTTACTTAATTTATAAAAACCCTCGCACTATTATTTCATTTATCGGCGTAGAATGCAGTTCAGTTTACCAAAAGTTTTAAATACGCGAGCCGGACTTAACACTCTATAACATCTAAGGGAGATCACTTATGATAGAAAACTAAGGGAAGTAACCAAGTGGTGTCATTTTAAGAATTTACACCTGAAATGCATAAATTGATGATTTATTGGTTTATTTTATCTGATATTTTTTTTCATCGCAATTCAGGCGATCTATATTAAATTTTTCTATCGCCAGAGCCGAAATTTCATCGCATTGGCGATCAGGCGATGGGTTAATTTTGCAGACTGCCACCATAAATAGACCGTTTACAAGGGCTAGGTTGAGGTGGGTGCTACCACATTAGTTGTTTTTTTGTAATTATGAAATTTTAAGGAAGTGTTTGAAGGCATTAAGTGAATGTCAAGCTCAGTGTTTGGCATAATTGCTCATATCTAACTGGCGCATTCTTTCTCGTGAGGTAAATAAGAGGTTTTACCATAGCGGAGTTTGAGAGATAAAATCTTTTATAAAACCAGGAAGCACCTAACACTGATGTTACGTCTCTGTCACATTGTGGCCTGGGATTTTTTATGTCCCCCAGTCTATACTGGGGGACATATATTGTTTTTTGCCCTGTCTGTTTGTTTGTTGGTTTGCACAAACTTTAACATTTTGCAATAACTTTTGCAATATTAAAGATAGCTACTTGATATTTGGCATGCATGTGTATCTCATAGAGCTGCACATTTTGAGTGGTGAAGGTCAAGGTCATNGTACCGGTTTCATCGGAGGGGACTTATGGTTTGCGCTCTGTGTTTGTGTCAGTCAGTCTTTAAAAGTTCTACTTTTTTTTCATGAAACTTGAAACATGGATAGATGGCAATATGGACATTATGCACGTCATTTCATTTTGTCCCTACGTCAAGAATTCTGGTTGCTGTGGCAACAAATACTTAAACGAAACAAACAATTCTGACAATGGTGAAGCCGGAAGGGGACATATATTGCTTGACAATGGTCTTGTTGTCTCAACTTTCATTGGGTCTCGCCTTATATCATGATCGTTAACAGTTAAAGCAGAAGTACTTTCATGGCCAGAGAATTGACAGCTGACAGTTTTAGTTTCAGTTTGTGATTTTCAAGAAGCTCCAGTATGTTGTTAACATTTTGATAAATGGGACTTTCAATCAGGTGAAAATATCAAAATATCCACTTGAAATGCAACTGCAAAGCTCTCACAACTCTTGAGCTCTATATTTTCTAATGTTAAAAGATTGCACCACCCTGAGAAATCCCAAATGGCATGACATTGAATTCATTTAGACCTCTTTAGCTGTAAGCCCAAGTATTCTAATAAAATAACCAGACTGATATGGACTGAACGTCTTTAAACAGAATTTTGCTGGCCTTATAAACTGAAAAGACAGATGGTTGTTGAATGATTGTATAATAAAAGCAAATTTTGTTATGCACCAAAACATCTATATAACATAATGTTGCACGATAAACAATTATTGTTATGCATAAAAAATCTATTCATAATTATGGTGCATGATAAAACAAGGGGGTTAATACACAACAGCAAACACTGTTGCACAAACACATATGTTAATATATACTTTGATTACAAGGCTCGGTCAGATCTAAATTACCATAAACAGGTTAATAAAAAACAATGCATCTGCCGTCACACCCTGACAAAACAAACAGGTATTGTTAAACCAGCCCGCACTATCAGAATAACTATCTATCAGGTTTAACTTTTAGCATCTGCATCGCAGCAACGTTATTGTAAGTTACGTAGAAACAGTATTAGCCTCTGTCTATCTTATGTAGTATGAATAAATCAATTGATGTACTTTATTTTGATCTTCTTGATTGAAGACTCTGCCAAAGATTTAGGAGTGTTACTATGTCACAAATTATTTGATAAAATTACACTACAAGTGTCTGCATTTCGTAAGAATGGTTTGATCTGTTTGCAGGTTTTGCTCGTGAGTTTGTGCGTCGCAGTGTGCACCGGCTGTCTGGACGCAACTACCAGTTTGCCCGCAGACATCTCAAGGAGGAGAAGCCCACTCCATCTGAGCAGCCCAAGGTCAATTCTGAGTTGAAGGTGGTTAAGTCACAGCAGCTCTCGCCAGAGAGCAGTGTGGTGTTTGGAGAGTCGAACCTGGGCTTCCAGGACGACGACTCTCCGCCCACTCCCCAGCCCACACCGCCAATAGACAGACGCTACACAGAGTTCCCTACTCGGGCTGTCTCAGGCCCGCCCAGTGTGTCTGTCACTGAGATACAGATGCATGAGAAAAGATCCTATGTTAAGGCAGAACAGCCTAAATTTACTCAGAGTGTTCCTCCTGTTGTCGAGTTACGGTCGAGGCGTGAATCTCCACATAGTCTCGAGTTCTGTGAGAAAGCAAGTACAGTTGGAAGTTATGAACGTGCTAGTACAATGAGTGAGATGTCAGATGCCACGAGCACGTCAGGTTATAGTGACTACACAGCTGATGTCCCAGCAAACCTTCCCCCAAGTGAAATGATATCTAAAGACATTCTGCGTCACCATGGTCACCGGCACCGTACCAGGTCGCGCCCCAGGTCCCGTGGGAACACGGTTGAGCATCCTAAGGTCATTGTGGCCCCAGAAACAGTGGAGGGTCAGATCCACTATGCCATGGAGAGGAGCCGGCTCAGCATCAGCAGCATGTCCAGTCTGTCCAGTGAGGCTACGCACAAGAGTGACAGCACGCAGCGCAGCGGGGAAGTGACCAAGTCTGACGTTCTGCGCGCTCGCTATGAACTCTCCCATCTCGGTGAGCCTGCAGGCAGGCCGCACTTAGTGAAACCAGGCGAGGGCCTGTCCTATCAGGAGATCAAACGTCAGCTTGATGCGGACATGAGCCGCAGAGAGGCGAGGGAACGCAAAATGCAGCTGGAAATGGAACAGGAGGCCAAGTTTGAGGAGGAGAAACTGAAGAAACACAAGATGAGGCAGGTGGAGAGTCTCGACAGCGGCATCGACGCTGAAAACAACATTGGTGAGCGCAGCAGTGATGGGAACATCCAGATTGTGAGGGCCCGGTCTGCTGACCAGCTAAACAGAAACAGAGGGCTGACGGTGAACTACTCCAGCAAGGAGGCCACCGTCTAGACATACCGAAAGACTTATAATGAGGCCACCGTCTAGATACCGTGACATACATGGTTTTCAAGTCAGCTAGATAGAAACTTTGCTGGTTGCTTGAACAAAACTATATGAGCTGCGCGCTGGGAAAATGGGGCTTAATACATGTGGCTCAAGTGTCGTTCCTGATTAGCCTTAGCATTCCGCACAGGCTTATCTGGGATGACACTTTTCGCCTAGACTGGATTTCTTTTAGAATAGACTTCCTTTAAACAAAAGATGCCATACAAGCAGAAAGTCCTTGATAATCCTGTGCGGACTGCACAGGATAATCTGGGACACATTTGTATGCACATGCATTAAGCCCCGTTACCAAAGAGCGAGGCTCATGTAATCCTAGTGATCAGCTGGACTGAAACTTAGAGCTAACAGACAGCTCAAATGGAAGTGAAGACAACTTTTCAACTGGTCTTGAACTGGGGTTTAGAGGTCAGCTGGAGAGGAACTTTAAGCAAGAAAGTCCGGCACGTAGGTCAGCTTTTGGCAGGTCTCATAACCACGCATTTACCCTACCTATTGTTATGTTTATTTATTGTTCTTGTTTGATGATCTTACACTTACCCACTAGTCTCATTTTAAAAATATTTGAGAAACTTAACTTTGTGTCACCACATCAGTTTTGAGAAGGTAGTGAATTGAAGAAATGATTATTATTAACTGATGCATTATGATAACCAAATTTAAAATGTCTGAAATTTTATAATAAAATATATGTAGTACAACACTAGACTAACACTTTTAGACTATTGGCCCACCTTGTATTTGTGTCTTTTCTTGATACACTATTTTTTAATAAGAAAATATAATTTAAAGTTAAATGTGTACAAAAGCAATCTATGCATACTGACAATTTCCAAGGCTTGTTAATTTAACTTCACTGCCTAAGTGTAGGTCTCCCTAATGATTTGCATATACATATAACATATAATCTGCATTTGTATGCCTCTATTAAGTGACGGACATTAGGTAATTCACTTGTCTGTACATTCTTATTTATGTTTGTCCACAGTATATATCAGGCAATAGTAAAAAAACTTGCCACAAATTATCATCATGTGTACACAGCTTGTTGCGCACAACACCTACGTCCCAAGCTCAAAGCTCAAGGTCACACATAGCGTTCAAAGGTCAAATGTGAAGCTTGCGCAAGTCAGAAGATGTGTTATATGTGTCAGAGGTGTTTGCTTATAACAACTTCCTTTACCAATATATAAATCATTTTAATGCCTGTTGTAGTTAGTACATATATACATATCAAGTTTAACATATCACAGACGAATATATGTTTATTTTATATTAACAATAACGTCCAATGTTTTTTTTCTTCACATTATTGTTGTTTTATTTTTATGTATACATAGTTTATAGCAGCAATTGTTTCCAGAACAGATTGTTGAAATTGAGTTTACTTCTTCAATCTATTTGTAATCAAGAAAGCATGTAGAACATATATTTAAATAACGATCTACCATTTAATTATGTCATATGAATTGTGACCTAGTCAAGCATTGCAGTTTTTATGGACACTTGTATTCATATTAAAATACAATATTTATCATATTAAAAACATGTATGATTTTACCTTTTTATAATATTCCCTTTAAAATTCACTAGCAGTGAACTTTGACTACACATATTGGTTCCAAATTTATAATGGCTGTTACCTTTGGTTCCAAATATAAAATGGCTGTAGAATTTGGTTTCAAATATATTATGGCTGTAAACTTTGGTTTCAATATATTATTTATTCAACATATAATGGCTGCTCCGTGGATTTGAATTCTGTCCAGTTCCGTGTATTGTGAATTATGTTCATAAGAATTAAGTTGTTTATGACATATGCTGGTATTACACAAGTAATAACTTAGCCTCGTAGGCTACGTTAGTACAAGACCAGTTTATATAAATTCTCTACGGAAATGATCTTACTTGGTTTTTGTCTCACATGGTACAGCCACCCTTTCCGACACAAAGGTTGTAAATGTCTGTATTTGTACAGCTGGATATGTTATACAAGAGTTATCTAAGCCTACTAGTCATTGTATAGATAACTATCTGCGCTAAGTTGTTTATTTTATCTCATTCAGTCCTCTGGTATAGCCATGTGGGGTTTGGAACATTATGCATCTACTGGTCATGGTCATGTTGCCAACACCCACGTGGTCTTGCTCAGTTGTTGTGGCAATCAAAGATATTGAAACTTAAGTTCATAGAACCCTTTCAATATTTTGAACAAATGTGACTTGTATGCAGTTTGTATTCAAATACTAGTGTTCAATTGCTAGTGTACAGTCTATAAACGTGTTGATGATGAAGCTTTTACCACTGAATCTGTTTGCTTCACTCAAAATTCATGACGGATTCAGATGAATTGTTTTTTTGCCGCATTTAAATCATTTTTGCATAAAATGAAAAGTTTATATTGCTTTGAATTATATTATTGCTCTGTATTGATTTAAATACATGTATCTTCGTTAAATAAGAGATATCTTATTATTTAAAGTGACACAATAGGGTTGTGATTTTGCATATCAAATATTTTTGCAAACTAGGGTTAGTCACTAACATGTCAATACTATGTCAAATGGCACCTTTTTATTAAGTTTACATGTGTTACATATATCTTTTGTTGTAAAGCAGGGTTTTACCTTTTAGGTTTTTAATGTTTTGTTTTCAGGACAATTCTATTGTCATTTTATGAAAAAATATTTTTGTTTGCTCTATAACTAAACCAGGATTTTATGATGGCAGTGTCAAAGCGGTATGTGAGGGTATTCATTACTATCAGTGATAGCTCTAGTTAGCGAATTTGTTCACTTGTTATGTTCATTCAACAAGTTTCGTGTTTCAAAAAATTAAATTGAAGAATAGTGATTCTATGGATATGTTGATATTGTGAAGGAACACGAATCATAATTTGATATGTTTTTTTTTTAAGCAGAAGTTGCCATAGTTCCCATCAAAGTAAAGGAATTTTTAATTAAATCTACATCCAATATATGGTATTTTTTTAGGTTCCAATTTCAGACAGTGTCTTTAGCTATCCTCAACTTCATTTTAATGTAAGTAAACATTCAAGAGTGTAATGGTAAAACACTTATATGTGTGTATATGTACGACAAACGCTGAATGTTAACACAATTACACTGCAATTTTTGTGTTGATTACTTCAAACAACTTATAACTTTTGGAATACAATCCAATCGTTTCATTTTCTGCATCTAAGAGTTTCATCTATTTTACGATTTCATACTTAATAAATACTATACCAGTGTGTCTGCTGTATGTACGTTTTGTGGTCTAACAAGAATAAGTTTGACTGCGATTGTTGTTTTTATTAAACATTACAAATAAATATGCAGAAAACTGATTTGTTTTGTTACAGTACAGTATTGTTGATTGCATACCATTCCAGAACAAATGCTTAGGTACATTTTTATTGCTTGTGTATTTTATGAACTGCTGAGTTAATGTTGTGCGTATACCGGTAATGTGTTTTATTTATGCTTTGTTTTGTTACATGTTTCTATTTGTACATTCACTGGTTTGTTTTAAGCTAATCATAATCGTGTTTTATTTAATAAGTTCTTTTTGTGTGAAACTAAGGAATCTCTTTTATATAAAATGAATATATAATAAACAATTCAGATGTCATTGTTTGTGTGTTTTCTACTTTGTATCAGATATTTCTTTACCAGTTGGGGAAAATTTCCCGAAATGGGAAATTTGGCGATTTCCCGAAGCTATCAATATTGGTACTTTCTTTAGCATTAGTCTATCCGATCTGGAAAAAAATTAATGTTTTTCAAGAAGTTCATTAAAATTGGTCGATGCAAGATTTTTTTTATATAAAAATTGTCACAAAATACAACAAAGTGATATGTTTCCCGATTTGGAAAGCAGCGTAGAAATTGGGAAATTAAGTGTTCTTTTCTCATACCATTATCACACATATACAAAGCTACGCCAATAGCACCCCGACATAAAGCTACGCCATTATCACACACTTATACAGCTGTGTCATTTTCACACAGGAAATAGAGCCAGGCTATTATCTTACAGATATACGTCATTATCACACAGATGCAAAGCTTCACCACTATCTCACAGTTAAAGATGTAGGCTATTATCACACAGATCAAGAGCTGTGATATTACCACGCAGATATAAGGCTACGCCATACAAAAAATTTCAAGAGGAAAGCACATCGCAAATGGAGTTGCGACAGTGTTTTTGCAGACAACACTTTTGTCAGCCTCGCCATAAACTCGTACGCATGAGATCGAGGCCTACAGGACGATCTACCCAATCTTAATATATAAGAAAACAAATAGAGTTCAACTTTTACACATTTGTATGTGAAATACACAGATTACATGAAAAGGAGAATCATGTCATCTTTAAGTAGCTTAAAAGAAATTGATTTAACAAAATTTTGGAGACAATAAACTTTGATGACTTAACAGTAAATTTGTAATGCGAGTGTTAAAGTTTCTTTGTTTCTTTTGGTTATTTAAGTTTTCAATTCTACATCTGAATAATAAATTGTTCTTGAGTATTTTGCATAACCAGTTACACAATTAGTAAAACTTTAAAAACAACTGAAGCCTACATTTACTGGTTGGTTGCCCTGTGTAAGCTGAGTCATATCATACACTCGAACAAGGCCGTCTTCACCACCGAGCACCAGACCTGTGAAACTTTCCCTGGAAATGAATAAAGAAACATACAAAGTATATATTCTACTCAGCAATTATCACAGTCATATGGGTGCCATGTGGGCTTTTCTGGGCCAGCTCATATGGTTTGTCCATTTTGTACCCTAGTATAGGACCTACATTGGCCTTCCCATGTGGCCTGTTCCATAAGGGTCCTATATTAGAACATTGGAAAAAAATGAAAGAAACTGTATCATTATATTAGCAAATATTTGTTGGCACTAATATCTAATGGTTTTTCTCGAACATTGTATTTAATCACAAATAGGTAAACATATTTTGTCCAATATGTTATGTGTAGCATCTGGATAGAATGAATATTTAGCGCCCACATGGAGGAGCCAGAACCCCCCCCCCTCCTCCACAGACATAGGCTGACAAATGCACTCTAGATTATATGCCATTTCTAACACTGGCTCTCACAATATTAAGACATTCCATGCCCCTTTCATAATTTGATAAATATGTAAATAATTTTACAATAACACTCAACTGAGCACCTTTGTACAGTTTTCAACCCTTAACCAATAGGCGCCGAAAGGAGCGCTGTATCGGAGAAAGAAGAATAAGATAACTGATTAAATTTCAATAAGTTAATGCTTGATTAAAGACATGTAGACAAACAGTTGATAATCAATTAATGGAAACATTAAGGTATTATTTTAAACAAACACTCTGAGGAACTATTTTAAACAATGGTTGCTTCTGATCAATCCTTAAACACAGTATGGCTATACTATTTGAGGCAATATCTGGGTGGACAGAAGACCCATAAAATATAATTCCTTAAATACATTAAACGCATTATCGATTTGAAATAAAACAAGAACCTAGAAAATGTGTATATTAAGTCTTGTATGAACAATACTCATAATCATCTTTACAACCATCATGTGGGCCGTAATTGTACAGACCGTGCCGAACTGGTCCGATTAAGCTCGACTGGACTAGAAATAAATCAGTACCTAAAATGACAATCTCCATGCAGAGTTGTCGTTCCTTTCTCTCACATACAACTTCTCAATCTCCATGCAGAGTTGTCGTTCCTTTCTCTCACATACAAGTATTATAAGTATTATTTTATGAAAAGTAGTGTAATTTTCTTTTATATTTTAAAAATATGAATAAGTATAGGTTCATAATAAAAAAAAATACCTAAATTTAAAAAGTAAAAATAACCTTTTAAAAATTTGAAAATAACCGTTGATACTGTCATTCTACACATAGATGACCCGTGTGTACACAATGTTGATACTGTTAGAGACCACGTGGATCGGCTATCATGACGTGTTTGGTTATAACGGCAAGGATTTTAGATCAGTATAATATGGTTCTTTTTTGTCCCCGGTTAAAATAAAAACTCTTGTTTTCACAAAGGAAACAATTCTCCGGCACTTTCTTCTTCAGCGTATACACATTGTTATCTATGCCGTTGATACTGTAAGACGACATTAAATATTGCATCACGTGGCTCGGCTATCATCACGTGGTTGGTTGTGACGGCAGGGATTTGATCCAGCTATGCTGGTTCCAGTCAAATCTCTGCGCGGAGGTTGNAACACAATGTACGTGTTCGGTATGAGTTAACCACATATATCTCCCTAGTTGACACCTGTTCGCGACCATTTTATGAGACGAAAAAAATAACTATCTAAGTTGTTTCAGAATGAATTAAAGTTTATTTACCAAAACCAATAAACATAACAACAAACAACATATAGATAGAATCCATGTGCACATCATTTAATAACGAGTTGGAACCTGTATACGTATGAAAAAAATAAAACTGTAACACATTCAATACATACTCCTGTTGTTTTCTTGTATTGTTTAAATTTATTTCGATGCACCAATCTTGACATTTCGTTTAAGCATTTGAGTACGGTGTTTAATGGCTCCATTGTTCAACACTAACCAATTTTCTCCTTACGATCAGAAACTGTCCAGAACTGACCACATGGTATCATAAATCTCCGCGTGTCAAGTTCGTCCCAAAGGTGTTCGATTATAGGGTGACTTTGGAGGGAAAAGAAGCAGACGAACGTCATGTTGTTGGAGTAACGCCTGCGTCGCGCGTGCTGTTTGAGCAGGTGCTCCATCCTGCAACAAAACCATGCCGCGTTCGCCGGCCCGTAGGAGCGGAATTGCTATTGGGAGCTTTCATGCTGATTTATAACAGCGTTGAGATTCCCGTGGATAATTACCATATAGTCTTGGTGTGTAACGACACTCCAGCCCACACCATAACGGAGCCGCCACCATAAGGATCACGCTGAAACACACAGTCATCTTTTAGGCGTTCACCATGACGTCTGTACACGCATCTGTACATCGTTGTGGTACAGGTTAAAGCGACTCAGGTCAGTGAACAGGACGTTTGTCCAGTCAGCTCGGGTCATACGCTGGTGCTGACGAGCCCATCGGTCATGCAGCTTCCGGTGACGTAGTGTAAGAATGAGGTCCCAAAAAGACCGCCTAGCTCGTAGTCCCCGAGCGCGGAGCCGCCTAACAACATATTAAGTACATACGGGTCTTCTGTGCGTTCCAAGAGTTTGCTTCGCTGTATCTACTGCGGTCTTGTACCGGTTTTGAAGTTGATCGGCAATAATCTGTGCATCTTGATACGCCGTTGTCATCTTTTTTGATTAATGGCCTTGGCACATCTTCTATTGTGTCAGTATGTTGGAACTTCTGCCAAAGCCTAGCTGCGGATGATACATGTATACCAAAGACACGCGCAACCTAAAAACCAAAACATCCAAAACTTTCTTAATTAAACATTACAACGTCTATAATTTGTTATATTGAGTACGGTTATGATGCATACACATTTTAATACAACGCATAAACTCACACGTCTTAATGACCGGCCTGCAACAGCCTATTGCGCCGTTTCGCTTCTAAATATTCATGCAAGCCATTTTTTTTATTTTTTAACAATAAATTTTATGTTTTCCTGATGTTAGAACCCACCGAGATTGATGAAATTGAAATAAGATTACAAGAATATCGCGTTTCACCATTTACAAGTTAAAAAATATGAAACCACACCTACCCCAGGTGCTAAAGCTTCATACCGTCACGTAAGAAAGATTTTATCATGAGCTTGCACAGAATGTAATCAAAATAATACATGTGATATTTTAAATCAAAATCTTTACTCATAACTGATATATTCAAGTTTAAGAATTGTTGCGTTAGAAAAGTGCATATATAACAGTCGTGATGTTTTATTTCTGATTTCATCTAATCGGATCGAAAGCATTGAACCATACGCCCTTGTAATTGTTATTTAAACACCGACCGTTAAAACTGATCAACCAACGTCAACGAGCATTCCCTGATTAATACCAACACGTTTAGGAAAGTGATAGCTGTCAAATATTGGATTGCAAATATTTATTGCTAAGAACACAATGAGTAAGCTCTGCTATTCTCGTAGGTGGCATACATTAACATGGGATATAAATCGGTTATATTTTGATTTTTGTTAGCAATATTAAGCTTAATTATGTTTTGTCAAAAACATGATGAGCTATATATTATTGGAGATCTGATAATTGATTAGGAAAGTCATGACCACTTAAATGGTATTTCGACGGTATACGTCGGAATAAGATCACAATTTTGAATTAATTAATATCATGAAATTGTAGTAAACTTAAGATTGACGGCGTTCATATATCACACAACGCATGCAGTGTCGTGTCACTTTCCATGAAACGTTTCACAATAACACCAACTGATAATTTACTATCAAACTATTCTTGTTAAACATTATATTCCGTTAATGCAAACCATCGCGTCAGTTTTGTGCCAGGTTATGTTAAATAAGCGTTGAACATAATGCATTATGTCCTCTAAATTTTAATCCACACATAGTATTTTCTGTCGACAATTCTAACGCTAACGCAATATTAACTCTACACTTATTGAAAGGTGGTTATGACAGACACTAACGCGATGCCATTTACCAAGCACCTTATAACCCGAGATGATCGCTAAAAAGAAAAGTGCCGGAATCGATAGATTTTTGGTATTTTATGATGACCTTTGATACTAAATCTAATGATGTTTCCAAGTTATTGTGCGTGTTACATCTTGCGAAATCAGATATACTAATGCTATGACTACTTAAGCCTGACTTTGGTTTAGTTTAGTGTGTAAAGTCGATTTCTACACTTCTTTTATTTGTCTTTTCTTCCAAGAAATGCACGCTATTTTTATATTGCTTGCACTGTATGTGGGTTCAAAAGAACGCCACACATACTTATAAACAGTTTGTACTAAACCATGTCATTATATCTTTTTTGTATAGTAGTACGCTCCAGACATTTGGTAGTTCATTGGAATCCTTCAAAGTTAATAAATACTTTCCATTCAACAAGTTTTACACTAGGTTGTGCAGAATATTGTGCTACATACCATGTTTCTAGCGTTAACGTGTCTGACAATTTAAAACAAAACAACACAAAATCTATAAAATGTATTCTTTTATTGCTTATGATATATATATTATCCTCCTCCTCACGTCCAAATCGCAAGGGGATGCGGAGCTTCTTGTCCTTGTCACGCACAAAGTCTTTCTGCTCCGCGCCGCTCGATTCCTTACCGAACCTAAACAACGTACTCCGCTTTTCTGGTAGACCAAAATCCTCAAAGTCACGAGGCCCATCAAAGGTTTGCGATGTGTAGTAAGGTTAGTACTCGTCGGATGTGTATGGTGCATATGCGCTTCTCTCCCGAATCGAAGGATGCTTCCTCGCTTGCCGAAACGGAATTACGACCGTCTTTTGCTGAATCGTAACAGAGGCAGTCGTTTTTCGGGGGTTTCATCAGCCTCGTTTATAAATGCGAACAGTGATCTGATTTTGTCCAGTCTGCCATTTAGATCCGACGAAGATTTTAAATATTCTGAAAAAAAAAAGAGAAACACTTGAGAACAACACGAAAAATTAAAAACAAGCATTTTGTATCTACAAACATCCATGTTGCCAGAAAACATCTCGTTTTGAAATTTTGGCTATTGCTATAAGGAACATTTTTTTTATTGAGTAACTTTATTTTACGAAATACGTTACGACATTTTGATTTTTGAGTATAAATGTTACTTTAAAGTTGTGTTTAGTGTATTGTCGTTTATGGTTCCGGCAAATGGTAAAAACCGTTTTTTTTCATCCTGAATATGTCTCTTGTTTCATTATTTTCTATATTTGCTTTGATTATGATCAATTAGGGCACACTAACACATGTCTTATGAAAAACAACTTTCACCTATTTCTCTTCATATATTTAATAAAGCATGCGATTCGTAGTACATAAAGCATATACATGGTTCATATGATTTATTACAAACTTCTTACCTAGATTTTTGTATGTTGAGCCTGTGAAAGAGACCTTTAGAGCGAAGAACGTAAGGATGGATAGGACGTACAATGCGTAGACAAATGTCATGCTAAAAAAAACAGGAATTTACCCTAGCAGATTAATACAATATATAACGAGCCAGTTAAATCTGCAGCACATTATAACAAAAATATTGTATTTATTATTATTATTATTAAATTTATAGTTAATTGTTATTTTTTTGTTCGCTTCGCTTTGTTTATATTTATCAGCTCAGGTAACCACCTATCTCCCTCCCAAAGCTTTCATTTGCATTTACTATTACTTAGCGGCGTAAAAAAAGTTTTATTCACAGGTGTTTGTGTTTGTTTTTCATGTGTCATGTGTCTTTTTGTTATATATTTGTTAAAACACAATAAGTAAAGGGTCTTGTATAGATGGTATTTAGGGATGATATGTAGATATGATATGTACAGATTATATTTAGATTATATTTAGAGATGATATGTAGAGATGATATGATATATCTGCAGTTGATATTATCAATTTATATTTTGAATATTTAAACAGTTGTGTTTAAACGTCTTGCCATTGGCAGTCATTTCTAAATTTATTTCGTAAGCTTAACTTTCAATAGCTATAGATGATAACAGGTTGTTGCATTACAGTTTATTTTATTGCAGCTTAAATTATGTTCAAACACATACATGCATATTACAAATGCATATTTTTGCACCTTTAATCTGCATGCTTTTGAGACCTTTTGTCCAGCATTTAAAAATAAGCGACTTTAAAAAAAGCTGGACATAATTTTTTTTCACATTTCCGTCTCTCTGCGTTTTACAAAGTCATTCTCATTGGCACAATGAACCGTATGTATTATGAATAAGTATTGTTTTCCGCAACTAATTAACTTCCTATTGTATTTATGTTCATGCGTCGCGCAAACAGAGAAACATTTGTCATATGACCTTTTCGCACTGATTGTTAAGTGCGTCTCATATTATGCTGTTATATGGTTTTGTCAATTTTATTTTCAATGCCTTTGGCAAAGTGCAGGGAATACAAACAGCGCTGCATCATATTGTCAAAGGCGTGATTTAATACAAAATGTGACAGTACATATTGTTGCATGTTCTTGTTTCTGTCACTGAAGAGAAATTTATATTTCCGGACGCAAGGTACAAATGAATACAGTACTTATAGTCAGTATTAAGTGATTATACATGGACAACCACGAAGCTTCAATATATCTGTACATCTTATACGGCAATAATTTCTTGAATAGCATTATTATGATCAACATCATCATCATCATCATCATCATCATCATCATCATCATCATCATCATCATCATCATCATCATCATCTTCTTATTCTTCTTCATCTTCTTCTTGTTATTATTATTATTATTATTATTATTATTATTATTATTATTATTATTATTATTATTATTATTATTATTATGTTACTATATTTTTACCATCTTTTAAAGTTATATAAATTACATTGCTGGAAAAAAGCAACATCTAAGTGTTGTGTTTACTTCACATAAATGTATACAATTACATGAAACATCAACTGTGTGCTCTGATTTATGTTGTACTCATGCCACATTTTCATTCGATCACGAAGATTTTAATCTTTTTAGCAATAACTTATTTGAATAACGAAAATTACAAACACACAATGCTCGCATCCTAGTAAAAGTACCGAGAAGATCGTATTAATTGATGTGGTATCCGCTAACATACATTTCAAATAGCAGGGAAATAGAAAACCTCCGTATAATTGCATATGACGGAGCATCAGTCAATGGAAATTTTAATTACGTCACTGCTTTTCATTTATACATAAAACTGTTGCTTTATAGTATCTTTTGTTATCAGGCAGTGGTATTTATAATCAGCAATACATCATTGACATTGGGATTATTTTCTTTCCAATTGACGAACTCCGCAGACAAGCACTTTCAGCTCCGTCCTTTAATTGTGAAATTCGTCTTTGATGAATATTCCTGTGTGTGACCTGGGCAACCGAAACCATCTCATTATAAAGTACTCAATGCACCATAAGCCAGTAAAACAAATGATACCAAACGAGTCGCAATGATGAATAAACCTTATAAACGTTTTTTTTTTTTTTTAATTTGGTCGTCTTTATTTAAATGTAATGCAAAGAGAAATATCAATCGTTTTGTACAGTGTTAATTGTTAAGCCAAAAGATGTTTATAAGCTCTAGAATGTATACAATGCACAACTTCTTAAGTACAAATATTCTTTAGTTTATAGAGAAAATACATAATTCAACTCTTTATCGCAATTGCATAATAAAAAAGCCACACATTTAGTAAAAACAAATCAACGTTTTCAATTTACAACAACAAATAATCGTGCTAAAAATTTAGTAAAGGACTACACGTACAGGGACAAAACAAGAAACTGTAGGAGTAGGTATTGCATATTCATATTGTTTATGTGATTACATGTTTTGCCAATTATGAGTCCTCATATGTTTCATTCACATTTTTTTTATTGGAATTAATTGTTCAAATCTGCTTTCAATGTCGATAAGTTATACTGATTACTTTCATTTTGAAATATCGGCGTAAGAAGGGCAGTATAATAATGTTAATTAACATCAATTTAAGCTTATTTTAAACAACAGAACACGAAAACGTTTTGAACATGTTATAGTGTAAACAAATAAACATACTCATCACAAAAATAAACATTAACATTGAACAATACTAAACTTTAAAATAATGATAATATATAAACTACTGGATTGTAATTCGGAATGAATTGATTTACACGTAAGCGGTTTCATGATCTGGCGTGCACGTTTTTTTAGCAACGGAGCTTACCAAACGCAGCCTCTTCTTTAGGATCGTATTCTGGATGACTTACGGGGAATGATTGCCACTGATCATCCGAGTGGTATTACACATATCTTTTACATATCAAATTATTACAGACAGCGCATACAATCGCAAAGGAAAAAACAAGTCATCGTTATATCAATTTAAGAACGTCCAACAATTGTTGAGTGTATTTTACTCATCATTTTTCAATGCGCTGAACTTCGTTACTGTTGTCAATAACACTCATGCAAATAAGTTTAGAGTAGCGACAGAATACACATGGACTTTGTTCTGCATCAATCAATATATAAGATGCCGTTAACTTTTATTATGCATGTGTATGAGACTTATGCATTAAACGTTGACAGCAGAACACTGACTTGAAAACAAATTCATACAATTTTATTTTACGAAATATTTTACGAAATATTCGTTTACTTTGAGTGTTAATGGGGCTTTGAACATTGTAATTTATTCCGTTAATGCAAACCATCGCGCCAGCTTTGTGTCAGGTTATTTAAATAAGCGTGGCACGTAATGCACCTTTGTCCTCTAAATTGTAATCCACATATATTATGGTCGGTCAACGATTCTAACGCTCACGCAATATTGACACTTATTGAACGGTTGTTATAATTGACAATAACGCGATGCAATTTTCCAAGCACCCTATAACCCGAGTTGATCGTTATTAAAAAGAAAAGTGTCAGAATCGATTATGTTCATCTGCGTATTGTATAATGACATTACATATTAAATCTTATGATGTTTCAAAGTTATTGTTCATGTAACATCGTGCAAAATCAGATATACAAATAGTATGACTACCTTAGCCTGGCTTTGGGTTGATTCAATGTGAAAAGTATATGTTGATTGTTACATTTCTTTCACTTGTCTTTCTTATGTTTTGTCCCAAAAAATGAATACACGCCCATTTTTGTATTGCTTGCATTGTGTTGTGGGTTGAAAAGAACGCCAAACTTATTTATAAACAATTTGTACTAAACAATGTCATGATATCTTTTTTGTATAGTAGTCACTCCAGACGTTAGTTAATTGGAATCATTCAAAGTTAATAAAATACCTTCCATTAAACAAGTTTTACAATAGGTTTTGAAAAATATTGCAAACCATGTTTCAAGCGTGAATGTGCCCTGAAAATTAACATAATCAAAAACAAAAACACAAAATCTATAAATGTATTCTTTTATTGCTTATGATATATATAATTCATAAGAATTAGTTTAACCCTTTGAGCGCTGGAACCGAATTTTAAAGGCCTTTGCAAACAGTTTGGATCCAGATGAGACGCCACAGAACGTGGCGTCTCATCAGGATCCAAACTGTTTGCTATTCTGATAGTATTCTTTGAAAAACAGTGAAGAAAATGCTTATTTTAGAAATTCAGCAGACGACATTTTAGCAGACGACAAATATACCAGCATGCAAAGGGTTAATGTGAAGGACCACATTTTTTGAACGGAGTAAGAAGTATTTTGATGGTGTGGAAATTTCGCATCAAACACGATGCATACTGTAAAACGTTTCACGACATCAACCGGGTTTCTCCATAGAAATATCCTCTTCATCCTCCTCCTCACGTCCAAATCGCCACGGAGTGTGGGGCTTCTTGTCATAGTCAAGCGCAAGGTCTTTCTGCTCCGCGCCGCTCGATTTCTTGCCGAACCTTAACAATGTACTCCGCTTTTCTGGCAGACCGAAATCCTCAAAGCCCCGAGGCCCTTCAAAGGTTTGCGATGGGTAGTAAGGTAAGTACTCGTCGGATGTGTATGGCGAATATTTGATTCTCTTTCCGAATCGAAGGATGCATTCTCGCTTGCCAAAGCGGAATAAGGAAAGTCTTTTGCCAAAGCGTAATAACAAAAGTCGTTTTTCGGGGATTTCATCAGCCTCGTTTATGAATGCGTACAGCGATCGGATTTTGTCCAGTCTGCCATTTAGATCTGGCGACAAATTTATATTAATATATAATAATTGCATGTGGAGATAATATGTAGAGATGATATGATACACCTGCTGTTGATATTATCACTTTATATTTGGAATAGTATAACAGTTTTATTCAAACATTTCGCCATTGGCAGTCATTTCTAAATTTATCAAGTTATAGCTATAGATGAACTTGTTGTTCCATTTCAGTTTATTTGAGTGGAGCATAAATTGTGTGTATACCAACACAAACATGAATATGACAACTGGATACTTTGACACCTTTCATCTGTATGCTTTTGAGCCATTTTTCCCAGCAGAACATATTATTGCATGTTCTTGTTTCTGTCACTGAAGATATATCATCATCATCATCATCATCATCATCATCATCATCATCATCATCATCATCATCATCATCATCATCATCACTACTACTACTTCTTCTACTACTACTACTATTAGTATTACTACTACTACTACTATGACTACTACTACTACTACTACTACTACTTCTACTACTACTACTACTACTACTACAACTACTACTACTTCTTCTACTACTACTACTACTAGTAGTAGTAGTACTACTACTACTTCTATTATTATTATTACTTATACTACCACTAATAGTAAGTTTACTACCGTTACTCCTTCTAATACTACTACTTATTGCTTCTGCTACTCTTTCTGCTACTATCCAAATGGTTTTCCGAATTAGCTGTATTTGTAAAAGCACATGAAATTTTTAAATGCAATACGAATGTTCTACTGCTGGTGAAGTAAAGATAGATTACATTGATGGAAAAAAGAAACACATCAGCGTTATGTGTATTTCACATAAATGTTAACAGTTATATGTATATGTAACATCGACTGTATGCTCTGATTTATGTTGTACGCATGCCACATTTTCATTCGATATTACAGATTTTAATCTTATTGGCAATATCTTATTCGAATAACGAACCTTACAAACACGAAATGCTCGCCATCCTAGCATAATTATCAAGAACATTGTATTATTGATGTGGTATCCGCAAAAATACATTTCAAATAACAGAAAAATGGCAAACCTCCGTATAATTGCCTACGACGGAGCATCATTCAATGAACATTTTAATAACGTGACTGCTTTTCATTTATTCATAAAACTGTGGCTTTATCGTATATATTGCTATCTAGCAGGGTTATTTATAATCAGCAATAAATCATTGACATTTGGGAAGATTTTCTTACCAATTAAAGAACTCCGTAGACATGCACTTTCAGCTTCGTCTTTTAATTGTGAAATTCGTCTTTGATAAATATGCATGCGTGTGACCTGGAAACCAGAAACCATTTTATTCTAAAGTACGCAATGCACCATAAGCTAGTCAAACAAATGATATCAAACGAGCCGCATTATTGAAGTAAAATAATACACGTTTTGTTTTCAAATTTTGGTCATTATTAATTTATATGCAAAGAGAAATATCATTCGTTTTGAATATTATTCACAAGCCAATATATGTTTCTAAGCTCTAGAATGAAAAGCATTCTGCCGGAAGGCAATTTGTGATTTATGCTGGGCCGAGTTTGGGGTTGTGTGCGTCTTTCAAGTGAAGACCCCAGTGTGTTAGTGTTTTTGTTTTATTTACATCGACCATTTTAAGGCGGGGACCCCACTTTTTAATGCAAGCGTTCATGACTGGCCTAAGTGTGAAGTTTGGTGCCGGTACTATCAATATTCTATACAACGACAATACCCACCTTCTCAAGTACAAATATTCTTTATTTTATGGTGAAAAAAACATAATAAGACTCTTAATCGCAATTGTATCATGAAATAAGGCCGCACATTTGATTACCAATTCAACGTTTTTAATAAACAACAACAAATAATCGTGGTCAAATTGAGTAAATGACTACACGAACAGGCACAAAAAAGAACCCTGTAAGCTTAGGTTTTGTAAATTCATGTTGTTTATGTTAACACATGTCTTGCCAATTATGAGACCAAATGAGTGGCATTCACATTCTATGGAGGCAGTTACCCAATAAATCAGTATGTAGCGAATTAAAGCCAGTCATGATCACGAATTAGATTTACATGTTGCTAGTCAATTTAAGTTATTTTTAATCATCTAATTCTTATAGAAATTAATTGTTAAACTCTGCTTTAGCATCAATAAGTTATCCTGATGAATTTATTTTGAACTATCGTCGCCAGTATAATAATGTTAATTAACATCAACTTTAGCTTATTGTAAACAACAGCATACTAACACGTTTTGAAAATGTTATAGCGTTAACACATAAACATACTCATCATAAAAAATAAACATCAATTGAACAATTCTAACATTTAAAATTAGGATAATTCAATAACTACTGGATTGTAATTCGGAATGAATTGATTTACACGTAATCGTTTTCATGATCGGGCATGCATGTTTTTTAGCAACGGAGCTTACAAAAAGCAGCCTCTTTTCTTGAATCGTGTTCTGAATGAGTTACGGCGAATAATTGACAATAATCACACCAATGGTGTGAGACATATTTTTTGCAAATCAAATTATTACCGTGGTATTAAACATATCATTTACATACCAAATTATTACCGACGGCGCGTAGAATCGCTAAGGACGAAACAAGTCATCTATATATCGAATTAAGAACGTCCAACAATTGTTGAGTGTATTTTACAAATCATATTTCAATGCGCTGAATTTCGTAACTACTGTCAATAAGACTCATGCAAATAAGTTTACGGAGTAGCGAAAACAACCGTTTTTCATTTCACACCAAAGAAAACGAGCAGAATACAAATACACTTTGTTCTGCATCAATCAATATATAAGATGCCGTTAATTTTTTATTATACATGTGTATGAGCATTAACAATGCGCAGAACGCTCAATTAAAAACCAATTCATATAACTCGACAACGGTTACTTTTACTCGATCAAGAAATCAATCCACCTAAAGGATGGTGTCGAATTTCGTTACACCCGTATATAAGATAATTTTCTATTATATTCTACTTGCAGATCAGTGTAGAGCTCATGGATTGATTTTCAGAAGCATGGATAACTAAGTCAACAAAGTATTAATTGGGCAAAATATTGTTTGTCTCGACCACGACACGGATAATATAAAATACATTTAAAGTAGGTAATTAGTTTCACTAACATCAAACGCATATATAGATATAAAGAAATGTAACACTCACAGTATAACACCAACGCATCCTCTAATATGCGACACAAGTCTTCGCATAATGATTTGTAGCTCGTTCATGTTTAATATACGTATAAAGGGTGGTACACTGTTAATAGTGTTTGAAAGCACACTTGTCGAAATACAATGACACTAAGTTTTTGGTTCACTGTTCAAAATGAAGGTTGTTAAAATACTCGTTAACAACGAAAACAGGATTGCATGACTATTCTGTTCGCTATTCATTTGCATCTGAAGTGTTAAACATGCATACAGTGAACATCGTTGAACTCTGCTTTAGATTGCAAATATAATATATATAAATACAATTATTGCATTGAAAAGAATGT
This sequence comes from Dreissena rostriformis, assembly GCA_007657795.1. NCBI lineage: Eukaryota > Metazoa > Mollusca > Bivalvia > Myida > Dreissenidae > Dreissena > Dreissena rostriformis. The sequence continues at coordinate 96,383 of VMBQ01000127.1, forward strand.
TGTTATATGTATTATTCTATAAAAATGCTTTACTTAATTTATTTCGAGAAACCATACAACGTAATATTCAAATCATATCTCGGTGGCGTTTATTTAGGAACGCATCAATTTCTGAGAAGGTCAGGGGACATTGTCAATATCAATGCTTTCCAAGCAAATACCTCCCTAGCAAGACAGTATCTGTGAATAAAATATTGCCAAACTTCATGTTCGCGTTAAGTGGTGTAAAATTAAATATCCTGCACACGTGTCAACAAATTGAAATCTATTCAAGACAGAAGGTTCGTGTCAATAATGAAAATTCACAGAGCGTGTTTGTTTCCGTTGATACATGAATATTGTTAAGGGAATAAATGAACATGCCATTTTTTTTGACACGTCGACGGAAATGGAATTTGTATATTGTATGCATAATAGTCTAGGCCGGAAAAGATACTCTCTCGCTCTTAATAAATGCATCACCCCAAAACTCCTGCTTTTTAATGAAACATAGTGCATTGCACAGTAAGAGAATAAACTTAAAAAGGTTTATTGCTCGGAAACATTTACACATGTGCTGTAACGTAAAGGTCCTCTGAATGTCACCTAAAGATTATGCGATGTAGTCAGATTCATAAAGCGACAACTAATAAAACGAACTAAAGGATTTAATTTGAATGAGATTATTATTCATACACGAATTACAGTATACGTTTTCATCAGCGTAGGTTTGTTATGAGGTTGTTGATAGTTTAGAACATATACAATAAAATATGAAACGGAATCCGTAAACAAATATAAAATAAAACACTATAGGTTCTTTCATTATCAATAAAATAATCTCAAATCATTCCAATTGTCTGTTTTTTCTTACTTGCAGTGAATACTTATTATACGGTTCTACTATTCTCATACATTTGAAGCACACTGTTTTGTAACACTGTAATCTGAAGTGCAACAATAATTCTAAAATAATTTTACAACGTTTGCTCATGGGTATACGGCAAAATATTGAAACACTAAAATGCGTTTTATCGGAGCAATTGCATGCCAGTTATGTGTGTGTTGTGACAGAATGTAGCACAGTTGAATGGAGTGAATATTTTAATACATCTATGAAACACTTTTAAACATTCAATCAAACCAAAATGCATTTAAAATTGTACAAGTCATGCATTTTGATTATTTGCACTGCTGGTGTTTGTCTCTTTTTCTCACTAAGTATATGTGTTTACTGTGTATTTTTCTGCATCATTATTGACGAAAGGAACTAATACAAAGAATGTGTTAGTGTACAGATTTACCACTAATTTCCATCATCCACGTTTAAAAAGTTACTTTAATTATGCAATATGACGAATGAAAAGGAAAACGAATTTCATATGTCTTGAAAAAAAAATGAAAAAAAATGCTCTTCATAATTTGCCAACTTCCGACTTTTTCAGTCATTTTTCTTTTATCGATAAAACATCTGTGATGTGATGGACGTGTTGAGTCAATTTATGGTAAGAAATTAGTTACCATATTTTTATGTAGTGCGTCTTTTTTTTTAAAATAAATTGATCGATATTTAACCTTTTCGTTGAACTAACAACTTGCGGTTTTTAAACATAGAGTAATAAATGACGGCATATCGTCTTCAGCTAACCGAAAAAAATAAGACAAAAAACATACTTCTGAGAAAGCAAAACAACAACAACAACGACAAGAAAATATTATAACTAGTGACTCGCTTATCAGCATTGACTGATTAATACCAACACTTTTAGGAAAGCGATAGCCGTCGAAAGTTGGAAAGTAAATATTTATTGCTTAAAACACCATGAGTAAGCTCTGCTATTCTCGTAGGTGGCATATATTAACATTCGGTATTAAATCGGTTATATTTTGATACGTCGCACTTCTTTTTGCTATTAATATTTAACTTTTATATGTTTTGTTAAAACATTAAGAACGAGATATTATTGGAGATCTGATGATCCATTAAGAAAGTCAGGACCAATTTTGTCGTATTCCGACGATATTAGTCGGAGTAAGACCACACTGATCAATTAATATATATAATTTATTTCAAGCTTTATATAAATATAACACTCGGAGATTTTGTCTCTTATCTTGACCGAATATACGAAAAAGTATACCAAAGGTATTTTGAGGCGCCGAATTAATTGTTTATTTAAACGTTCCTTCATGCATCCTTTTATGCGATGTCATCAGATCCATTTAGCGGATAACAATAAGCGTCAGACTGGAGAGGATTGAAAGCGATTTTTATTAAATGCTTTCCGGTGTTTATAGAGAAATATAAGTTAATTAAAACTGATAATTCACTGATTTAAACAGTGAAAATTAACAGTGAAAATGATCAATACTTTTCATTTTTTTACCGGAACTTTTGTTTACATACAAAACAAAACACATTTGTTAGCATAAAATAAAATAAACAATTGTTGGATTCGGTGGAATATCGATTTTAATTCACTTGTTATCATAGAAAATAATAGTTTTTATGATCACTCGAGAATTTAAATCGACATTCCACCAAATCCAACAAATATCCTCTATGAAATTGAAGTTAACTTAAGATTTACGGCGTTCATATATTACAGAACGCAATGTCATGTCGCTTTCTATGAAACGTTGTACACTGACACCAATTGATAATCTAATATAAAAAAAACGTTCTCATTAAACATTGCTATGTATTACGATGATGCAAACCATCGCGTTTGTTTAGTATCAAGTTATGTTAAAAAAGCGTGGAACGTATTGGTCCATTGTCCTCAAACTATTAATCCACTCAAAGTATGGTCTGTCGACGATTCTAACGCTAACGCAATATTGACTCTACACTTATTGAAAGATGGTTATAATAGAGACTAACGCGATGCCATTTTCCAAGCACCTTATAACTCGAGTTGATCGTTAAACAGAAAAATGCCAGAGTCGATTTTTTTCATTTCGTATTGTTTTATGACATTAAATATTAAATCTAGTGATGTTTCAAAATTAGTGTGCATGTTACATCGTGCGAAATCAGATATACTTATAATATGACTACCTTATCATGGCTTTGGGTTGGTTTAGGGTGTATACTATTTGTTGATTGCTACACGCTATTTTTGTATTGCTTGCAATGTATTGTGGGTTCAAAAGAACGCCAAACATATTTATAAACAGCTTGTTCTAAACAATGTTATGATATCTTTGTGTATAGTAGTACGCTTTAGACGTTTGTGTAGTTTATTGAAATCCTTCAAAGTTAATAAAATACTTTATATTCAACAAGTTCTACAATAGGTTTTGTAGAATATTGTATAACAAACCATGCTTCTAGCGTGAACGTGCGCTGAAAATTAACATAACCAAACACAAAAACACAAAATGTATTCTTGTATTCTTTAATTGCTTATGATATATTTAATACATAATTTAGAATTAGTTTAATTTGAAGATTTTTTTTAACGATCGTCGAAATTTAAGATACTGCAACAACGGAGAAAGAAGTATTTTAATGGCGTGGAAATTTCGCATTAAACACGATTCATATTGTTAACGTTCTTGCCGAACCTAAACCATGTACTCCGCTTTTCTGGCATGCCAAAATCCTCAAAGTCCCGAGGTTCTTCAAAGGTTTGCGATGGGTAGTAAGGTAAGTACTCATCGGATGTGTATGGTGCATATTCGCTTCTCTTTCCGAATCGAAGGATGCTTCCTCGATTGCCAAAACGGAATAAGGACCGTCTTTTGCCAAAGCGTAACAACGAACGTCGTTTTTTCGGGTGTCTCATCAGCCTCCTTTATGAATGCGTACAGCGATCTGATTTTGTCCAGCCTGCCATTTAGATCTGGCGAAGAGTCTAAATATTCTGAAAAAAAAGACAAACACTCATGATAAAATGTTTTTGTACAAAGATTATACTTTTTAAATAATTTACTTAAAATTGCCAATTCTTTTTGAACATACATAAGTATATGTACTCAACTTAAACATTTTAATAAGAACTTTTTTAATGTTTAATGTTGTGTTGTTTATGTATTGACGTTTATGCTTTCGGCAATTGGTAATTTGCCTTAAATAAAAGTGTATCTCAGTTTATCAGGATTTTCTATCCTGAAGATGTCTCATAAGTTTCATTATTTCCTATATTTGCTTTGATTTTTATCATTTAGGGCACAATGGCAAATGTTTGATGAAAAATAACTTTCACCTTTTTCTGTTTATATATTTAATAAGGAATGCGAATCGTAGTACATAAAGCATATTCAATATTATTTATTACAAACTTCTTACCTAGATGTATTTGTTGCGAGCCAGTGAAGGAGACCTTTGAACGCCAGGATGGATAGGACGTACAACGCGTATAAGGGATGACATTTTCCTCTTTAACGGATTTGTGCGTTTAAAGAAAGTCTTATCTTAGTACAATATTCAGTTTTGGTGGAAATTGTCGTCCCTCATTAGTTTGTGCGAACCGCATAGGCTTCTATGGGACGACACTTCACGGACATGCATAAAGCCATTGAACTCTGCAGCAAATTTAAAAAAAGTATAAGTGTTTTTCTTATTATGATTATATTAATAGTTAATTACATTTTGTTTTGTTTCTTTAGCAGGAGCTTCGCTTTGTTTATATTTATCAGCTCATGTGACCCCTAGCTCCCTCCCAATGCTATGATTTGCATTTACTATTACTAAGCAGCGACACAAGTTTTAATTACATGTGTTGTGCTTGCTTTTCATTTGTGCTGTGTCTTATTGCTAGACACTTGTTCAATAACCATAAATAAAGGGCATTGCAGAGATGCTATTTAGAGATGATATGGTAGAGATGATAGGTAAAGATTATATTTAGAGATGGTATTAAGAGATGACAGGTTAAGATTATATTTAGAGATGATATGTAGAGATGGTATGTAAAGATTATATTTAGAGATGATATGTAGAGATGATATGATATATCTGCAGTTGATATTTTCACTTTATATTTGGAATATTTCAACCGTTTTGTTAAAATTGTTGACATTAGCAATCAGTTCTAAATTAATTAAGTTAACTTAACGTTCAATAGCTATACATGAAAACTAGTCGTTCCATTTCAGTTTATTTGAGTGGAGCTTAAATTGTGTGTTCAAACTCATACATGTATATGACAAATGCATACCTTTGCCCGTTTAATCTGTATGCTTTTAAGCCCTTTTGTGCAGCAGTTTTAAAAAGCGACGGCTTAAACAAGCTGGACATGAATGTTTGTTTCACACTTCCGTCTCTTTGAGTTATACACGTCATTCTCATTGGCGTAATGGACCGTTTGTCTTATGAATAAGTCCACTAATTTACTCCATATTGAATTTATTTTCATGCGTCGCGCAAAAAGAGAAACATTTGTCATATGGCCTTTTCGCACTCAATTGAGTGCGTCTCATATTATGCTGTTATATGTTTTTGTCAATTTAAGTTTTAATGTCGTTGACAAAGTGCAGTTAATACAAACAGCGCTGCAGTATATTGTCAAAGGCGTGATTTAATACATAATGTGATTGTCAATATTAGTGAGAGTTCTTGTTTCTGTCACGGAAGGGTTATTTATATTTCCGGACGCAAGGTACAAATGAATACAGTACTTATAGTCAGTATAATTTGATCATACATGGAAAACAATGACGCTTTAATACAGCTGTACATCTTCAACGGTAATATGATCTTAAATAGCATTATTATGATGATGATCATCATTATTTTCTTCTTCTTCTTCTTCTTCTTCTTCTTCTTCTTCTTCTTCTTCTTCTTCTCATTATTATTTATTATTATTATTATTATTATTATTATTATTATTATTATTATTATTATTATTATTATTTTTACTATTATTATTTACAACATGCATTGCAAATAACAGGAAAATGGAAAACCTCCGTATTATTGCATACGGCGGAGCATCAGTCAATGGGAATTTTAATAACATCACTGCTTTTCATATATACATAAAACTGTCGCTTATCATATCTATTGTTGTTAGGCAGGGTTATTTATAATCAGCAGTTCATCATTGACATTTGGGAATATTCTCTTTCCAATTAAAGAACTTCGCAGAGAAGCACTTTCAGCTTCGTCCTTTAATTGTGAAATTCGTCTTTGATGAATATTTCTGTGTGTAACCTGGAAACCAGAAACCATTTTATTATAAAGTTCTCAATGCAACATAGGCCAGTAAAACAAATGATACCAAACGAGTCGAATTGATGAATTAACCTAATAAACGTGTTGTTTGTTTCTAAATTTGGTCTTTATAAAATTTAATGCAATGAGAAATATCATTCGATGTGCACATTGTTCACAAACCAATAGCCGACAAATTAGTTTGTAGAATATAAAAATTATTGGTCAACACGAACAAGATGTACATGTTGTAAGTCAATTTAAGTTATTTTTCATCATTTTTTTTTATTGAATTTAATTGTCCAAATCTGCTTTCAACATTGATAAGTTATACTGATTACTTTTATTTTGAACTATCGGCGTCAGAAGGGTAGTATAATAATGTTAATAAACATCAACTTAATCTTATTTTAAACAACAGAACACGAATACGTTTTGCAAATGTTATAGTGTAAACAAATAAACATACTCATCACAAAAAATAAACATTAATTGTACAATACTAAACTTTAAAATAAGGATAATATATTAACTACTGGATTGTAATTCGGAATGAATTGATTTACACGTAATCAGTTTTATGATCGGGCATGCACATTTTTTAGCAACGGAGCTTACAAAAAGCAGCCTCTTCTTTAGGATCGTATTCTGGATGACTTACGGGGAATGATTGACACTGATCATCCGAGTGGTATTACACATATCTTTTACATATCAAATTATGACCGACCGCGAGTACACTTGCTTAGGACAAAACAAGTCATCTGTATATCAAATTAAGAACGTCCAACAATTGTTCAGTGCGTTTTACTCATATTTCAATGCGCTGAATTTCGTAACTGCTGTCATTAAGACTCATGCAAATAAGTTTACGGAGTAGCGAACATAGCTGTTTTTTATTTTACAACAAAGAAAACGAGCCGAATACACAAATATACTTCGTTCTGCATCAATCAACGTATAAGATGCCGTTTTTTTCATTATACATGTGTATGAGACTAATGCATTTAACTTTGACAGCGTTCAGAACGCTGACTTGAAAACCAATTAATATATCTTTTAAATTTCCAACGGTTGCTTTTGATCGGTCAATAGATCTGCATCCATCCACCTAGAGGATGGTGTTGAATTCCGTTACAACCATCCAGAGGATAATATTATATTATATTCCATTTCCAGATCAGTGTACAATTGATTGATTTTCATAAGCATTGATAACTAATTCAACAAATAATTAATTGAGCAAAAGAGTGTTCGTCTCAACAACGACACGGACACCATAGAATATCATTATTCGGAAGTAGTAAGTTTCACGAACCCATTGCATCCAATGCAAAAATAGATATAAAGAAATATTACACTAACAGTATAACACCAATACATACCCTGTTATGCAACAAAAGTTTCGCATAATCATTTGTTGCTTGTTCATGTTTAATTAAATGTTCAATAGTGACGCGAACGAACATTTGACTCAACTCATTTAACTTTATTAGGTAAATAAAGACATTTGGTCAAAAATACACAGTATTTTACACAGCACATAACATATATGGTTTAAGTTGCAAACTAATCATCTTACATATAAAATATATCACCATTTTAAATTTTATTCATAACATGATACATGCACGTACATAATTGCAATATTGTATCAGTATCTGTTGTGCTAATCAGATTATTAAAGTCATGTACAGTATATCCGCCCATATACCAGTTATATATAAATTGTGGTGTAATGCCTAAAATACACCTAGTACTAGTTTAGGCCCAGGGAACGGACTCGAGAGCGTTTCAAATAAGTAGTAAGTACTTTCTATGCAATCGAGCTTAAATAAATCGGTTTAAACTATTTATAAATTCCCTCAGGACAACGTCATCTTTACTTCATTGAAAAAGGCATGATATTAACAATAAAAACTAGATATATAATTTTAGTTAAAACACAAAAGACATATTCTCAAAGTTTATGCAACATTAACTGCCTATACTACAATATCAATGTAAAATTAAATATCGTGCACACGTGTCAACACAGTGAAATCTTTTCAAGACAAAAAATTCGTGTCAATAATGAAAATTCCCAATGCGTTTTTGCTGCTTTTGATACATGAATATTGTTAAGGGAATGAATGAACATGCCATTATCTGACACGTTGACGGAAATAGAATTGGTATATTTTACTCATAATATTTTACACAGGAAGATACTCTGTTGTTCTTAATAAACCCATTATCTCAAAACACCTGCTTTTTTTTAAACATAGTGCATTGCAAAATTTATGACTTGTAAAATTTGAAAATACATTTTTGTTTGATTGATGGTTAATGTTTAAAAGTGTTTCATAAATGTTTTTAAATGTTCACTCCATTCATCTGTGCTACAATCTGTCTCAAAAAACACCTTACTGACGTAGAATTGCTTCGATAAAAAACGCATTTTAAAGTATCCATATTTTGCCCTTTCCCAATGAGCAAACTTTGAGAAAATATTTATGAATTATTGTAGCACTTAAGATTGACATTACAATGTTATACATAACAATGGTTTTGTTTTACATTTATGAGAATAGTAAAACCGTATAATAAATATTTACTAGTGAGGAAAAACAGACAATTTGAACGAATTGGAATTTATATTTAATTGATAACAAAATTACCTATACTGTTTAAGTTTATTTTGTTTATGGATTCCTTTTAATATTTTATTTTATATGTTCTAAAATCACAACATGTTATATAACAAAACTACGCAGAATAAAACGTATAATTCGTGTGTGAATACTAATCGTATTTAAATTAAATCCTTAAGCTCGTTTTATTAGTTGCCGCTGTAAGAATCTGACTACAGCGCACCATCTATAGGTGACATTCCGTGGATATTTCAGTTACATCACAAGGTTAAAGTTTTTCAGAGCAATATACCTTATTTATTTGATTCTCTTACCTGTTTTTTAACGATGATGTTTTATACATTTGTAAAATATGTGTGTACGAAATTGCAATGTATCTACAGTCTCTAATAATTATTTAAATAATGGCAATGGGTTATCCTATGCTTACACTATGATGTAAATGTAATCATAATAATATGGTGATCCTAATAAGCATTTATCACATGCTATACCTTGCTTTCAATGTAATACAGACATTACGTATTTTTATATATTACACATGTGTAATACAACATTTTTTCGCGTTTTCATTGGCTACAGAATCAATAACTAACCAATCGCATGGCTTTATTTTGGTGAAATGACGTCGTCAACATGAAATGACGTCACGATAGTAAACAACTTTTAGATCGATCAGCATTTGTTTGGTCAATTAAGATGTATTTTATTTTTTAGTTTAAAAGCATGTGATAAAAAAGATCTGACACTCGTTGTCATATCATATCATACCATACTTTATTAAACTCGTCCAGGAAATTCGTTAGTAAGCTCGCCAAAGGCTCGCTTACTAACCAATTCCTGAACTCGTTTAATAAAATATGGTATGAAATGACAACTCATGTCAGATCCTATATATATAAGCCAGTTATGTCAATTTTACATTTGTATGACCTTGCTTATTGGAGTTATAGATCACTGATGAATAGAACGCGTGTTTTGAACGGTTTTTTAATCGTTAGATATTCTGATCTCATCTAACCCAAAAGGTTGTATCCCCGCATAACTAAGAACGAGATATTTTTAAAATGTTTCAATCATCTAAGCATACAGTCTCACTTTCCATTTACAGTAAATTAAGTAAGAACGAAAGGCCAAATAGTTAAGTACAAAAAGAGTGTGAACATCATAACGTTTTGGTGGGATTAGTTTTAAATCTCAGAAGACAATTTTTACCACTGTAATGTCGAGTGTATACCATAATATCTTGTATCATCAAATTATACGAATCTAGGCGGTTCTCCGAGTATTTAACCCGAGGTTATCCTTGTATCTAGAAGATTCGTAAAGACAACGGCGTGTGAAATAGATTGCCAATTGTATAAACATCAGATTCAATTTAAACAAACGCGAATGTCAGTAGCATTTCCAGCGTTATGTTTTCGCCACTGGAATATAAATGACTATTAAATCATATTTACAGTTCTTGTCTCATATCTGTTATTGTTCCTGTAATTGATACTCGATAAGATTAAACCAGATTTACATATGATTAATATGTGTGACCCGCAACGTTCTTTTAATTTTAAATAACCGACATCACTCTAAAGAAAAATCGCAATTGGTGTTTAGATATACTTGCAAGTGCTGTGAAATAAATTCTTTTTTTGCTGTTATGTCATATGTATAAAAAGTAAACGCATGAAATGTTTGAGGTTAAAAATAATCAATCAATACATAATGATAAATGGTATGATACATAATTCAATAAAAATGAATTAAATGTAGCATTACACGTTTTATTTTATCAAAACATTTGAACACACATTTGTCAAAGTTTACAATTTTAAAATGGCTGTATAATTTTGAGACAAGAAACTAATATTTTATAACAATCTATCGCTCTGTTAGTCATCATGGAACATTTTCTCTTTAATAAGATTTACTGATCACCTATAATAGTCGAGTTGTTTTATTCGTGATGTCATAAAATCGGATAGAAATAATTTAACCAAACGCTTGCAATTGTTATTTAAACGCCGACCGTTATATCTGATCAACATTAACGAAAATTCTCTGATTAATACCAACACTTTTAGGAAAGCGACAGCCGTCAAAAGTTGGAAAGCAATTATTTATTGCTTAAAACACCATTTCCGCTCTGCTATTCTCGTAGGTGGCATATATAAACATTCGGTATTAAATCGGTTATATTTTGTTACGTCGCACTTCTTTTTATTAGCAATATTAAACTTAAATATATTTTGTTAAAACATGAAGAACGAGATATTATTGGAGATCTGATGATCCAATTAGAAAGTCAGGACCACTTTTGCCGTATTCCAACGATATTTGTCGGAATATGACCACACTGATCAATCAATATGTATAATTTATGTTATGCTTTCCGGTGGTTTATAGAGAAATATCAGTTACTAGTAATTAAAACTGATAATTCACTGTTTTAAACAGTGAAAATTGACAGTGAAAATATCAATAATTTTCATTGTTTTACCGAAACTTTTTTAAATACAAAAAAATACACATTTGTAAGCATAAAATAAAAAAAGAAAAATTGTTGGATCGGTGGAATATCGATTTAAATTCACCCGTTATCATAGAAAAAATAATAGTTTCTATGATCACTCGTGAATTTAAATCGACATTCCACCAAATCAAAGAAAATATCCTCTATGAAATTGAAGTTAACTTAAGACTTACGGCGTTCATACATCACAGAACGCAGTGTCGTGTCGCTTTCCATGAAACGTTGCGCACTTACGTCGATTGATAATTTACTATAAAAAATACATTCCCATTTAACATTGTTATGTATTACGATAATGCAAACCATCGCGTAAGTTTAGTTTCAGCTTATGTTAAATAAGCGTAAAACGTAATGGACCATTGTCCTCAAACTGTTAATCCAAACATATTATGTTCTGTCGACGATTCTAACGCTTTCGCAATATTGACTCTACACTTATTGAAAGATGGTTATAATAGAGACTAACGCGATGCCATTTTCCAAGCACCTTATAACTCAAGTTGATCGCGGTAAAACGAAAAATGCCAGAGTCGATTATTTTCATCTGCGTATTGTTTTATGAAATCAAATATTAAATCTAGTGATGTTTCAAAATAAGTGTGCATGTTACATCGCGCGTAATCAGATATACGTATACTATGACTACCTTATCCTGGCTTTGTGTTGGTTTAGGGTGTATAATATTTGTTGATTGCTACACGCTTTTTTGTATTGCTTGCACTGTATTATGGGTTCAAAAGAACGCAAGACATATTAATAAACAGCTTGTACTAAACAATGTCATGATATCGTTTTGTTTAGTACTACGCTCCAGACGTTTTGGAAGTTAATTGGAATCCTTCGTAGTTAATAAAATACTTTCTATTCAACAAGTTTTACAATAGGTTTTGTAGAATATTGTATAACAAACCATGTAGATCTATCTCGCGTGAACGTGCCCAGCAAATTAACATAACCAAACACAAAAACACAAAATCTATAAATGTATTCTTTTATTGCTTATGATATATATAATTAGAATTAGTTTAATTTGAAGGAATATATTTGTTTGAAAGATCGTCAACATTAACGATACTGTAACAACTTAGTAAGAAGTATTTTGATGGTGTGGACATTTCGCATCAAACACGTTGCACATTGTTACCGCTGTTGTACATCAACCGGTTTTCTCCATAGAAATATCATCCTCATCCTCCTCCTCCTCACGCCACGGGGTGTGGGGCTTCTTGTCCTTGTCACGTTCAAAGTCTTTCTGCTCCGCGCCGCTCGATTTCTTGCCGAACCTAAACAATGTACTCCGCTTTTCTGGCAGACCAAAATCCTCAAAGTCCCGAGGCCCTTCAAAGGTTTGCGATGGGTAGTTAGGTAAGTACTTGTCGGATGTGTATGGTGCATATTCGCTTCTCTTTCCGAATCGAAGGATACTTCCTCGCTTGCCGAAACGGAATAAGGACCGTCTTTTGCCAAAGCGTAACAACGAACGTCTTTTTTCGGGTGTTTGATCAGCCTCGTTTATGAATGCGTACTGCGACCTGATTTTGTCCAGTCTGCCATTAAGATCTGGCGAAGAGTCTAAATATTCTGAAAAAAAAGAGCAACACTTCTGAACAATGACTTTGAACAAAGAGTATATACTTAAACAATAATTTACTTAAAATGGTAAATTATATTTGAAAATACAAAATTATGTGTACACAGTTTAAAAAATGTCATGTTTAATGTTGTGTTTTATGAAGTGTCGTTTATGGTTTCGGCAATTGGTAATTTGCCTTAAATAAAAGTGAAGCTAAGTTTATCCGGATTTTTTATCCTGAAAATGTCTCTAGAGTTTCATTATAACCTATATTTGCTTTGTTTATTATCAATAAGGGCACACTTACAAATGTTTAATGAACAATAACTTCACCTTTGTCTCTTTATATATTTAATAAGGAATGCGAATCGTAGAACATAAAGCATATACAATATTATTTATTACAAACTTCTTACCTAGATTTGTTTGTTGAGAGCCAGTGAAGGAGACCTTTGAACGTCAGGATGGATAGGACGTACAACGCGTAGTCTGTTGCCATGATGAAAAACAAGAAGTTACCCTAATCAGCCTTATACAATTTAGCCTCGTTCTGTGAACAATGGGCTTAATGCATGTGCGTAAAGTGTCATCGAAGATTAGCCTGTGCAGTCTGCACAGGCTAATGCGGAATGACACTTTCCTCTTTTACGGACTTGTTCGTATAAGTGTATTACTAATTATTATAATATTATTAGTTAATTACATTTTCTTTTGTTTCTTTAGCAGGAGCTTCGCTTTGTTTATATTTATCAGCTCAGGTGACCCCCTATCTCCCCCCAAAGCTATGGTTTGTATTAACTATTACTAAGCAGCGACACCAGTTTTATTTACATGTGTTTGTGCTTGCTTTTCATGTGTGCTGTGTCTTATTGCTAGACACGTGTTTCATAACCATAAATAAAGGTCATTGTAGAGATGATATGTAGAGATGATATGTAAAGATGGTATGTAAAGATTATTTTCAGAGATAATATGAAGAGATGATATGATATATCTGCAGTTGATATTATCACTTTATATTTGGAATATTTCAACCGTTCAAACGTTTCGACATTAGCAATCAGTTCCAAATTAATTAAGTTAACTTAACGTTCAATAGCTATACATGAACACTAGTTGTTCCATTTCAGTCCATTTGAGTGGAGCTTAAAATTGTGTGTTCAAACTCATACATGTATATGAAAAATGCATTCCTTTGTACGTTTAATCTGAATGCTTTTTAGCCCTTTTGTGAAGCAGTTTTAAAAAGCGAAGGTTTAAACAAGCTGGACATGAATGTTTGTTTCACACTTCCGTCTCTTTGAGTTTTACACGTCATTTTCATTGGCATAATTGACCGTTTGTCTTATGAATGAGTCTTCTTTTCCGCCACTCATTAACTCCATATTGTATTTATTTTGATGCATCGCGCAAAAAGAGAAACATATGTCATTTGGCCTTTTCGCACTCAATTGACTGCGTCTCATATAATGCTGTTATATGTTTTTATCAATTAAAGTTTTAATGTCGTTGACAAAGTGCAGTTAATACAAACAGCGCTGCAGTATATTGTCAAAGGCGTGATTTAATACATAATGTGATAGTCAATATTAGTGCAAGTTCTTGTTTCTGTCACTGAAGGGTTATTTATATTTCCGGACGCAAGGTACAAATGAATACAGTACTTATAGTCAGTATAATTGGATCATACATGGAAAACAATGACGCTTTAATACGGCTGTACATCTTCAACGGTAATATGATCTTAAATAGCATTATTATGATGATTATCATCATCATTTTCTTCTTCTTCTTCTTCTTCTTCTTCTTCTTCTTTATTATTATTATTATTATTATTATTATTATTATTATTATTAGTAATAGTATTATTATTAGTAATAGTATTATTATTAGTAATAGTATTAGTATACAGTTACATTTAACATCGACTGTGTGCTCAGATTTATGTTGTACTCATGCCACACTTTCATTCGATCTCGAAGATTTTAATCTTTATAGCAATAACTTATTTGAATTACGAACATTACAAACACGCAATGCTCGCATCCTAGCATAATTTCCAAGATTGTATTATTGATGTGGTATCCGCCAACATGCATTACAAATAACAGGAAAATGGAAAACCTCCGTATTATTGCATACGGCGGAGCATCAGTCAATGAGAATTTTAATAACATCACTGCTTTTCATATATACATAAAACTGTCGCTTATCATATCTATTGTTGTTAGGCAGGGTTATTTATAATCAGCAGTTCATCATTGACATTTGGGAATATTCTCTTTCCAATTAAAGAACTTCGCAGAGAAGCACTTTCAGCTTCGTCCTTTAATTGTGAAATTCGTCTTTGATGAATATTCCTGTGTGTAACCTGGAAACCAGAAACCATTTTATTA
Source organism: Dreissena rostriformis (assembly GCA_007657795.1). Classification (NCBI taxonomy): domain Eukaryota; kingdom Metazoa; phylum Mollusca; class Bivalvia; order Myida; family Dreissenidae; genus Dreissena; species Dreissena rostriformis. Next base: position 111,651 of record VMBQ01000127.1, read on the forward strand.
TAAAGTTCTCAATGCACCATAGGCCAGTAAAACAAATGATACTAAACGAGTCGAATTGATGAATTAACCTAATAAACGTTTTTTCTTCTTCTAAATTTGGTCTTTATTAAAAGTAATGCAATGAGAAATATCATTCGATGTGCACATTGTTCACAAACCAATAGCCAACAAATTAGTTTGTAGAATATAAAAATTATTGGTCAACACGAACAAGATGTACATGGTGTAAGTCAATTTAAGTTATTTTTCATCATTTTTTTTATTGAATTTAATTGTCAAATCTGCTTTCAACATTGATACGTTATACTGATTACCTTTATTTTGAACTATCGGCGTCAGAAGGGCAGTATAATAATGTTTATAAACATCAACTTAATCTTATTTTAAACAAAAGAACACGAATACGTTTTGCAAATGTTATAGTGTAAACAAATAAACATACTCATCACAAAAAATAAACATTTATTGTACAATACTAAACTTTAAAATAAGGATAATATATTAACTACTGGATTGTAATTCGGAATGAATTGATTTACACGTAATCGGTTTCATGATCGGGCGTGCACGTTTTTTAGCAACGGAGCTTACAAAAAGCAGCCTCTTCTTTAGGATCGTATTCTGGATGACTTACGGGGAATGATTGACACTGATCATCCGAGTGGTATTACACATATTTTACATATATTTTACGTATCAAATTAGTACCGACCGCGCGTACAATCGCTAAGGACAAAACAAGTCCTCTGTATATCAAATTTAGAACGTCCAACAATTGTTCAGTGCGTTTTACTCATCATATTTCAATGCGCTGAATTTCGTAACTGATGTCAGTAAGACTCATGCAAATAGGTTTACGGAGTAGCGAAAACAACTGTTTTTTATTTTACAACAAAGAAAACGAGCCGAATACACAAATATACTTTGTTCTGCATTAATCAACTAATAAGATGCCGTTATTTTTCATTATACATGTGTATGGGACTTGTGCATTAAACTTTGACAGCGTTCAGAACGCTGACTTGAAAACCAATTAATATATCTTTTAAATTCCAAACGGTTGCTTTTTATCGGTCAGTAAATCTGCATCCATCCACCTAGAGGATGGTGTTGAATTCCGTTACAACCATCCAGAGGATAATATTCTATTATATTCCATTTCCAGATCAGTGTACAATCGATTGATTTTCATAAGCATTGATAACTAATTCAACAAATAATTAATTGAGCAAAAGAGTGTTCGTCTCAACAACGACACGGACACCATAGAATATCATTATTCGGAAGTAGTACGTTTCACGAACCCATTGAATCCAATGCAAATATAGATATAAAGAAATGTTACACTAACAGTATAACACCAATACATCCTCTGTTATGCGACAAAAGTTTCGCATAATCATTTGTTGCTTGTTCATGTTTAATTAAAGGTTCAATAGTTACACGAACGAACATTTGACTCAGCTCAACTAAGTTTATTAGGTAAATAAAGACATTTGGTCCAAAATACACAGTATTTTACACAACACATAACATATATGATTAAAGTTGCAAATCAATCATCTTACATATAAAATATATCACCATTTTAAATTTTATTCATAACATGTTATACATGCGCGTACATAATTTCAATACTGTATCAGTATCTGTTGTGCTAATCAGATTATTAAAGTCATGTACAGTATTTCCACCAATATACCATTAAATATATAAATTGTGGTGTTATGCCTAAAATACAGGAAACGGACTCGAGAGCGTTTCAAATAAGTAGTAAGTACTTTCTATGCAATCGAGCTTAAATAAATAGGTTTAACTTATACATTTACTTAGGACAACGTCATATTTACAAGATTGAAAAAAGGCATGATATTTACAATAAAAACTAGATATATTATTTTAGTTAAAACACAAAAGACATATTCTCAAAGTTTATGCAACATGTAACTGCCCACCAACTTCACTATTTTATTTGTGGTTGGAACCGAGTAATTACGCTTCGCGTTATCTATTGGTGGGAAATCTATTATACGAAATACATTAAACCAATTATTAACACTGGTTTAAGATCACTGTTTAAAATGATGGTTGAACAAATACTCGTCATCAATGTAAAAATAATTGCATGACTATTCTGTTCGACATTTATTTGCATCTAAGTGTTTAATAGGCATACATGGAACATCGTTCAATTCTTTTAAAGATTGCAAATGTAAAATATAATTATAAATTCAATTATTGCATTGAAAAAAAAAGTTTTTACATGTTTTATTCTCTAAAAGTGCTGTGCTAAATATTTTCCGCTAAACCATACACCATATTATTCAAATCAAATCTCGTAGGCGTTTATTTAGGAATGACAATACAGTGAAATCTGTTCAAGGCAAATGGTTCGTGTCAATAATGAAAATTCCAAATGCGTTTTTGTTGCTTTTGTTACATGAATATTGTTAAGGGAATGAATGAACATGCCATTATTTGACACGTTGACGGAAATGGAATTGGTATATTTTATTCATAATATTTTACGCAGGAAAATACTCTGTCGTTCTTAATAAACCCATTATCCCAAAACTCCTGCTTTTTTTAACATAGTGCATTGCAAAATTTATGACTTGTAACCTTTTAAATACATTTTTGTTTGATTGATGGTTAATGTTTAAAAGTGTTTCATAAATGTTTTTAAATGTTCACTCCATTCATCTGTGCTACAATCTGTCTCAACAAACACCTTACTGACGTAGAATTGCTTCGATAAAAAACGCATTTTAAAGTATCCATATTTTGCCCTTTCCCAATGAGCAAACTTTGAGAAAATATTTATGAATTATTGTAGCACTTCAGATTGACATTACAATGTTATACATAACAATGGTTTTGTTTTACATTTATGAGAATAGTAAAACCGTATAATAAATATTTACTAGTTAGGAAAAACAGACAATTTGAACGAATTGGAATTTATATTTAATTGATAACAAAATTACCTATACTGTTTAAGTTTATTTTGTTTATGGATTCCTTTTAATATTTTATTTTATATGTTCTAAAATCACAACATGTTATATAACAAAACTACGCAGAATAAAACGTATAATTCGTGTGTGAATACTAATCGTATTTAAATTAAATCCTTAAGCTCGTTTTATTAGTTGCCGCTGTAAGAATCTGACTACAGCGCACCATCTATAGGTGACATTCCGTGGATATTTCAGTTACATCACAAGGTTAAAGTTTTTCAGAGCAATATACCTTATTTATTTGATTCTCTTACCTGTTTTTTAACGATGATGTTTTATACATTTGTAAAATATGTGTGTACGAAATTGCAATGTATCTACAGTCTCTAATAATTATTTAAATAATGGCAATGGGTTATCCTATGCTTACACTATGATGTAAATGTAATCATAATAATATGGTGATCCTAATAAGCATTTATCACATGCTATACCTTGCTTTCAATGTAATACAGACATTACGTATTTTTTNTGTGCTCGTTGCGCACGTGATAGTCAAAGCCCTGCAATAGCAACACGAACACATAGGACCACATGTTGTGCTCGTTGCGCACGTGATAGTCAAAGCCCTGCAATAGCAACACGAACACATAGGACCACATGTTGTGCTCGTTGCGCACGTGATAGTCAAAGCCCTGCAATAGCAACACGAACACATAGGACCACATGTTGTGCTCGTTGCGCACGTGATAGTCAAAGCCCTGCAATAGCAACACGAACACATAGGACCACATGTTGTGCTCGTTGCGCACGTGATAGTCAAAGCCCTGCAATAGCAACACGAACACATAGGACCACATGTTGTGCTCGTTGCGCACGTGATAGTCAAAGCCCTGCAATAGCAACACGAACACATAGGACCACATGTTGTGCTCGTTGCGCACGTGATAGTCAAAGCCCTGCAATAGCAACACGAACACATAGGACCACATGTTGTGCTCGTTGCGCACGTGATAGTCAAAGCCCTGCAATAGCAACACGAACACATAGGACCACATGTTGTGCTCGTTGCGCACGTGATAGTCAAAGCCCTGCAATAGCAACACGAACACATAGGACCACATGTTGTGCTCGTTGCGCACGTGATAGTCAAAGCCCTGCAATAGCAACACGAACACATAGGACCACATGTTGTGCTCGTTGCGCACGTGATAGTCAAAGCCCTGCAATAGCAACACGAACACATAGGACCACATGTTGTGCTCGTTGCGCACGTGATAGTCAAAGCCCTGCAATAGCAACACGAACACATAGGACCACATGTTGTGCTCGTTGCGCACGTGATAGTCAAAGCCCTGCAATAGCAACACGAACACATAGGACCACATGTTGTGCTCGTTGCGCACGTGATAGTCAAAGCCCTGCAATAGCAACACGAACACATAGGACCACATGTTGTGCTCGTTGCGCACGTGATAGTCAAAGCCCTGCAATAGCAACACGAACACATAGGACCACATGTTGTGCTCGTTGCGCACGTGATAGTCAAAGCCCTGCAATAGCAACACGAACACATAGGACCACATGTTGTGCTCGTTGCGCACGTGATAGTCAAAGCCCTGCAATAGCAACACGAACACATAGGACCACATGTTGTGCTCGTTGCGCACGTGATAGTCAAAGCCCTGCAATAGCAACACGAACACATAGGACCACATGTTGTGCTCGTTGCGCACGTGATAGTCAAAGCCCTGCAATAGCAACACGAACACATAGGACCACATGTTGTGCTCGTTGCGCACGTGATAGTCAAAGCCCTGCAATAGCAACACGAACACATAGGACCACATGTTGTGCTCGTTGCGCACGTGATAGTCAAAGCCCTGCAATAGCAACACGAACACATAGGACCACATGTTGTGCTCGTTGCGCACGTGATAGTCAAAGCCCTGCAATAGCAACACGAACACATAGGACCACATGTTGTGCTCGTTGCGCACGTGATAGTCAAAGCCCTGCAATAGCAACACGAACACATAGGACCACATGTTGTGCTCGTTGCGCACGTGATAGTCAAAGCCCTGCAATAGCAACACGAACACATAGGACCACATGTTGTGCTCGTTGCGCACGTGATAGTCAAAGCCCTGCAATAGCAACACGAACACATAGGACCACATGTTGTGCTCGTTGCGCACGTGATAGTCAAAGCCCTGCAATAGCAACACGAACACATAGGACCACATGTTGTGCTCGTTGCGCACGTGATAGTCAAAGCCCTGCAATAGCAACACGAACACATAGGACCACATGTTGTGCTCGTTGCGCACGTGATAGTCAAAGCCCTGCAATAGCAACACGAACACATAGGACCACATGTTGTGCTCGTTGCGCACGTGATAGTCAAAGCCCTGCAATAGCAACACGAACACATAGGACCACATGTTGTGCTCGTTGCGCACGTGATAGTCAAAGCCCTGCAATAGCAACACGAACACATAGGACCACATGTTGTGCTCGTTGCGCACGTGATAGTCAAAGCCCTGCAATAGCAACACGAACACATAGGACCACATGTTGTGCTCGTTGCGCACGTGATAGTCAAAGCCCTGCAATAGCAACACGAACACATAGGACCACATGTTGTGCTCGTTGCGCACGTGATAGTCAAAGCCCTGCAATAGCAACACGAACACATAGGACCACATGTTGTGCTCGTTGCGCACGTGATAGTCAAAGCCCTGCAATAGCAACACGAACACATAGGACCACATGTTGTGCTCGTTGCGCACGTGATAGTCAAAGCCCTGCAATAGCAACACGAACACATAGGACCACATGTTGTGCTCGTTGCGCACGTGATAGTCAAAGCCCTGCAATAGCAACACGAACACATAGGACCACATGTTGTGCTCGTTGCGCACGTGATAGTCAAAGCCCTGCAATAGCAACACGAACACATAGGACCACATGTTGTGCTCGTTGCGCACGTGATAGTCAAAGCCCTGCAATAGCAACACGAACACATAGGACCACATGTTGTGCTCGTTGCGCACGTGATAGTCAAAGCCCTGCAATAGCAACACGAACACATAGGACCACATGTTGTGCTCGTTGCGCACGTGATAGTCAAAGCCCTGCAATAGCAACACGAACACATAGGACCACATGTTGTGCTCGTTGCGCACGTGATAGTCAAAGCCCTGCAATAGCAACACGAACACATAGGACCACATGTTGTGCTCGTTGCGCACGTGATAGTCAAAGCCCTGCAATAGCAACACGAACACATAGGACCACATGTTGTGCTCGTTGCGCACGTGATAGTCAAAGCCCTGCAATAGCAACACGAACACATAGGACCACATGTTGTGCTCGTTGCGCACGTGATAGTCAAAGCCCTGCAATAGCAACACGAACACATAGGACCACATGTTGTGCTCGTTGCGCACGTGATAGTCAAAGCCCTGCAATAGCAACACGAACACATAGGACCACATGTTGTGCTCGTTGCGCACGTGATAGTCAAAGCCCTGCAATAGCAACACGAACACATAGGACCACATGTTGTGCTCGTTGCGCACGTGATAGTCAAAGCCCTGCAATAGCAACACGAACACATAGGACCACATGTTGTGCTCGTTGCGCACGTGATAGTCAAAGCCCTGCAATAGCAACACGAACACATAGGACCACATGTTGTGCTCGTTGCGCACGTGATAGTCAAAGCCCTGCAATAGCAACACGAACACATAGGACCACATGTTGTGCTCGTTGCGCACGTGATAGTCAAAGCCCTGCAATAGCAACACGAACACATAGGACCACATGTTGTGCTCGTTGCGCACGTGATAGTCAAAGCCCTGCAATAGCAACACGAACACATAGGACCACATGTTGTGCTCGTTGCGCACGTGATAGTCAAAGCCCTGCAATAGCAACACGAACACATAGGACCACATGTTGTGCTCGTTGCGCACGTGATAGTCAAAGCCCTGCAATAGCAACACGAACACATAGGACCACATGTTGTGCTCGTTGCGCACGTGATAGTCAAAGCCCTGCAATAGCAACACGAACACATAGGACCACATGTTGTGCTCGTTGCGCACGTGATAGTCAAAGCCCTGCAATAGCAACACGAACACATAGGACCACATGTTGTGCTCGTTGCGCACGTGATAGTCAAAGCCCTGCAATAGCAACACGAACACATAGGACCACATGTTGTGCTCGTTGCGCACGTGATAGTCAAAGCCCTGCAATAGCAACAAGAACACATAGGACCACATGTTGTGCTCGTTGCGCACGTGATAGTCAAAGCCCTGCAATAGCAACAAGAACACATAGGACCACATGTTGTGCTCGTTACGCACGTGATAGTCAAAGCCCTGCAATAGCAACAAGAACACATAGGACCACATGTTGTGCTCGTTACGCACGTGATAGTCAAAGCACTGCAATAGCAACAAGAACACAAGCCTGTTTACGTGTGTACACATATGTTCATGTATATTTAATTACCTCAAAATGATTTATATTTGCAAGCATAAACTTTCGTGTATTTTTTTTTATAACTATTCCGTCGACACGTAAATTCGTAGATGTCTGATTTTGGAAAAATGAGGACTTTGCGTCGGTCATTTTCACATGTGTTTATTTTAAATTCGTGTATCGGACAACCCACGAAATCAACGAAAATTAATATCCAACGAATAAAAAAAATCTTACAGTATTTCACTGTGTATCCATACAATTTACATTGTAACAACCTACTCTTCAATGGAACCAAATTGCAAAATTGTATATGATTTTTTTTTTTAATTGAAATGCATGTTTTAATCAAATTATATTTGAGCCTTAAAGAAATTAGAGGCCATCGAATTCAAGGGGAGTCGACTGTTCCCGCGTGTGTTCGATGTTAGCAATTTCATTCTAAGGACATTTTGTTTGAAAATATAAAACATGCTATTTTATACACCGCGATCACAACATTAATACATAAATTACCCTAGTTGTTCACATTTAGCGTTATGGCGTATACATCAATTACCCCAGTTGTGCACATTTAGTGTTATGGCGTATATGTTTCAGTCGCATACGTTTAAGTTACTATCCGTGTTTGTTGTATACTATGCATAAACGTCGATTTGTTTATTCGAAAATTCGAAATAAAAACTATTTAAAACACGTATTTTTGCCAAATTAAAATTATCATATATTGATCTATGCATCGCAAGATCGCAAATAAATGATCGCATATGCTAAACAAAACACATCAACACATAGTAAATACGTTTGACGTATAAAGCACGTCCTGGGAAAACTGAGATTAATGCATGCGTAAAGTGTTATCCCAGATTAGCCTGTGCAGTCCGCAGGAAGTTTCTTCTTAACGAAAATCCAGTTTAAGTGGATAGTATCGTCCCTGATTAGCCTATGTGGACTGCACAGGCTCATCTGGGATGGCACTTTAAGCAAATGCATTAAGCCCACTTTTCCCAGATCGAGACTCATATAATCCGTACCTTTCCGTGATGCTCAAAATCGTAACTATTTCTGCTGCAGATAAAGCACGTATCTTTCATGTCCGATTCCGCTCTCCACTGCCAATATTAAATAAAGGTGTATGTATAAATACATAAATAAATAAAAATAAAAGGTGACATTTGTTTCAGTCAGCAATATTTTCTATATTTGTATTCGAATAATAAACTAGTAGAATAAGACACAAGATATTATGTATAAATAGGTAAAAATATAATGTCTAAGTATCAACTAATATGAGCCCAAGTCGGGGAAAACTGGGCTTGAATTAATATGCGTTAAGTGTCGTCCCAGATTAGCCTGTGCAATGCGCAGAGGCTTATCAGGGACGACACTTTCCGCCAATAGTGGATTCTCGCTAAGAAGAGAATCCCTTTAAACGAAAAATTCAGAAGAAGCGAAAAGTGTCGTCCCTGATTAGCCTTTGCGGACCGCACAGGCTAATCTGGGACGATACTTAACGAACATGCATTAAGCCCGGTTTTCCCAGAACTCGACTCATATAAAGTATGATTTACCCAAACTTAACCCATTCATGCCTAGCGTCTACAAAAAAGGCTTATGCAAACAGCGTAGACCTATAATGCGGCGTCTCATCAGGGTCTACGCTGTTTGCTTAAAGGAATTTCTGTGATAAATATTCTAAGAATAGAAATAAATATACCAGGCATCTATAATTTTGAAAATAAATTGATCCAATTTAGAAGGATAGGAGAGTCCACTCGGCATAAATGGGTTAACGCACCTTGAGATCCCTCAGCTCGGAGAACGTGTCGACAATGATACCAAAGATGATGTTAAGACCTATAGTCGTGATGAATATGAAGAAGGACACGTGGTACAACACGATTGGCCAAAACGTCTCAAACTTTCTCTCTTGATCATTCTGGTGAACCAACTACAAAACAATACAGAGTATAACTTCCAAGTGTTTTGTTTGGTCAAAATTTTGCGGCGAAATTTGGCCCAATTCCAATGTCAAAAACTAAATTTTTCTCAAATGACAGCCTAAAATTCATTCCCAATTGAAAGTTAAAATAATATAACTATACTAAACATTTATAAAACATTTATTTTCGAATTTGTCAATTAACCAAAACGTTAACAAGTCCCTTTAATTAACAAAACATGTTTGTACCTCAAACATATCGCCTATGAGTCCATATCGTATCACGGTGACGGTACACTGCCAGAGGGTGGAGCAGTACAGGTAGTCCCCGGGGGCGAAGTAGACCCGCATTAGGGAGAACCCGACCAGCGAGTAGATGTAGATGACGATGAAACCAAGGATGCCGACCCAGAGAAGGGACACGCCTGGAACGATAGAATGCGATGAATAAATATGAGTCTGGCTTTGGGAAAACGGGGCTTAATGCATATGCTTTAAGTTTCGTCCCAGATAGCCTGTGCAGTCCGTACTAGCTAATCAGGGACGACACTTTCGACAAAGACTTGATTTTCGTTTAGAAGAGACTATCTTTAAACGAAAAATACCTTAATGTCTAAAGTGTCTTCACTTACATGCCTGCGCTGACTGCACAAGCTTATCTTGGAAGAAACTTTACTAACTTGCATAAAAGCCCGTTTCTTTTTTTTCACTCGATGCATTCTAAGTAAGAATGACTCATTAAGCCTAGATACATATCAGGTAGCTTTTTATATGGACAATATATGTTTTTTTTGGTGAAGCTGTCTAAACTCACACGTTTGAAATATATTTGTTACGATAATTTATGCAGCGACAACATATTTAATTGGGAAAAGTTTCTAAATTAAAGGAAAGTCAACATAATGATATATTTTGTATTGTAAATCAATAAGTACTGCATTCTTTCTGATGATTGCAATGTACAGAATTGTTGAAATTATGCCGGTTACTCGGAACGATTATGATTGTTTTTAAAGAAAGTAAAACATTTAAATATAACGTCATATTGTTTACCGTTCTGTGTGACGGCCCTGATGACCCCGCCGAGAAGCTGGTTGTTATTCACGATGTTCAGAAGATGGAATGCAAAGAAATATCCATGAAACAACGTCCCGGCTACCGACATTCCAAGGAACAGCTAAAAATAGTACATTTATTGAATTGAGTCTCGCTCTGGCAAAACGGGGCTAAAAGCGCGTGCGTAGTCCGCATCAGGGACGATACTCTCCGCTTTTACGGATTTTTTTGTTAAAAGGAAGTATCTTCTCAACGAAAAACAAATTTAGGCGGAAAGTGTCTTCCCTGATCAGCCTGTGCGGACTGCACAGGCGATTCTGAGAAGACACTTAACGCACATACATTAAGCCCCGTTTTCCCATAGCGAGACTCATTAAGCCCCGTTTTCCCAGAGCGAGACTCAAGGACTGAGTAATATCAAGAACCATTGGTATAATATTGTTCCTGAGTCAATAATAGACACATTCAATCCATGAATGTAATATATAATGATGCAAAAGAAATGCTTCACAAGATGATGATCGAACGCGAAATATGACATTTGCAAAAAAGAGGATGATGAATGCCAAATAAGAAAATGACGATACAAAACTGTTTAATGAATGTTTGTATATGAATGAAAGAATGATGATGGTTTGGAATTTCAGATATGTTATACGAGTAATCAAAAGGCCAACTATACATGTTTTTCTTCCACATTTCACGCAGTTACATACCATGTAATAAAATGTAGTAAAACTCAATAACTTCACGTCGAGTTTCGATGGTTTGTCCTCTGAACTTCTATTCTGAACCGTTTCTTCGCCGTCGCCATTGCTCCGACAGCATCTAAAATAAAAATGATCAGCGTTCTTGGAAAACTGTAGTGAAAATATGTGCATAAAATGACGTCCCATATTAGCCTGTGCAGTTCGTACAGGCTAATTATGGGCGAAATTTTCCGACTAGACTGGGATTTCGTCTAAAAGAGACGTCTTTTAAACAAAACATTCGATAAAAGCAGAAAGTGTAGTCCCCGATTAGCCTGTGCGGACTGATCAAAATACTTGGAAGTCTCTTATAAACGAAAATCCAGCGCGGGCGGAAAGTGTCGTCCCTGATTAGCTTATGCGAACTCCACATGATAATCTGGGACGACACTTTACGCACATGCAAAGTCCCGTTTTCCCTTAGCGAAGTTCATTTACAAATACTGTATTATGACATACATTCAGAGAAATTGTGTATTATAAAAAGGCATAACCGTGCACACAATTCACTAGCAAGGCTGCAATTCTTTTGAGTGGCGTACTAATTAGCACTTACATCAGCAATTCTTTGATCTCGGACAGCGACGGGAATCGCGGGTGATTAGACAGGAAGTAGCTGATGAGGACGAACAAGGAGAAGAGATTGTGCATCCCCATCAGAATGTACATGGTGATCGTGTACTCCTTTATAGGTATTCCCTTAATCTCCGGTGTAGGACTGAAACAGAAAACACGTGTAGTTGTTAATTGTAATCCACGTAGTATTTAGTCAAATTTTACGTCAACTCATTTTCGGTATTGTAATGTACATATTTATGTATTTTTTTATATCTATGATTCCGTGTTGAATGGACAATCAGTATTTCCCCCCAACATAGTGCAATATTAAATCAATTGACACTACATAAGACATACTTGCTCCATTCATTAAAACAAATCACAAGTACGAACATCAATGTGAACACGATCACAATAACCGCCATTTCCACGTCTTTTGGCGAGTAAGGTGAGCTTTCTTACATCGCATCATTGGGTTGCATTGTTTTTGTTTCCATTGTTAAAATTACACCCTAAACAAAGAAGATGTCAAAATATGGTAAAAATGTGGCGTGTGTGTTTTTCAGAGTTTTACAGACCCCCTGCGTCTTCCGGGCTGCATGTATGTGCGGACCTGCGAGGTAAACAGTGACGATAACTCTTTCAGTGCTGGAACCGAATTTTAAAGGCCTTTGCAAACAGTTTGGATCCAGATGAGACGCCACAGAACGTGGCGTCTCATCAGGATCCAAACTGTTTGCTATTCTGATAGTATTCTTTAAAAAAACGACTAATTCACCAGCATGCAAAGGGTTAAGAGCAACAAAAATTCAGTGCAACCTACTCTCTCATAAGTGCCCATTCAAAGGTTTGGTTGGTCGCGTTCCCCAGTGCTGTCACTCTCTCGAGGTCCTCCAAGGACGCCTTGGCGTTCCACGTGAACAACATCATGATGTTGATAGCAAAACTAAGAAAGGTAACTAAATGGTTCCATAGCAACCTGAAAGCGGAAAACATGTTGATGACGTGACTGGATGGTAACCAGTTCTATAGTAACCCGAAATAGGGAAGCATTTCTTGCGGTATTTCTAGGTATAACAATGACATGAAATTTATATGACATTACATAAGTCGTGATGTGGAAAAAAATGGGCTTAATGCATGTGCGTAGTGTCACTCCCGAGAAGCATATGCAGTCCGCACAGGCTAAGTAGGGACGACACTTTCACTTTTATGGAATTTTTCGTTTACAGGAGGTCGCTTCTAAACACAAATCAAGTCTAGACGGAAAGTGTCGTCCCTGATAAGCCTGTGCGGACTGTCCAAGCTAATATGGAACGACACTACGAGCATGCATACAGCTCATTTTTTCATAGAACGCGGCTAATATTTCACTTCAGAACTTCCACATTACGGACGTTTTGTGGAAAGTTCCATTCTTGAGAATGTAGATCTAACTCACCAGCCTTTGGTGAACATGATAGCGATCGGATTAAAGAGAATTTTCCTCTGGTACGAGATGTCCTGCATGATGTCACGTGTCCAGTCCATAAGTTCACGGATCTTGTTGCTAGGTGACGTTCGGTCAACGTTCCACTTCAGCTTTTCTTTCACTTCTTCGCGGATGAGAATCTGTATAAAAAAGCGTTTGCATCTTCGTTATCATGATAATGTTCAGACTTAAGATGTTCATCATCAGCATCACCAACAACGACAACAACACCAACAAAATTATCTTCATCTTCAGGATAATGAACATCGAAATCACCTGTAGCCTATTGTATAAATCTGGATAACTTTTATCCAGCTGATGACTTCAAAAACGGTATCATAAAATTGAAGATAACCAAAAGTTATCCGCCGGATAAGTATTATACAATTGGCTACAGTTCACCATTATAATAAACAATTATACAAGAACGCTTCTTATATATTCATTATTAATAACACTTAAAACTGGTTACTTGCGAACTTTAACCCATTTATGCCTAGCGTCTAGAAAAAAAGGCCATGGCAAACAGCGTAGACCCAGATTAGACGCCGCATGATGCGGCGTCTCATCAGGGTCTGCGCTGTTTGCTTAAAGGAATTTCTGCAAGTCTAAATATAGTCAGACATATACTAGACATCCCTAATTTTGGAAATAAATTGATCCAATTTAGAAGGATGGGAGAGTCCACTAGGCATATAAGGGTTAAATACTTGTGGCACTACTTTCAACTACTTTCTATAATAAAGTTTAAAGATCACGTGAAAGATATACTCTTTTACCTTGTTTTTAATTCTGAAGTTGATTTTCTGCAGCACGTCATCTTTGACAATTTCAACAGACGTGGAATTCTTCTTGTAGTAGTCAAACGCATTCTTTTGCTCTGGTGTCAAATTTAGACCTTAAATAAAAAAATATATACTCATAATATGTAATATAATCTAATATTTACATTTAAAACATTGGACCCATACTTCTTTCTGGGTTTAAAATATGAAATTTTAGTGACTCAATTGATTTGAATGTCTTACGTGTTAATTTTGCTGTTAATTAACCGTGAAACTCTTTAATTTAACACATATTCATACACAAATTTGCATGTCACTTCAGTTTAAAAAAAATGTATTTTCGCTAATAGGTAAAATAAGTAACATATGAGTTTATCATTGGCAAAGAGGCTTTAGAGTTTGAATGTGGAGGAATGAAATCCCAGTTCGTCTTAGTCATAAATATCTTAAGTCATTGATATAGGGCGACGAATAGCGATAAATAAATCATTTGGATATTATTTTCTTAAATTTGTCTTTAATGATGCTTTCTCTCTTGGCGGTTTTAATATTTCTATGTATAACATCGTTTCATTCTTAACCCATTTATGCTTAGCGTCTAAAAAAAAGGCCTTGGCAAACAGCGAAGACCCAGATGAGACGCCGCATGATGCGGCGTCTCATCAGGGTCTGCGCTGTTTGCTTAAATGAATTTATGTAAGAAATATTCTAAATATAGAAATAAATATACTAGACATCCCTAATTTTGAAAATAAATTGATCCAATTTAGAAGGATGGGAGAGTCCACTAGGCATAAATGGGTTAAATTTGTCTTTCTCTCTTGGTGATTTTGTTTAGTTTCAAATTTGTCTATATAAAACATAATATCGTTGTCACATACGTTCAGCTAGTTGCGGGTGGATATCTGTCATCCTGGCAAGAATAAGGTAGTAGCGGAAACCAACTGACATCAGTGACTCCTTAAGGGCATTCTTACTTGGTCCCTTCTGGAAATAGTTAAACAAACATTCAAGTCAAAAGATTATTAATTTATTGTCGATAGATTTATGTACGAAAGTAACGTAAGTTATTTATTATCTTAAATAAAAGACTAGCTAATGATTATGCAATTTTCTCTCGAGATAATGCCTCTGGAGCTTCATATTTCGACATTTAAGCCTCGCTCTATGAAAACCGGGCTTAATTCTTGCGCATTCAGTGCCGTACCAGATTAGCCTGTGCAGTCGGCAAAGGCTAATTAGCGACGACACTTTCCGCCAAGATTGGATTTTTGCTAAGAAGAGTCTTCCTTTAAACGAAAACTACCCAAACAGCGGAGAGTGTCGTCCCAGATTATCCTGTGCGGAATGCACAGGCTTATCATTATCTGGGACGACACTTTAAGCACATGCATTAAGCCCCGTTTTCCCAGAGCGCGCCTCATTTACAACTGATTTCTGATTAAGGGTCTAACTATACATACCACGACACCCTGTAGCAGGCTTCCACCGAGCGAGGCAATGGACTTGGCTGACTTCATGTAGCCGCCGTCCGACTTGACGATGTCCTCGAGTTTGGGCTTCTCTGATTGGTGCATCTCGTGGCACTGCGTCATGCAGCGGTAGATTGCCTCCTTATCCAATGTGTCTGTTACCTCCTGATAATATTTTACGAAAGAATACGAGACTCATTCTGGCAAAACTGGGCTTAATGCATGTGCGTAAAGTGTCGTCCAATATCTATTACGACACTTTCCGCCTGCGCTGGATTTTCGTTAAGAAGAGTCCTCCTTTAAACAAAAAAATCCTTAAAAGCGGAAAGTGTCGTCCCTGATTAGCCTGTGTGGACTGCATAAACGCACATGCAATAAGCCCAGTTTTCTTAGACCGCGGTATATTCCATTTTCTTTATTGATTTTTGAATCTTCATTTCATATCTTAATATATTGATATTACACTATTACGCCAAGGATTTACAGATTTACGAATAGATGCTATTGATTGTAACACGCTTTCTTAACGTGGCGGCCATATTGGCCGCCGCGCTGTTAAATTGTATTTCACGAACATTAGCAAGCGTTGTATTAGAAAGTATTCAACAAAAATAAATCGCGATGAAAAGAGGAACGGACTGTGTTTGTTCCTGTGTGTTCCCAACGAACGATGTGCAATTACGTCACACTCCCTTAATGAAAAACTTGTTTTACAAATAGTTATAAACTGGATTTATGTACAAATGAAGCGTTTAATTGAGCCCTGTAAGGAAGGAAGGGTATTTTCCTCCCGTAATGTGGTTCTTAAATCACACCCTGAATAAATTGCGATAAATTGCTACACAATCGCCATGCTAAAAAGCTACAAACCGTTGCAACTTGGGTAGCTGCAGGTCCGTTTTCTTCGATCAGAGACAAAATCAATCCAGCAATCGATTCTCTTAGTTCCAGGACCTAAAATGTGACCGAAATGACATCATTACTTCAGCAATTATGCAATACAAATGCAGATAAGACTCGCTCATGAGAAACCCGGGTTTTATGCAGGGCGTAAAGTGCCGTCCCACATGAAGTCTCTTCTTAGCAAAAATCCACTTTAGGCGGAAAATGTCGTCCTTGGTGAGCCTGTGCGGGATTCAGAGGCTAATATGGGAGGACACTTTAGGTTCATGCAAAGAACCCCGTTTTTTTCCCAGAGCGAGGCTCAATTTAAGAGTTTACAACGTCCGGTAGACACGGAACTACACTTTATTCGCCTAAAGATTTCTAACGGATTGATACAAGGCGTTTAATACAAATCATGTTTCGGGAGTTTCATTGGTCATATTTACCTTTTCCGGGGGACAGTCCGCGATTTCGCCCGCTCTCAGTATGAAGTTTATGTAGTCGATGGCCTTTTTGTTGTAGATGGCCTCCCTATTATCTTGGTTGCCCTGAAAACACAATTTCTACTGTTTTATCTTGAAATTCCTATGTTAAATAACATTGCAAAAATATCTGTAGCAAATAAACAATCAGCTTTTCATTTTGATGTTCTTTCTTTGTTAGCTAGGCCAAGGACGACCATAACTTATATCTCGTTAATAATATGGTATTTTAATTTCAATTAAATCGCTTTAGAAATGTTCAAGTAGTTTGCTCCAAAAATATAGCATTTGAACCGACAAACTAACTAACAGGATGATGCCCATAAAACCCCTCTCAAATTTCGTTTTTTGAGGGGATGTTAACGTATCTATAAATGAGCCGCGCTCTGTGAAAAGGGGGTTTAATGCATGTTCGTAAAGTGTCGTCCCAGATTAGCCTGTGCAGTCCGCATAGGCTTATCAAAGACGACATTTTCCGCCTTAACTAGATATTTGCTAAAAAGAGACTTTCTTTAAACGAAAATTATCAAAAAAGCGGAAAGTGTCGTCCCTAATTAGCCTGTGCGGACTGCTAATCTGGAACGATACTTTACGCACATGCATTAAACCCTGTTTTTCCCAGAGCGAGGTTCATATATATCCCTGATGGGAGCGCGTACCGAGCAGAACTCGTTTAGGGTGCTGAAGAGCTGGATGACGAGGTCCACGGTGCGACTGTTGATGCTCGAGTAGACGACGTTCAGGAATTGCGCGGTCTCGCCGATGATGTTGAAGGACTTGACGTTGTCCGGCTGCTCTCTCAGATAATTCTGAATACCGATGGTAATACATGCACATTTTTCACGTTTCAACTGCAGTTTTGCCACATGCTGTACATGGCTTGTTTTCGTAAAATACTTTTTGCATATTTAAAACTTTTGAAAATCAAGATCTGGTTAAACTCGTACAGGAAATGTGTCACAAAGCTAAACAAACGGTTGCTCACTTAATAGAATATTGGACTCGCTTTATACAATGTAATATGAAATGTTTCAAACATGTTATATGGGGCGTTTTGTCGGATTCAGCAGACATTTGTCTTTCAATAATGAAATCACATTTGTGTTTATCAAATTACTGCCTAACAAACATATGAAAATCTCGTGATTATAGATAGCGTTGTTCCGGAAAACTGGGCTTAATGCATGTGCGTTAAGTCTGGTCCCGTATAAGCCTGTGCAGTCCGCACAGGCTACTCAGGGACGACACTTTCCGCCTTAATTGGATTTTCTTTATGAAGAGACTTCCTATCAACAAAAAAGTCCATACAAGCGGAAAGTGTTGTCCCTGATTAGCATGTGTGGACTGCACAGGCTTATCTGGGACGACACTTTGCGCACATGCAATAAGCCCGGTTTTCCCAGAACGCTACTCATAAGATTGCTATTACATGCGAGTTTACCTGAAGCCCCACATGCTGTCCGTCACAGATCCTGGCGAGGACTTTGAGTACAAGTTCTATGCATCCATCGTCTTTGTACTGTAGCATATCGACAACACTAGCGTCCATCTCGGCAGACATCGCCTCGGGACTTTCGTCATCAGCATCGTCCTGTCACAAAACAATATTTGAATGAGCATGTTTCTTGGGAATTAATTAGCTGCGTTCTGAGCAAATTGGGCTTAATGCATGTGCGTTAAGTGTCGTCCCAAGCCAGGGACGACACTTTCCGCTGTCATAGGATTTTTCATTTAAAGTCTCTACTTAAAGAAAATCCAGTGCGGATGCAGAGGCTGAGCTGGGACGACATTTTACGCACATGCATTAAGCTATGTTTTCTCAGTTTACATAAAACATGATCAAATGAATAAAAATAAGGTAAAGCCTGTTAAACTCGATAGTATCGCCTTCAGAAATTTCGGACTGGGATAAACTGAATGGGAAACTCCTGGAAAGATAACGGTTTCTGTATTTATAGAGACACTGTATTAATAGTACAAGTTAACACCAGCATTCAGTAAAGGTAAAGCACAATGTAAGTTAATCGATCCAATGTTCTATTGTTTTATCATATATTATTATTATTATTATTATTATTATTATTATTATTATAATTATTANCATTACCACGAGTCCACAAACACGTATATATGTATTTCAACAATAAACGCTTTATTTAATTCATTGTAATGTGCTCTAAATTGATTCAGCGAAAAGAGTCAAATACTTAGTGAACCGTACCTCCACTGCAACATTCACAAGTTCGATTTCACCAGTTGCGGGTTTGTAGTCGATGTTAAACTTATTCGGCAGTGGCCCTGCCTCCAGCAGGTTGTCATGGCTTCGGTCACTGATGACGTCACTAAACCCTTCCTTTGCCATCCCATTCGTCATTGGCGTCTTCGATCGTTTCTTCGAGTTCTGCCTCTTCTTCGATCGTCGCTTCTCTTTGTCAGAGAGAGGTTCCTTAGCTCTGCTCAGGGCTCGCTGTGTTGAGGGAATGCAAATAATTATAATATTTTGCACGGGCTATGTGACTGGATATCGTTTTATATTAAACTATAGTTATGTTAGATAATGCTTTTGTTTCTGGCTCACGTTATGTGCAACCGGGGCTGGCTAGCCCCGTTGGTAGAGCGGTTGCCATATAATCTGGGGTTCTTATGTTTGATGCTTATGCACTTATTTAAATTGCCATTCTCCTCCTACTTTGAATACAGTAGGCCAGGTCAGTTACGATCAGATGTAGTGCACTTTGATTCTACTAATCGCATTAATATTAAAAATGTTGAAATTTAAACATACAAACACAATCTTATGTCTCATACATTTGATATATCTATGAGTTGAGGCCGTCTGCGCAATTCTCTACTCTATAATTAATAAAAACAAGCTTAAACACAATATGTTTCGGGCTATGAATGACACAACGAAATCGACAATTAACCGAAACAAAACATGAAAAATATATAATTGATGACTAATTAACAAGATTCAAACCCGACATACCCAGCCATGCATTTTCTCTTTCTTCAGCCTCAGCTCATAGTGTTGTATTTTCTGGAAGGCCTGCCTTCCCAGGAGCAAGGACGTTTGGACGCTACCAAGGTTTTTCGTGAACTCGGCTTTCCTCATCTCATGCTGTGCTAGTAACGCGCGTCTACAAATTGTTATAGAGCGTAATGCATGTGCGTAAAGTGTCGTCCCAGATTAGCCTGTGCAGTCCTCACAGGCTCATCAGGGAAGACACTTTCCACCTAAACTGGATTTTCGCTAAGAGGTCACTTCCTTAAAACGAAAAAACTCCATAACAGCTGAGAGTCGTCTCTGCTTAGCCTGTGTGGACTGCACAGGCTTATCTGGGACGACACTTTACGCAATATGTGTAGAAAAGTCAAGGACGTTTGAACGCTACCAAGGTTGTTCATGAACTCAGCTCTCCTCATCTCATGCTGTGTTGGAAATGCGCGTCTACAAATTGATAGGCAGTGTTTATGTATTTAATTTAAATGTTTCTTAATTGACTTCAGATATGGTTAGTTTTGGGCACAAATGAGAATTAAACAAGTAAACATATTCACGGTAGAATATTAACACGTGTTTAAAATTGCAGAAACACGAAAAGCAAATACCTGAATTCGAATATTGTATACATTATTAACGTGTTGTTAGTTACAACGGCACGAATGTTGGAATACATTGCACACAAATATACAATTTCACAATGCTTATCGAAAATTGATGACAAAAAATATGCTAAAATGCAAAATAAGATTTGTTTTCTTCAAAATAAGCATTTCAGTGATCACTGCATTTGCCAACAAAGAATGAATCAAGAATATCACAGATTGATAAACAAGCAGTCTTTATCATCACAACATGCTTTTAATCTTTTAGAGTTTTGCTTTTTGAAATGAAACCAACAAGGAAGACAAACAGCGTNTCATTTAGTATTTGTCGAAAATTGTCAATTTTGGAACGCAAGCTAGTTCTATTGAAAATATGTTTGAAACATTAATTTAAGTAAATCACATAATGTTTTTGAACCTTTTGCAAAATAAACAAATAAGTGACACCATACATTTTAAACTATATCAATTTATATACGAAAAATACATTGCATACCGTTTTAACACGATGTACAGGGGCCGGCCATATTGGTTGCATATACAAACACCTGAGTATATGACAATAAAACAAACGTACTCGTACAAGTATTAGACATTCGCTGCTGAGGCATAAACGTGAGTATAATGATAAATGGTTGCACCTTATTTATAGATTTGCTTGGGAAGCAAACCCAGATACATTTTGTATGGAGGATACTCAAATGATAAAAATATGTGTCATCATTTGGTAAGTTATAAATGGATCAGGAAGAATGATGTAATAATGTCATGTTTATAGGTGTTTTGAAAGTTTTATTTGTTTTCAATACTTCTTATACTAGCTTAGTACAACTCTATATGCATTCATTGACTGCTTGACTCGATTGCAAAATATCGCGTCCGGAATGTTAAGTTGTATTCATATATTCAGTATAATTGTCTCCTCTCGTGCAAGAATATTATTATCCACTAACAAAAAAAAGAGTGTGTGTTATTAATCTAAACATTTTGTAACGTATAAACGAGTCTGGTTATATACTGGGAAATACAGATAAGCAATTTGTCTGATTCAAGTGACATTCTGATTGCCAAAACAAATGAAGTCCCTTAGGAATATAGGCACTTTTGCAGCCAAAAAAATGCTCATAATATTTTATTTAGTTATGCGAATTGTTTGAACACATGATTTGTATTTATGAAAGATGCGGATTCCAGTGTTGCTGTCGTAACATGAATGTAGATTATTTATAGAGTTATATAATGATGTGGATAACATTAATAAGCTTTTCTTTCACGTGTAAATTCACTTTAACAATATGGAAATAATCATGAAACTTAAGAAAAAAACTTTTACAATATCATTTTTTATAGATGTCCCACATTCGAAAAATGTAATCATTGATTTTATTGTTTTTGTTCTATTATAAAAGGAGTGGATAAGAACAAGAATGTCTCTCCTGATATAGTGCATGGAGTTTCATTGTTTGCTATATTACATTGTCAAAACCTGAGTGAAACACCATATCGTTTTTATGTATTTGTCAACTAGGTCTTTTAAATTTTAATCAATCCCTTACATACCCGATCATACGATTTTATATTTGTATAAAATCGTAGATCCGTTTATTAAAAAAATCGTGAGTACAAGGTTTAAATCATCTGTATAATTAGCCTTTTCACAAGCTTTAATCGACTAGGTGCCAAGCCGTTCATAAAGTATAAACTTTATTTTTGACGAATATGGCATGTAAAAACATTCGTTAACTGTTAAATGCTTTTATCTGGAATGACCTCACCAGTCGTTGCTAAAAATCCAATAGCGATCGGTCAATTAAATATTACAACCCTACTGTTTGTATATCATTTAAACAGAAAAACGCGATCATCGGTATCCACATCATGGGAACTAACGAAATATCAAGCGCTATTTAGCATTATTAGGAGCAGAAGTTGTGTTTTAGTGCGATTAGTTGGCGTCTTAGATTTATGACTTCCAGCTGGGTGGGTGTGAATTGTCGTTTCACGTTTGGCGGTTTATTGCTTGCCCAGCATTGTAAAAGGGAACTTGTTAGATTAAGTAAGATGTTTGTTGTTTAAGTTACGACATTGTGCAATAAATATCCAATTCACTCAGATTAGTGTTCTGTACTTTCTTTGTCAATCCAACCTTATCCCCAGGTGGTAAAAATTCACTATGTTAGTGAAAAGGCGATTGATAAAAAGAAATGAAATCATGTTAATACGATATATTTAAGTAATAACGCTATTGCGCATCATGTGTGTATCCCAAATCTTAAAGCCGTATGTAAATCAGACGTTCATACGTTCCGTGTATCATTATGTGGTCTTAGCGAAGATTGCTGGGTAAAAATGATGTGTTTTTCCCAAAAAAATATCAACTTCTCTTTATGCTATTGCAAGCATATTGTAATAGCACTTGTGCCGTGTAAAAGTGCAATAGTATGCAGACTGAAAACACATCAACCAATACTGTGTCCTTGATATAAATATAGTGTTGTATTCTAGAATAGTTTGTGCCACTTTGCGAACGCAGCAACATTATTTGTTATTTGTAGTGAGATTGATATTTTATTTTAATGTACAGATTGCGCTCAACTATGGAAAAACACGCTTATCCCTCACAACACAAAGCGGGTCCATTTTATGGTAGTTTCATTCAATTTAAACGGTTGATATGGTTTGTGATTGTGAAAAGGTTATATATGGATCAGCTTTATTTGTTCAATCAAATTAGCGGTTTGCCCAAAAGCTTTCTCATTCCGAGACACGTCTATTGATTAATGTTCCAAAGCGACAGTTCAATAAATAAGCGACGTTGCTATTTCCGTGATTTCTTGTCCTTCTGCACCCATGTAGCAAACATGTTTGTTTACTAGAAAGTATGTCATACATGAGAAGTTTTGCTAACTTCGTGTAACATAGCATTCGGCCTGAATAAATTGAAATGAGTATGTGCATTGATGGTTTCTTTATTATTGGGCATATCTAATGGCGTTTTGAGCAGTGTATTTAAGAAAAGATCGGACAAGACCAGTGGCGCAAATAATTGACCGATCACAAACTAATCTGAAATCTAGTCAAATAAATGTACTTGAGAGATGGAAATGAGAATATAGACAAACTATAAACCTTCACATGTTTATCCAAGAAACAAGAGAACCGATCCATGATTTTAGAAACGATTGACATACATTCGAAGTGACACAATACTCGATGACACGAATAACTTTCGGCATTTATACAAATTCAGGAAGCACTATGACTCATTCCATACATTTTACAACAATTCTAGTACTTTAAATGTTTAAGTTCTAGACATGGACACGTTCATTGTTTGATAATTTTGAAATTAATTTAATATTGATTATATTTCGAATTATTAAATTCGTAGTTATTTTCATATGTATATACATGTAAGCAGTCTTTTTCAAATCATTTAGGTATTGGTTAATATTAATGTTCAGAAAAATTATCTTGCTTGACTGTACCAATAATAATTTTAATAATTATTATTGTTATTATTATAATTATTATTATTATTATTATTATTATTATTATATTTATCATTTTTATTATTATTATTATTATTATTATTATTATTTTTGTTATTATTATTATTATTATAATTTTTATTATTTTTATTATTATTATTTGTATTAAAAAAAAAATGTAATAATTGATTATTTGAAGAACATTTTCCATTGATTACTTTATCATTAAAAAGTTCGATGATATTCTTTAAATTGATATATTATATTCTTTATAAATGTAATATATGTATTAATATAAATGCATATGATGAAGTTTACGTGCATGTACTCAAATTATATCTTGTATATAAATGAATGGCTGAATTATGAGCTATTACTTAGTTTAATATTATAAACGTTTATTTAAATCGGCTAAAGTCCCCAACCTAAGGTTGTTAATGTTCTGTGATTTTACGTCTGTGTCTGACAAATCCACGAAGTGTCAGCGGCAGATATACCAGACTGCATCTGACAACAATGATTGTTTATCAAGTTGTTACTACATAACAACTATCTATATATGGCGTTCAATTCCGAAGCAAACATATAAACTATGAACTGACTTTGTTCATGTACACACATGAACCATATTAATATGTTTGTCGAATTGATCTACATGTCATCTACATGTCATCAAAATTTGTCGTGTTTTAAGACGGATCATTGCTATTAAAATTTTTCAGGAATATGCCCCAGAAGAACCAATGCTTAAAGAAATAATGCTTATACAAAAGGCGCTGATCTAATTGACAAATACCAAATTTAAGTAATTTGCTAACCAGTTAAACATATATATATATATCCAATACACCGTTGCTCGTAATAATTTATTTGGGAAAACTCGCGCTTAAACTGAAAACAACACAATTATAATATTCAGTCATATCGATAGAAAGACCAGACTCATTTCGTGTATTTATCTATGTATTTTTTTTTCTCCACAGAAATACCCCGCACAATCATACGCCCAAGCGAGTGTTAAATGTAACGCCATTGCATGCTTATTCCATTAAATAATTGCTCAAGATGTAAAATGTTATGCAATTTTGATTTAAAATCAAAATAAGAGAGCCCCAATAAACCGTTTGAAAAGTCATCTGCAAACAATGAAAGCTGAATGATTTAATTTGCAAAGCACGATAAACTGTATAATGCTTTGTGTAGGGTACAAGACGATTGCTTAGGTATGAATAGATAAACTGTGTATTTAATATTAACAATTGCACAATAATTGTTCCAGTAAAACATACAATATTATATTATACTTGATCTGATGTATCAATACAATATCGGAATTCCTGTCAATTTGGAACATAGCATGGTCTCTGGTTGATACCTTGTTCAAGAAAAGAAATATCGGCAAGTGTGGCATACTTTCAAGTAAGAAAACGACCGATTGTTTTATCTTGTTTTCAAGTGAACAATACTTGAACTTGAACTAAAGCGACATGACCAAATACAGCTAGCTCAACTCACATGAGACAGTCTACCCCTTCGAGTGAATATGTTATGGTAACAAACCCGTAGAGAAAAGACTGTTCAGATAATGCGGAAGTGATGCAACTGAAGAAGAATCACACTTAAACACATAAATGCTTCCATAGTCTTACTACTGCAGACAATCGTCTACCCGTCATTGCCAATTGTTCTATAAAACTTTTTAAGTTGTCAACATTTTAACCTTAAAGAGAAACGTTTACTTACTTATTTATGCTACAATAATTGCAGCGATGATTTTGTATCTGTATAATTCGACATTGGGTATAAGATGATTACTGTTGCATGGCATAAGCAGCAAATTGAGTTTCAAGCTTCATCTGATATCGTAGACTATCATGAACCTTGGTGTCATGTTTTATTAAACCTCTACGTTGATATCGACTGTATACAAAGGTGCATGATAAAATGTTTGGTATCAGGTCAGTAGGCGTTAAGTAGGCGTTCATATTTGTCGATGTTTGGAGGTACAACATATTACTCTAAATAAGCGATAAAGTCTTTATTTCGGTGTAAATAAATTATGTTAAACCAAATAATTTGATACGAAGATGAAGTTATTTTGAAATACAAATATACCCCGCAAAACAGCCAAAACATATTTTATAAATATGAAGTTCAAGTGTTCATGACGTCATTATAAACACTTCAAACGTCATACGACATATAGATTCCCTAAAAAATGCACAGTTATAGAGATCACAATTTATAAGCATATTAGTACAGTAATGATAAACAGAAAAAACAAGTTACTGCTCTATCAATGCGTAATTATCAGGCTCGGCAACAATCGCCGTTATTTATTTTAAGCCTCACCTGATATATAACAAAATGATAGGGCATTAATCTGTCATTCTCTATGTTACCATATGTACGAGTCTTGATGTACTTGCATACATTCATAGAGCATGGTTATGTTTAACCGTCAACTGACAAAGAAATTTGTTTTACTTAAAAAGCAACATGCACAAATATGGTGAAATTGATCAGTTCGATTTGAATACAATATATGGAGAGCAAGGAAACAAACGCGTGCACGCATTATATCTAGTTTAATATAAAACATATATTTCATGAAAAATAATGTTTTAATGACTCGCGTCATAGTTGCATGGAAAATAAATTCGTGTGTTTTTGTAATGTTTTCTATAGAAAAAATCAGGCCCATAAATGAATTAATTCATTTGGCTTTACAGAAATGTGTTGAAAGCAACTGATTAAAAAAAATGCTCACAGGAAAGAAACTGGTGAGGACTTATTAAGTAGAATGCCAATTTAATAGCTTCGTAATTTTCGTATTTCATTAGAACTCTTAAAAACCTTTTTTGACTGCTGGTGTTAAGTACACTCGTTTTTTATAGTAGTATGCCAATATAATAGGTTTAAACAAATACGTACATGTTATGTCGTGCTTTATGTCGTATTATCTACCCATTAATCATTTGAATTCATCTGTTCTTTTAAGTGCGTTTTATCCTCTCGTTGTTTCTATTCATATGCAAATAATATATACGTACGGGTTAATGCTAAACAAGAACAAACGTTCACTATAATGCGTTTTAAACGTCTAGTTTAGTTATTTATTCACGCGAATGCAATGGCGCAGATTTCCTGTTCTCTAACCAAATATGTAAAACACGTCGTTTTTTCTGGAATTCCGATATTGGAAATGATATTTACCACAATTAGAACACCGTATAATATTGGAGACGAATGTACAGACATACTGTAAATCAGAAAAGTATTAAAGTATTTGATATATCAAGTACGCTTTATTGCCCTCTATAATCACCATTTGATTGATTAAACAACAAATGTATGAATTGAGTTCAGACATTTAGGCCTAACGAAACACACATTCCTTTCAGAATATGATATCGGGGGTAAATATGTTTTAATGTTGATACTAAAACAAACTAGTTAGGCCAGTTGAATATATTTTGCTTGATATTAAGTCAATAACAAAACTTCTATGGACGTAGGTTGTAAACATATCAAACTTTCTCACGAATAAATTCCCGATCGGCCGTCAATATGGCACGCGAAACTAAGCAGAAAAGACGATTACGAATGTGACAACATTATGAAAAATAATGTCACATTTGAATCTAGATTTCAGATGGCGTTAACGATTGTCAGTGCTAATTGAAGATTTGCGTCATACATTTTCTGTATTGCGGAGTTATAGATTCCATTTCTATATTTGAATGTTTGTTGGGACTTATGCTTAGCCTATGAGAAAAACATATCGGTCAAAATACATTTTATTTGTCCATGACCATGATGTCAACACAATTTGATTGTACACAACATTTAAATATCAAAATGTGTTTATTAATGCATTGAACGCATATCATTTATGTTAATGAAAAACACGGAGATTTGTTTTTAACAAGATGCTACGTTTTCCTAGTCATAGTAATTGTTCAATTACATAATTATAAAAATATCTAAACAATAAAGTTTGAATAAAAGAATAAAAACATGTTTACGGCGAGAAAATGTATATACAAAGCATAAGCATTATATTTGATTGTTAATATATTAACATTGATTATATTTTGGTCTAAGTTTGTTAATGCAATTCAAAACGCGTACGTGTGAATACCCAATATATCTAGGGATCATTAGAAAGTTTTTAGAAATTGAAGACTATATGTGTGTTATGAATGCATTTTAAACACAATTTATCTATTGAGTATGTATCATAGTTTTCATCTCTATCATAGCAAGAGCAATATAGTCTAGTTTCAGCAGACATTTGACGTGTTTAGTAACATACTACCGAGATGCTCATTAAATTGCACTAAATTGCACTAAAGTAGTTTAACCGAAATGAAATTGTAAATATTTCGCAAATGCTATGGCAGGAAGCCTGTGCTGAACTGACTGAAAGTATTTATTAATTACTAAGGATTTATCAAGTTGCTGCACTTATTCGCAGCGGTAATAGTACCATTTTACAAGATGTTTTATTTGCACATCGATCGTGCATTCCTTGATATATCAATCTGTCTGCATTCCTTTATCGGGCTATCGTTTGGGAAGCGCCACTTTGGTATTTGGTACCAAATTATCAATTTAATATGATAACCCAAGTTAAATTCATGTACAGCTCCACTCCCATTCACAGGATTTCATCGGCAATACCAGAACGTAAGTAATTTCCGGAAAAGATATCTTTTAGTGGAACGCAGTACTATCGGAATATACGCTGCTCAAAATTCTTGTACATAAAAAGTGGCTTTTGAGACATCACACGCTATCGCAAATATATACATAATAAGATTTATAATAACCTTATATTTATTATAGGTTCGATTTAATGTAGTTTTTGTGTATTTGGTCGGTGATATGTTCTTACAAACGATTTCTCTGGACTGGACTTTTTTTTTCAAAATGATCATTTCACAACCTCTTGAAACAGATTCGACCAAAAAAGGCTTAAATTTAATTATGGGCTGACGATTCCTGGTGTGACGAAATGTACATTATCTGTGTTGTTCAAAATCGATTTATGCCCATAAACATAAATAATATTATGTGATAATATCTGCAGTCTTTGTGCGAATATATTCAAGTGAATGATGAACCGAGTCCTTTTAAATGCACATAAAACATGAGTATGTCTCCTTTACAATGTGAGATTTATTAGGTAAATGGTGGTTGCATAACTCGTACGTCGATTAACGGCCTGGAGTCAGTCTGTGGACTTTTTGTTCATGTTAATGCACTGAACAATATACCTCCTAATGGTAAAACGGAAGCATGTAAACGCTTGCGTTCATTTACATTGGTACTGAAGCGTTATGCGTCGAAGGCAATTTTACACTACATGTTAAGCAGATGTTGTTTACGTCTAGCTTTCAATTATAATTGCATCTCTCGCGAATGAAGCTCAAAACAATTGACAAAGATATGACAAGAAGTCTTCATCGTTGTCGTGAAGCATATGACGTTAAGCACGTACGCAGTATTTAAAAGATAATGACTAAACACACTGACTTGTAGCAAAGTTCTGCTATGGATTTGTAATCATGTTAGCCCTTCGTGTTTGTCACCAAATAGTATCAGTGCTAAAATAATTCATTTACTGCATGTAACATATTTTTTATTCGATCTTGTAATATAACATACAATGGCGACTGTTTAAAACTATTGAATTGTTTCTATTAATATTTGGTAGCAATTTAATCTTGAGCAACATTGACCGCCTTCATTGGATTTTCGTTTAGAAGGGACCTTCCTTAAATTAAGTAGACTGCTATATGATACACAATCGTGCTGAACGGTTGCGCTTATTTTGCTAATTATCCTGAATAGTTCCAAATTTGTTGTTGATCAAATGCCGAATTGTTGCCGATCTGAGAATCGGAGTGTAATTAAGCTGAAGAACGATATCTTTGTTATCGGTTGCTATTCGGGCACTCTGCGTATTTGAAGTTTGCATATCGTCATAATGATATAATGATATTGCTATTTACTTCATGGGAGAGTCGAATTAATATGTTTTTGCGTCATTTAGATCACTAAT
This sequence comes from Dreissena rostriformis, assembly GCA_007657795.1. Lineage (NCBI taxonomy): Eukaryota > Metazoa > Mollusca > Bivalvia > Myida > Dreissenidae > Dreissena > Dreissena rostriformis. Next base: position 141,675 of record VMBQ01000127.1, read on the forward strand.
GTTTCTGCTGATATCATGCGATAACTCGCCTTATGACCAAATACGTTATTTTATTTTCCATTTCATATTGTAACACTATTTTTCTCGACTTATTCCGAAATGTCTAAATTATCACATATATGTGTCAGCATACTGGTATTTGTAGCCTCATTTGTACAACACGATATTAAATGTCGGTGTAAAGTAATGACGTCAAAAAAAGATTTCAGATTTGTTAATGGTGTTTATTCATGTATTTTTGTATTTGTAAATAACGAAGTGAAAATCCGTATTTGTTTGTTCTGGTACAATTGAAATATGACAAAATATAACTTTATTTGTGAACTATTGAAAAATAAAGAACAAGCCCTCAATATGTCATGTCGGTACGTTATATACCGTTAGAATATCAATAGAAACTATACAATGCGTATGTATGTTAATTAAATAGCTAATGGCTGATCAAAAAAGTTAAAACAATTTTTCGTCAGTATTAAGAAAATAAGGAAATACAAATGTGTCCAATTAGCCTCTGAATAAGTTGAATTTTCCATGTAACCTTTAAACGTCTCTAAGGCAGGTTTTCTAATGACTATTTTTCCAGTTTGTGTTTTGAAAGTTTAAACCTCATCCGAACTCAAGTGTTTAAGTCGTTTATATTCCACGTTTTATATCGTTTTCTGTAGATTACAGACAATATGCCTTGCGTCATGATAGTGTTCTTTCGATTGACAATCGGCGACTTCCGAAACGCTTCGGAATCTTTCATTACAAGATCGGCACACCTTCCTTTTATATGCCCGAGACAAAACTCTACCATTCGTCATCATTATTGAGCTCGCTTTTGCGCTGCAGCAACCTCCAGAATCAGCGCGGGCGGTAAAACATATAAACAAAAACTTTCAGAAAGCTTTCCAAAGATGTTACAAAGTCAATTGCGATGAGTTTCAGAAAATGCCGATTTATCGCCTTAATTTCGCAAAACATCCCGAAACTACCCCGAATAAAATATTGCAACTTTTAAATGTGCACGTCTTCGATACCGATTACCGATCTGGCACCGAAGGTTCCACAAGTTTGAAGAAGCGTTAAAATCAGACATGTACTTTTCCCAGATCGTCAAATAGAGAAACCGGAACATCTGACATAAACAATTACTGTTCCTGATAGCAATGGCCAAAATTTCAACGCTGATGTGCTCTGGTAACATAGATTTGACACGATCGCTCTTTTTTATTTTGTGTGGTACAATATATTCAACACATGTTCATATACCAATTAAGTGTTCGTGTGTCGTATGAATAGATATCGTGGCGGGAAATTAAAATGGAATATATTGTACCACAAAAAAGGAGCATTTTTTATCTTGTTAAATCTATGGTAACAGACCACATCTAGCGTTGACATTTTGCCTATTGCTATAAGGAACTCTGATTGTTTACGTGTTTGTTTTATTTTACGAAATAGTTTACGAAATATTCGTTGCTTTTGAGCGTTATAGGGGCTTTAAAGGGATTGTTGTCTGTTATGACCGACAAGATGGATGTGGCTTAGGGCATCTATTTGTACCTCGCTATGTGAAAAGGGGGTTTAATGCATGTGCATTAAGTCTCGTTCAGATTAGCCTGTGCAGCGGACTGCACAGGCTAATCATGGACAACACTTTCCGCTTTTATGATATTTTTCGTTTAATTGAAGTCCAGTTTGGGCAAAAAGTGTCGTCCCTGATTAGCCTGTGCGGTCTAATCTGGAACAACACTTTACGCACATGCAATAAACCCTCTTTTCTCAGAGCGCGACTCATTTGTATGGATATAAACGTTTATTTGTGCGTCAACTTCATTTGCTGTAACCACATAGCGCGCCACACTATGGTGCAAACAAAACACGTTTATAATGACTCGCCGTTGTGCCATCATTTCCGCCCCGCCAGTGACGTGGTCTCTCAGACCATCATTCGTTCCTGTTTTAGTCCTAATGAACATCATTATTGTCATTACTGTCACGGCAGTAATGGATGCCGGTCATCCTGGTAAAATTGACATATTTGAAATCACATTATCGGGCTTATAGCGTTATCAAATATACATCATACGCAATTGCCCGAATAATGAACATTTTTATCTGTTGATGTGTGTACTAAACTATACACACTGTACTGAACAGAATTTATATCGAATGAAACTATTTGTAACGAACAGTATGTTTGTCGAGGCGTATATTGAACATGTCCATAACTCTCGCCTTGAGACGGACACGATGTTTACCTTTTTCTTATTATGCTCAAATTGGAGAAATAAACACAATTCGGGATAAGATATTGTTTATAAATTAACTAAAATATTAAAACAAAAAACTACATACTAAAACACAAAAATAATAATATATAAATTAGTATACAATACCGATCGAATGAAGAACTGAAGGACACAGTAAATTGACTGGTATAAAAAGCATCCTGCGGTCCACACCGTCTTTACATGGTGATTATAAGTGGTCAGTGATTTTAAAATAGACCAATACATGATAAAGTTCCAAATAAATAGACCAATACACGATAAAATTCCAAATATGACAAGATTGAACGGACGCTCACACACATATTCACACACATATATGCGCACGAATATACACCGAACCGCCATTATTACAGCTATATCAGTAACTATAAAACGAGAACTTTCTTCCACTAGAACAGGGTAGTTATCGAAAAGGAGCGAGATGAAACGACAAAACGAGCATATTCATGATAGTAATTGCATTTCCGGTGTTCTTTCTATCAAACTTGTATTAAACGAAGATAATTAAAGATACCAAATCTTATTTTAGCAAGTTTACAAAATTACAGCTACCGATAGGAAAATTCATTGCGAGTAAAGTCAAGATATAAAGCGAATATTAATACGAAATAAACGCTTATCACGTTCTTACTGATATGGCTGGAAAGTGAGCGGCATTTATAAATTGATCAAAAGTAATGAAGGGTATAAACCGGCGAAAAATACCTGTTTCGACACGGACGTCGCCATCTTGATCGCCACGTGATAACCCCCTCTGCTGAAGCGTGCTTTACTAATCTTCCGTTTTGATTGTTTTATGTTAGTTTTCTGCCAGAAACCTTATAAAATAACTTTGGAGAAATTGTTGATGGTGAATATCATGCTTAGTTTTTAATTTTATATTAACATTGAATGTCAGAGTAACATAGTTAGTTATATGTAATATTAAACCTAAAGATTTAGATTGCTACAAGAAACGTAGCTTTGCTAAAAACTTGATTTTCATCGTGTTACCAATTAGTTTATTTTACTTTAAATAACTATACAAAACAATCCAAGCAAGATCTACATAAACGCTACTTACACACACATTTACACGCAAAATCTATAACAAAACTCTATTGAATGGGGAGGGGGGACATTATTTTCCAAAAGTATCAGTTTTTTTTATTATCAGTGATTTTTACCTTGATCTGACTGGCTCCAAATTCTACCCCTAGCTAAGTCTGCATAGCGTGTATGCTAGCAACTAACTTTATTTCAGCTCAGAAACTCAAACCAAGGTCAGGATTGATGGTGGAAACCTGTTTTCCTTACATATTGCATCAAAATGTCTCTATCCTTACTAAAGATTTTATTTGTAATCTTTGACAAATTTTAGTAAAAGTGACATTGACCCAACTAGTCCCAATTACTGGGTCTCCGTGCTGGCATGCTGTATCAAAGGTTTCATCAAGTGTTCTATGGATATTTATTGATTAGAAAACATTAACATACAAGTACAAAAGGGTATTATTCTGCTTAAATGCCTTGCTTTGCATTGGTCATTCCCAGGCGGTCCCCTTAGTTGTGTTCTTTTATTATTGCATAAACTCTATCTATAATGCCCTCTGGCGGGGTGCAGAAACTTGGCAAAAGGAGGGCTTGAACAGGATAAATCGTGTATTAACAAGGCGATTCACGTGCCGTTCAAGTCCTGTTAAGTGTTTTTTGGCAATTGGTTCCTTGCCATAAATAAAGGACCACGAAGGTGTGTTGATAGAAATGCAATACTGCTGCAGCTTCTGGAGTTTCACTTCTTTATATTTCATATCCATATACTGGTCCACGCTCAATTACTTCCCTTAGTAATGGAATTACTAATTTAGTTTACATTCCAAAATAATTCCCCATTTCTTTCTTTGCACGGCTGCATTTCAAATATGCATTAATTCACTGTTTAAACACATTGTAAATCGAAAACTGCCTATCCGAAGGAAAAACCTCGTCATTTCTGATGATTGCCGAGTGAGGCATATGTAAAACACAACCTTGAACTGTATGACGTCATATGAAATAATCGAATTAGTGTGTCGATGTCGATTACACAAGACATATTGTTTTCAATGTTATTAATTATTTATTTTGGTATGTGTGATTTGTAAATATCTTAAAGCAAATGCTAGTAATACACTTTTTAATTCAATTGGCTCCTTTTTATCAAAGGAATATGATACTGATGTACTTAAAAACACATGCTTGTTAATTTTCGATTCACTATATCTTTCTTCTAGTAAAATTTGGAATTAATAATGTAATGACAATTTTATATGTTTGCTTCTATAATGTTTGATAAGCATAGCTGGTTTTATTAGTAAGTCTAGTATACAGTACAGTCACTTTAAAAATATTTAATTTCGTTGATAATTCGATTATTTAGTACAGTCCCTTTAATAATGCTTAATTTTGTTACTGGTGACGTCATCGTGTCTTTCCTCCTAAATACGTCATCGATACGAACAACCGACACTGTTTTAGCTACATGATAGGTACATGTACTCCAGTTTATATCGGTCAACTTTATTCATAATTATTTTTTCTCTGATGGTAGTTTCTTGATCAATTTATTTTTAAGCTTCGTTTTATTTATTTTGAATTAGTCACATAAACAATCAAGTAGGTAATTTGGATCTTTTACACCCAATATTGCTGCTTCTTCCTGTAGGTGCGCGATGATGATCTGAAATATTAACTATATGATGCTATATTCTGAAATCTTTTTTGTATAAAGAAGGGATGTAGTTGATGCGTGTTAGTAATTTCATTTCATCGTGCCTCAAAAAGTTGTAACTCTGTTGCTCTGGTCTCCTTTCAACCATTGAGTAATAAAATAGTAATTAAATTGAATGCGTTTTAATTCCCTTTTATTACTGTTTAATTTGAGTTGCAATGCTATGAGGTTAAATTTTATTTACACTTATATGTATCATGAATATTGCTGGGCCAAGTGTGAGGTTGAGCGCTCATTAACTGGTTTAAACCCCCAATGCTTAGCATTGACCGTTCCAAGGCGGTGACCCCAGCTTTATTCTACTATGTGTATATGTTGTTTCGTTTTGTGCCGTACTGTACCGTTTTGGCAATTGGTTCCTTGCCATAAATAAAGGACCACGAAGGTGTGTATGATAGAAATGCAATACTGCTGCAGCTTCTGGAGTTTCACTTCTTTATATTGTTTATGCAATAATAGCGAAAATACACATTTTCTCGGACATGATCATCTGCGGGCGCTCTCAAAATCCGTGCGTCCGCAGACAATCATGCCCTTGAAAACGTGTATTATCATTAAAGAGTGTGTTTGCTATTTGCCTTTGTGTCTTGTCGAGTACATGTGATTTCCTTGTTTGGGAATTGGTTCCTTGTCATAAATAATGGACCGCATGGGATAATTATGTTCCTATCCTACTGATGTAACTGAAGGTTCATTGTGTGAATAGGTGCTCCTCCACTTTAATTATTGTGTCATAACACCATAAATTGGATTCGTATAAACAATGCCTGTAGCAACAGACCTTGCCAATTATTTTGCCTTTCTTTTCTTCAGTTAACGCAGCCATTTTATTTTTTACTCACATACAGTTATCTTCAACGGCATTCTCAAACCGCCAACTATATTTGGCAAGAACAGTGTTATTTGCTTTCGTTGTTTTTGCTAGGTTCGGGGTATTAATCACTTTTAATTGTGTTGAATGCTGTACGTTTATATCGAAACAAAAACTGCATGTCCTCATATTTTGCAATGTAAATATGATGCTTAAAGAGAAATGATTTACTGCACACCTATATTTAAAAAACAAATGTTTGATTGCAATCACCCGCTGCACAATAGTTTGAGGATAATGTCAATGAACGTATGCGAGTTTTTATTAGGTTCAATATATTGCATCAATCTTGAATATTGATCTCACACATCATCGAAATCGTTTATTTCATGTATTGACCATTATTATTTACCATAGTGTTGGAGGTTAATGGATCCAGTAAAAATTTACAAAATAACAGCCTATTTTATACAATATCTAATTTTAATTACGAGTCTTATGGGTTTTTTGTGTGTTTTGTTTAATGTTTTATTTGAATCTATCATTAAACATACCACGTTGCTAACCAACAATGCACTAAAATATCGGCAAGAAACACGTTTGCAATTGTCACGTTGTTAGAAATTTTATTCCTTTTACCTTATTTATTAATTTACAATTAAAGTGTGTGGTCAATAATTGCAAAGGTGACAACTCCGCACTTAATATTTCACTAATTTCATTCGATGTTTCGTTCAATTTCGTTTAAGTACATTCAGTCTGATGGATCCTGACTTGTAATAACCTCTTTTCAGTATTATGTATGATTTTTGTGGGCGCTAAAACCCTGCACAGACGAGGGGCTGGAACTTCCGCCTGTGTACAATTCTCTCCACTTGTCACGTGACCATCCTACGTCACGTATTCGAGGAAGTTCAATTGTTGCTCTGAGTTATGGAATTTATTGACAAATGATGCATCCAGAGCAAGAGAACAACCTTCATATTTGTACTCAGAATCAAGTTTTGATCTTCTTCATTTCTTGAGGTTTCAGACATATAAATGTGTTGTCGTGATTTTAAGTTAGCATGTCCAGCTGAAAGGACACCCATTTGAATACGTTGAAAAACGATTTACATCAATTTCAATGTATAGTCAAAATCCACAATTGAATCCACTTCGTATGTAGCATAAACCAACCACATTATTATGTTAAAGCAATTAAAAATAACCGAGAAGTAAACGGGTTATATATATTTCGCTGAGATATATTCGTTCAAACAGGAAATTGCACAGAACAGTAATAAATTAATAAATGACCATGCAATCTGGAACCATAACCCAATGTTGCCTAGATGAAATAATTCATGTCAACGTTTTACAATTATCAATACCTTACTACAAAATAAGTTCATAAAACAAATTCTGGTTCATCTGTGATTCCTAATCAGTACACCGTGACACTTACAATTACACAAATTACTTCTATTCTCATTTACGATTGGTGTAATTAATATATCATAAATGTACGAGAAACAACAGAACAGATGAATATTAATACAATTGCATTAAAACGAGTATTTTTCAAGGCGTTACCTTAACCTTGCAATGTACCAACTGTTGAGAATCACATGATTAGGTCAATATATGTCCAATGGTAAGAAAAAGACTCACCCACATGAAATTGTGATGTGTTTTTTTTTGTAAATGCTATTAACAGAAAATAAAGTGCATATACTCTAAATAAATAACTTACAGATGATCATGTGATTTGGTATATTTTAAACATGCCGACTATATAATACACTAGTGACAGACCAACTGATCGACCGGCCAACTCGACAGCTCGACGAACGACAGAAAAACCGACCGACCAAATGATTTCAGGATAACCATTTTTAACCTCTAGCGATAGTTAAACAATTGAATGGAAACTGGAAGGAACCGCACTACATCAATAAGTATACAATTAAGAGCTGTTTAAATAAAGCTATACCACGACCATTGATCTTACGGTATGATATTCTACGAAGACAAGACAAATATGCAAATGATGCGTCGGCCAGTTGCGGACAGTCAAATTCCTTTAGAATAGATTTGTTGCTAACATACCATAAAACCCCTATTTAACGAGATTCATCACACACTCACACTGGAAATTATCGAAAGCCGACTAACACAATAATGTCTCTGCAGTTTAAACCATTTGGAACGTACATTCCGGTAAATATAAATCTCGCATTACACGAACACCAGTAGCATCGCTGTTTCTAATGAATTTGCACTTCTCTACATATATGACACGAGCAAACACAAATTATTATATACACTTAGTACGTAGGCAAGTATATACAAATGAGTATTAGCAAAACTGATGATTCATTAGTTTTCATAACACGCTGTTAACCGAGTACAACATGTGAATAGTAATGCATTGGTATTTATATTTATTATCATGTTTAAATATAGTGAAAATTATTGGTAATCACTGATTTAAGCAAACGCTAACTTTAAGCATGCACGTATGTTAATGTTTTAAGTTCTGACAGGAAAAAAATGTTTCTTTATACATTCTGTTAGAAATGAATTACCCTAATAAAGTTCATGCATATACAATATTGCTCCTTTTGAGATTTGTATGTAATACTAAGTTCAACTCATAGGCAAAAGCCACCTATTATAAAACAAAAGTCCATCACCCAAAAGCACATAAGTGACATATTCGGATTACACATTTGCTCTGATGCTTCCTTCCTTTAATAACGTCATTTCCTCTTGGCTCCCTACTGAGTTCTGCCTTCTCAGAACGTATTTACTCGTATTGACTGGAGACACACAGCGCTGAGGATTGGCCTCAGTGGAACCAGTGTGACACGAATGAATTGTATCATGTGGACTTGGTTTATTGAAGCACTGTTTAAAGCATTTGAACATCCCTCCTTTCAGGTTGAACGCAAGAAACACGTACGGATTCGTTGCTGAATTGCAAGCAGCCATTCCACCGAGGATTGCGTAAAGTTTTTTTGAAATGGTACAATGGTTTCCAAAGGACATGATCATTTCGACAACGAAGTACGGCGTCGTGCACAATATGAAAGACGCGATTATTACACATGTCATTTTCAAAGTCTTGATTTTAGCCTTGGGCAATGAACTCGAATGGGTGCTTTGAAGACGAACCTTTCCTTCGCTTGGGATGTATTTAACACTATTATTCTGAAATGCTTTTCTCGAAATTTTCATAAATATTCGCGTATAACACACTGTCAGCAATACAAGCGGTGCAAAGAAAACCGCAAACGCAACCCATGTCATCCATATTTGACGGTGAAATATTGGACGTCCACGAAATATATTCTCGCACTTAACGAGTCCGTTGGCTTCTTCGTAAGTGTGAAAAACGCCAGCCACTGGTAAGGATAATAAAACTGCCGTTCCCCAGCCTAATCCAGCCATTTTGCAAACCTGCAAAAGACCAAATATATATATATATGGAGCCTGGCACACATATGGTTAGATATACACAAGATATTGGCTTTCGCGCATGCGCGGTTCATAATGTATATATGATCAACTGACCAATAATAGAATGAGGCTTCAAGCATAACAAGAGAAAGGGTTTTGCAAAGGCAAATGTTATAGGCGAATGTCGAAATGGCGTTGTATTGATTAAAGGTTATATCATACCCATTGAGGAACACTAAATACCTGTTGGCAAAATTTCGAGCCCTTGTCAAATATATCATATTGTATTAACATGTAGCAAAGACCGGGTGATTTTGCTATTTGAGCTTTAAAAACATGAATTTCTTTCAACAGATTATATTGTGATTGTGGGAGGCGTTTTGTTTAACTAGTGCTTGATGAAACATGAACAAATATCCGGTACAAGCTGTTTTATTACCAAATTAAACTTTGTGGAATGTTGGTTGGCCTTTCAACTTGGACCGTTTGTCTTACGCGCAACATCGTTACTAAATGAAGATCATTTGAGTAAGTTATTTCCAATTGCACGATGGCATAAGCATTTACAGTCCGGACAAGCGGTAAAATGATCATATTGAATTTTGACATCAAAGCCTGGCTTCGATCTACGATCTTGGGACAGTGGTTTGATAGTTACAAAGAAAACAATCTCGGATGGACGCACACACGTCCATATAATAAAAACACGTACATATATCATACAGCTGTTGCAACGGATATATCCAGCTAAACATAAGTAGGCTCGAGAAAAAAACTTTAGATTTCGTACCCGTGAGATACAGCAATTATACAGTGACTTTTAGGGTTATTCTCATATGTGTCGCGTTCTGAGAAAACTGGGCATAATGCTTGTGCAGTCCGCATAGGCTAATAAGTGACAACAATTTCCGCTTTTATGGAATTTTTCGTTTAAATGATGTCTCTTCTTAGCAAAAATCCAGTTAAGGCGGAAAGGGTCGTCCCTGATTAGCCTGTGCGGACTGCACAGGCTAATCTGGGATGCAATTTACGCACATGCATTATGCCCAGTTTTCTCAGAACACGCCACATATATGTTTTTTGATAAAAAAAGAACTGCAGATAACTAAGGTTGTTATTTGAAACAAATTAAATATTTTTTTGAAAGAAATCAGTCACTGCAAGACGGAATGAAATCAACTCGTTCATTGCGATGTACATATAGATAGTATTACATTGCAATGAATCGATTGCCGATGTCGATAATCATCTTAGCACAAACGCTCAGTGTTTATATTTAATAATTTTAGTAAAAGTAAAGTTATACTGATGTTATTTTAATTTTAAACGCACATTTGCCAGTGTACCATTACAATAAAATAGAAACCATTACGTACAATAAAAAGTTAATTTGTATGTATTATACATTAGTGATTAGAGTGTGTGTCTTGAAAGCATATTAATATTCCAATAGTTTAGAAACAAAACAAAAACAAATTAAGAAGACCATACGTACCGAATACGACTCTTTCAAAGGGTAAATTATGGCTTGGTGACGGTCTATTGCTATGACAACAAGCATGTAATTGCTGGCCGTCATGGAGAAGGTTTGCATGAACTTCATCGCGCGACACGTGACTTCGCCAGCCACCCATTCCCTGTCCACGTACTCCCAGATCAGCTGCGGAACCACGGCCAACAAGATGACTAGGATGTCCGCAACGGTCAAGTTCAGAATAAAATTGTTGACCCTTGAGTGGTGATTGAATTTTCGCGAGATACGTCTATTGAATATTATCCATAAGACCACCAGTACACTTCCAATCACACAGAATGTTATTGTCAGGTATAGGATAAGGAGTCGGTTTGTTTTGTCGAGCTCAATGTCGTGAACGGTCCCGTTACATGGGTCACTTCTGTTTTCTTTCGATATTGGATGGGATGAGGACGTGTTCGAATATTTCATTTTGGCGTCAGGATCAATTTTTTCATCGCCCATGATTGTTCTGTCCGCTTGGCAAACCTAAGTAGATAAGAATAATATCATAACTACACCAATCATTTATTTTCACCAACTGTTTTGCATCAAATAGAACAACAAATACAATATTAATGCTGCTTCTATTAAAGAAATTCGTGTATTTTACGTTCAGTATTGTTCACTCATGTATATGAAATGCCAATGCTGACTATGCAAATCGTATATCTACTAGCATTTGAAATAAATTATCCAGCCAGACCAACCGACCTTAGTCGTAGTATAAAGTGAAGTCTACGGTTTCCTAGTTATTAAAAGCAATGTTTACTTTTCTAACTAACATTAATGTATTTTATGCTTTTCGTCTTTAAACGGTTTGAACACTATTGATGAAGTAGAAAATTTCTTTTGATTAAAGTACTCAAAACAATTATAGCTATGGTATGAAATGGATGTTAACCAAATGCCACCTAAACCGGTATGTGTCTATCGATGTGTGTTCAACCGATTTCTGAAGCATGCATTTCACGACTTTCGGCAAGATTGTCTTTAATATTAGATACGGGGTAATATCATTTTGATCGATTTGACCTTAGTCTTTGATTCGAGACAAAAGGGATATTTTGAAAATCATCACCAACATATATATTATACATCTTCAAAAACCTAGGCCTAATGATTTTCAGTAACATCACGGACAATTGTCTGCCTATTGACAGACGTACAGATATTTGCAAATCGATAGAACTCCCCTTATTCAAAGGTGAGGGGTGTCAGAAACTATATCTAGACAATTTGACTAGTCATTGTTTAAGATTGTGCAGCTGTGAAATGAGATCTAGTATTCAAATATCAGTAACAATTGAGGGTTTAGCTTCGTCAACTGAAAATCGAGAACCGGGAGTGACCGTGTGTTTTATCTTTTAATCAGTTTTAAGTATTATAAGTGCGGATGTTTTTTTTTACGATAATTAAATAGTAAGATTTATAAATATTCATTCTGTTGATAAAACAGACAAAGCATTGTGTGGCAGACGCCATAGCTCTCACATCATAGAGTGGTCGTTTTATTATTGATAGTTACGAAACGATGCACTTAAGGCACTCGATGTTTACCACAAAACATGCTATTACTGAGCGACAGTGAAGCAGGCAAAGTGGATGTGATTGTTCCGGTTGCCTAACTAAAATTCTCATTATATCCTCAATAATGTATCGGCAGAACTTAGTTCGAAGCTGTGCATTGACAACGAATATTCGCTTACTTTCAAAGATATAAATGGTTTAACAGTTTTCTTACAAATATTATATTTTGTGTTATTAAGTGACATAATATGACAACTAGGTAGAAGTGCCAAGCCAAATAAACATATAACGGTGACAATTTGTGCCGTGACTTTGAATTAAATTATTATGTAATTAAAGTATTGTTGATGTCATAGGTACTAAAAGCTCCGCCAGAGTTTATGTTTAGCTTATGCAAGGTAGTCTTTGACCTACCAAGATTAAAGCAATACATTTTAAACATACTTAATTGCAATAAAGCACTCGATTTGGACCACAAATAAACATGCTATTACTGAGGACAATGCAACAAAGTGGATGTGATTATTTCGGTTCCCTAACTTAACTCCTCATTAGTACATCAGTACAACCGGCGATGCTGTTCATTTACAACGAAAATTCGATGAGGTTCAATGATATTAGCCTCGCTCTGTGAAAAGGGGGTTAAATGCATGTGTTGTCATTATAATTAATCGTAACGCCATTTTTATTAGCTTTCTTTATAATATTATTTCGAATAATAGTCAGTTGCGAGATTTAAAATTTATTTGGGATTTTGTAAGTATAAAGGTTTAATTAGATACGCCCTTACTTTACTATCGCCAGTTATTTATTAGCGCGTTATACGTTTATTATGAGAATACTTATGAAACAAACACTGAATTTTCGCATTTCACAAAATGTTACAACAATTCGTACTTAGCGGCAGGTAAAACCCAATAAATCCTTAAGATTATCTATTTATATATAATAAAATAATATACATATACATATAGTCCAAACAGTGAACATTTCATTTTCCTATTACTTACCAAAATATAAAAAAACCCGTATTCAATACGTTGTAATAATAACGATTTGTTAATCGCACTCTATCATGGTTTAATGTCGGTCCAGACATAATAAAATGGTTAAATGCTTTGTATTAAGACGGAGAGTATCGGCTGTCACGCAATATGGGGTTTTATCAGATTTTTCACTATACAACGAGGTTGAAGAAAAAGGGATCCACTCAATTTCTACATTTTCATACTTTGCGCTAAAATATGGTCTATTAAATTAAGGTCAAATCCTTATATTAAGGGAATTAAAATAAATGACATGGGATACAGATTGTCACAATTTGTCCACGACACTTCTTTACTCCTGGATGGCTCTGCAGCATATCTCAATGAAACTTTTGATGATATTTCACACACCACTCAGGGTTAAAAGTTAATTTTGACAAAACGAAAGTAGTCTGGATAGGTAAAAATAAGCTTAGCTCCGAAAGCATAAAAACAAGATGGAAATTAAATGGGAACCAACAAACATTTGATATGATTGGCTTAACATTTCACATTGATCTAAAAAAATGATAGAACTTTTTTATGTTGAAAAAGTAGATACAATAAAAGCCTTATAAAAAACTGGTTAAGAATAATTTTAACACCGATTGGTAGAATTCAAGTTATTAAAAGTTTAGCATTACCGGGGTTAAATCATATATTTGTTACCTTGTCTGATCCACCAAATATTTTGTTACCAGAAAGCAATAAACTATTTTTCAATTTTGTTTGGAATAGTTATTTTGTTAGCTCTTGTAATTGGTCATGGATCCGAAGAATTGTCACTCGGAATGGAAAATGGATAAATATTGTTAAAACAATGATCGATTTGCCAATATTATACAACTGTGGCAGTAACAAATAGTTAAAACTAAACAAAATGAATTTTGGAAAGATAAGATGAAATCATCAGTTGACCTGTGTAGTAATGAACCAATTAAAAAATCAGCTAGTGCTTTAAATCCACTATTCTTTAACCCAGACATAACAATTGGTAACAAAAGGGTATTTTTTTTAAGAAATCATTGTTTGAAAAAAGCGTTCATTTAGTTGGGGACATGATGAACACTACTGAATGCTTAACCATTTACAGTCATGTCGAGTTTGCCAAGTTTATAACTTCCATCCAAACAACTTATTTTTTTCTATGAATTATTAACGCAGTTACAAAATACATGAAGCTCAGAGGCTCTTATGACACTAGTTTTATGAAGTCGGTTCTTCCCAAATAGCCTACGGTCAATCTTAGTTAACACAAAGGGTACAAAACCTATGTATGATATAATTACCAAAAACGAATCTTATCCAGTGTGTATAGATAAATAGTCAAATATTTTCAATTTTATTGAAACAAAGGAATTTTTAAATATATATATGCCTTTTCGAATGACACGGCATACCCATTTACAGTGGTTTCAATATATAATTGTACATAGAATCATAGGCATATGGTCATTCTTAATTAAAATTGGTTATTCCAATTCAGCCAACTGTACCTTTTGTGAAACTGAATGTGAAACTATGCATCATAGATTCTGGGAATTTAAGAATGTCAATCAGTTAATAACAGAGTCGTTTTCTGTATATAATCATTTTTTTGAATTTTCAAAATATGTTTTCTTCTATACTTGGACATGCAAATACAAATGGCCCTTTAACTTTAATATGTATTGTGATCAAAATGTTATTTTATAATTTTAAAATTAACAAAACTAGACTAACTCTTAGAGCAGCAAAATCGTACATGTCATTGCAATGCCATGTATTAAATGAAATTGACTTTTTAATGATTTGCGTAACAGTTAAGAATTAGAACTAATGTTACCTCTTTTTTGTAGTTGTGATTGATTGTAAACTGTATAAAATGTATTATAAGATGCATATATTGCTTGTTAACTATATACGGTGTGGAGTGGGATGACCTCAACCCTCACACACCTATTGACAAGGAAAATAAACTATATACTGTAGAACGGACAAAAAATTAACGACTCGGTAATTATAATTCGCAAAGTTTCTTTATCCCTTGGAGTAAATCGAGTTAAAACACTCACTAATGTATGTAAAATGCAAAGTGCATCGCACAGAGCGTTTCAGAACATAAAATAGAATAAAATTGTTTTATGTAAAATTATTTTCAGTGAATTGAACGTCATTTTCTTTCATGAGAGTAATGACGCCAATTTAACAGTTTGCATTGAATAATTTACGATGGACAGGGGCTTTACATCGAACTGCCATCCCTTTTAATGGTCAAATGGCAGATCCTTTTATTAATACGAAATGAAGTTGCGACTTTTGCAAAGCGCTTTATTATTTACGTTGGAATTGTTTCCTTGAAACGCAACTCCGAGAATAACCGTTTAAGAAATGGGGTCATCCCCACTCGTACACATCATAATGGCGTCACGCTGATAAGAATTGGCTTGTGAGTGTTTTGGGGTTTCATGTTGTTGTTATTATTTGTTAAGGAATATAAGTGACTGCGTTGCGTAACTATATCATATCATAATAATATTCATATATTAACCAAGAATGTTTAATATTTAATGTTAAAAACCGACAATTATTTAGTTTATATTTAGTTTATATTAAAAGAATATGATATTTATAAGTTCTGCGTGAAGAGTATCGGTCGCCTAAAAAGTATTTACATCTAAGAAAAAACGTCTTAATTGATTTATATTTTTTCAAAATTAAAAAAAAACAACAGCAAAGCATTATCAAAAACAATACAAAATGCGATTTATTTAGGCTGCAATCAAGAAACAAATATACACAAAATGTTGAAGTGTTTAGGCAGCGAGGTACGTCTCTAAAATACAATGTAAAACAAACATAACATTAACGTTAAGACACAAATAAAACAATAATTAGCTCAAACATTACCAGCAATAAGTTGATTTTAAAATCCGATATGTTGGAAACAATATTAACTGTGTTCCGAGCATTCGTTATAGTTCTGGCCAATACCACAACACGCACCTTTTATAAACCGCAAGTCCGCCCAGTCTCTTATTGCTGTAGAATTTTCCAATAACGTTGACGTTCTTCCCCAGTTGCCTATCGCAGTTATGCCTCTACGATTACTCTGATTTTACACCCTAAAGACATTCATAGAATATACGCGTTAGTGGATATACGTGTTACATTGACATAAGATAGTAGTATTGTCACCTTACAGAACAGAACAGAATATATTTTTATTATACATAAACTTTACATTTTCTGGTGTTAAACAAAAAATGATTATACAAAATAAATCAAAATAGAGTTAGCCGTTTTATTTCAATGTATCTAGCTATGTATGGAACTGCTTTAGTATATCGTTGTAATCACTACAATATAACAGTACTTTTAATAACAAGAAATAATACAATTTGAATCCCATTTACATAATATTTTAGTAGTACACAAAATACTGAATTATATGTATACTTAATGTTGATACAACAACTATATCAGCATACAATAGTTACAAAACATGGTTAAATACAGCCTTTCATTTAATGTCATAATGCATTAAGTCTAAGGTTATACATAGAACACAATCAAACATGACTATGAGAATAAAGGTGGCGCATATTTAGTGCCTCTCATGTGACTTGACTTGAACATTTAACTTTTACATGAACGTTTAGCGTGCTTACTTATTGTGTGCATGTCTGTGAACGCCATGTCATTGATTGAGTGAATTTAAAATAAAACAAGTTGATGGACTATGAGTATAACATTTAGTTTTAATTGAAGTTGTGACAATAAAACTATAATTTCATTTTATGATAAGTCCGTATATCCTTTGTTATGCCTAGGCTTCAAGTGATTATTTACATCAATCAATATGTATCCGTTTAGCTTTCATAAACTCAAATCGTTCCAACTGTTACTATGCATTCCAAACTGCACCTATACATATGAGCCTCGTAATCAGGGACGACACTTTCCGCTTTTATGACAGGTTTTGTTTAAATGAAGTCTCTGGTTAGAAAAAATCCAATTTAGGCGGAAAGTGTCGTCCCTGATTAGCCTGTGCGGACTGCACAGGCTAATCTGGGACGACGCTTTACGCACATGCATTATACCCAGTTTGCTCAGAACACGATTCTTATACCAATTCATATCCCTCAATTAATTATCAGACCTGTGTCGTTCATTGTCTGATACATATTCCTGACATATATACCGCTTAAAACTAAATTCGTTTCCCTTGATAAAGTAAGCTGAGACAAACTTAATATTAAATGGCACACACGTGAGTTGTAAGAAATTAACATTCTACACAGAACGCCGGTAATGGGTTCGGGTTCATTGTCCGGTAAACAGTACAATCATGACAAATAAAACATTTCCAGAACATCGTCAATAATTATGAACTGTAGACTTAATTTCTGTTTAGATCCATCATGTGCACCATGAAATCTGTTTTATAAAAATAGCAGGTTATCTACGAAATTAGTACGTAGCTATTTTTAATTATGTATACAATACATGTCACGTCGTTACACGATATAATACGCAGCCCCCTGTTGAATAGCATACAACTGCAATTGCTATATGCTTTCAACAGTTGTACAATACAATGTTCAGTTAAGTATACTGGTTATTTTACACGTTATGCATTCTTCATACATATCTATTACAATTTATTATATTATCCAACATTAATAATGCTTATACATTTTATAGAAAGCGCACACTTAGCTTGCCAATTGGTCTGTCTGTCCGTCAACACATCATTAAGTAACATTGCAGTCACATCCCGTAACAACCACTTAACTTATATGCCCCCCTTCTTCGAAGAAGAGGGGGTATATTGTTTTGGCATGTCTGTCATTCTGTCTGTGACTCTGTCTGTCTGTCACAAACTTTAACCTTGATCATAACTTTTGCAATTTTGAAGATAGCAACTTGATATTTGGTATGCATGTGTATCTCATAGAGCTGCACATTTTGAGTGGTGAAGGGTTAAGGTCAAGGTCATCCTTCAAGGTTAAAGGTCAAATATATGGGTCAAAAACGCTCAAAATGGGGCATTGTGTTTCTGTCAAACACATCCCTTGTTCTTCTTCTTCTAATTAATTTGAACACCACCGTGAACAATCTATAAACTGTTTTACTGTATTGTTTTGTGTTATTTTGAAACAAAAGCGATATCAGAAACAATACGCAGAGTATGACATAATGTCAATCTTTATTAAGAAGTTAAACAAGCTTACATCAATTTAATACTCAGTCACATGAACATTTGTTTAAGATAAATTATTAAACGTGCTAAAGGGCGTGATGCCTCTGGAGTCAATCGAGTAAGTGCAAATACAATAGTTAATGATACCATGAAAACAATGAACAAAACAGCAAAATATGTTTTGTTTATTATTAAAATGACTTTCAATCAGTGATGACAGTATTATAACCCGGCTTGAAACCGAACTGTGCGTCAGTTAAAATTTCATAAGCAGTAGCCCAATTGAGTAAGCGTTCGTTAAGCATACAAGTGAATAACTTAGCGAAACATCTCGCAAGGGTTATATCCGAAATACAGCAAAGTTATGTTTTAAGGTTACCCAAAACCTTTCAATTCTTTGGATTGATGTTGACCTTCCACTGGAATAACTGATATTGTCGTTTTTCTTTTTGTGATGTTGAAATCTTTGGACTGTTTCGAATATTTCTAACTCTACATTTTTCTGTAAAATCGACCCTCAAAAGTCCTTAAAGGATACATGTAATCATTAAAAGAATATGCATAATAACCGGCTACGATTCGGGGGTCGGTCGTTGTTCGAATAAAATTATTCGAGCCACACGATTTTTCTTAAAAATCCGATCATTCAAACATTAAAATAATATTTCAAATTGTTTTAATTGAATAAACGTTACCTGAAAAATACAGTACTCCCTGAAAGAATACAGTACTCAAGCGTATGGCAAATACTGTATTCCTAACTAGCATTCCCTATCTTAATTTTATGATCCTGTAGCACTACAAGGATTTTACACGTTCACTTGCTGAGTTATGGCAGATATTTGTTCCAGACACAATCAAATTATAAAGGAAGCGTCAATCTTAAGGCCGTATTTTAATTATTTAACCAACAATCGGATAGTTCAATTCCCAACACCTTCACCATCTGTTTCAATTTACATCATGCCTAAATGTTTGCAGTAGTGTACAAACAAATGGTTATAACATTTCTATAGAGAAACTTCCAAAAGTGTACCTCGCAAAATGTTCTGCAATCAATATTACTTCCAAGTAGTGGTTCTGATATGTTGTGAGTTTATATAAATCAATCTAAAAGTAACATTAACCTTTGCTGTTTATTTATATATTTCTAGACTTGCACGAGCCAATACTAATTTATTATAGCTTAGCCTCATTCCATTGGTATTCATGTGAAATGAAATTGACAGATAATAACATTGACATTTTTGTAATTATAAACGCATCAACACCACATTACAACCACATAATTACATATGTTAATGTATGTACTTGCTCCAAAACAGATTTGAAAATTGGTATATGTGTTACAGGTATGTTCTAACAATGTTAGAGTTAAGCAATAAGTCGACAACCTGTGAGCTCAATTATGAACAATACATTAACAACACATTAACACTAATTAACACTAAGTTTACACTAGTGAGTTAGTCATGCTCAATGGATTTTTAGCATTATAACTTTGTATTGGCATTTGCTACGTTTCTGTATTCAAGCATAGTCTTTCAGTCAAAGATCTTAATAATTATATCACACTTGGTTTAATTATACAAAATAAATAAGGTGTATAAACATTGTAAATGTTCTACCCCCGCCATCAGCATTGTGTGGGGCATATAGGCTTTGCCAAGTTTTACTGTGTGAATGTATTGTGTAAGCTTGTGACGGCACTTTCCGTGTCGGCTCATAGGTTATTGTTCATAATAGGATTTCGAAATGAATTGGTTTGAGTGATCATCATAGCAAGCCGGCGTGTCTTGCAGAATATTCATATCGCTCGCGTAAAGGTCAAGGCCACTATGTTCCATATTTATTTAATTGCAGAAAGGAAATTATATTTTCATGTCCGGTCCATTACTGTTTTGTCATCTTTGCGCTTAAAACTCAGTAAAGCCCAGTGCAATATTAGCCCGTTTGTTTCATCTATACGTACCAGCAAGCGTATCCGTGACGCAGCAATCGCCTTATATTTATATCCGGTTGACAACACAGCGGGAGGTTTATCCTGGTTTCAAATCGTTTGTCTGATCTGATTTTTTGTCCAGGGCATATCTTAAAATCTGTAAGAGGTATAAACTTCAAACTTCATAGGTAGTTAGAGATCATGGCAAAAAAGTACAATGCACTCGTGAAATAACACTTGCTTTGATATTTTAAGAGTTATCGCCGTTTGTTTACGTTGATATTTAAATTTGATCAGGAGCATATGTCGACAACTATAATAAGTATCAACTTGAAACTTAGTATGCAGGTCAATCTCGTCAGGGCAGGAGGAATATGCTATACAAGAATGCCCAAATTATTGCTTCCATATCTTTAGAGCTGTTGCCCTTTGTGTATCTCTGAATTTTAATTTTGAGCCTTGCTCTGTGAAACGGGGGTTATAAATTATTATCTTCCAAACGCGTCAACGTGTTATATTTCTGATAAAAACATATCGTCATACACAATGTTTATCGTCTTGACGTCATGATGGTGTAGAAGAATTATTTGCGCCTTTCCGTTAAACGTGTATTCTCCAAAAAGCTTTTGTTAAGTGAAGGAACTTTTGTTTAAAATACGTTTATGGGATAGAGACGTATTATTAAATCTCATGTATCACTTTTGTTTGCTAACATTATCCTGAACTTGACTGCTGCAGTGAGAACTATTTTAGTGCTAATTACTCGCTTATGTTCTATAGTCATACCCGGTTTAATTTGTGTTCATGTTTCACGTAATACAAACTGACAGTTGTGAGATAATTATTATTACATTTACCCAATTCTAAACTATTATATTTTCAATAAAGGTCATTTATTTGCAGGCTTAGTATGCTTTTCCAAAGCGTGCAATACAATGAATTTTATGTAGAACGTTATTTAATAGCACACTTCAATATTTGAAAACACGTTCTACAACAAGGAGCTTTGCAATAACAATATCAACACATCTTTCCATAGCGCTATTAAAACTAGTTTTGTTTTGTTTGACATATACATAATAGTGGAAGAATCGTCTGAATGAAACAATGGCATCGCTCATGTAAATCAAATGTTTCACAAATATGGTTCCTCTTAACATAGTCATTTGATGATATGTGTTAAGTCTTCTCACATGTTATGTACGTTATAAATATTCGCGATGAGTTTTTTAGTGATGAAGGACTAGTATCGGCGCTATGTAATACCTCCTTCAGTGACATAATGTGTTGTCTGCACTATTTATGCCCCTACTTTCAGAATGTGAATATAAATACTTTCCTTGCATGAAGCCGTCTGATTTGTGTGTCTCGCATACCTCGGAAAGGATTGCTGATAGAGTGATGAGAGTTTGCATACATATAGCGTAAATCATCTTGGTATTTTGGTTCTGTGTTTCTTAATTACCGGACCCACTTTTTAGAAAATATGATATTTTAAAATGTTGTCGCATCTAACTTAAAACAAATGCTAACAAAGAGATACAGATTAACAAACAGATTAATCAGCGTGTTCATTTTTTGCTTCTATATAAAAATAGAAGTCTGGATTTGTGCGGCATATACAAGTAAAGCTAAAAGTGTGATTTTGAACTTTATATTCAATACATATATTTAACATCATGTGAATATTCTATGTTGGCTTTCTTGGTGAATTTGTTTCGACATAAGTGAAGTGATAAGGCAATATTGGAATGTAGGGTAATATTTGTTCCATTTTTGATCATCTCTGTTTGTTATATAATGTAAGGAAAGTGCTATATACGAAGGCTTTAACATTATCCTGTCTGGTGAGGTTTTAATGAGCCTATTGACAATGGTGGAGTAGCAAATCGCATTTGGATTCGTTATTTGAAAAGGATATTTCAAAATACAGAGATTGTGTAAATGGTTAAATAATGTATCGACAGAGGAGTATTTAACAGCAAGGTCATATGGACAAGTATGTGTCTCTGTAATAAGATTCGAATATAACCTGGCTGTAAAACGCTTGCTTATGGGCAACAGGCTCCACGCAACATATCGTTTGGAATGATTTCAACCTGAAGATAATTTTTTAAGCACTTTCTCTTAACATTCATTATTTAGAATATCTTCCGAATATCGTCTACAGAAATTATTTACACCTCATTTGAAACAAATAATCCATTCAATAGTTTATTTGCATTTAAGGCCTCCGGCGCAAACACAATATGTACATCATCAAAATAATAATACACAGCATGTGGTTATGGTCATAACAATACAATATGAGTATGATAATATGAACATTATCATCTGTACATGTCCATCAACTGATCTCTCTCTTTAAATGAGTTATATATATATATATATATATTATGNCGGAATGGGCCAAGCCCCCTTCCGCACCAACCCCTATATGCGCTGTCTTTCCGCTGTGCCTGCACAAATATATATATATATGTATCTACATAGCAATGTTTCGTATTAACTTTTCATTTTCAGTAGACATCGAATCAGGAGTTGTCGTTGACCTTGAGTTTTTTTTACAAATTTTTATTCAGAAATTCATAGAACATACACGCATGCTTAATATGTATACATATATCATTACAGTAACATCATTATACCAACATTGTTTATAGCATGTTATAGTAATTAACAATTGTACATATGGTTAATTATCATTGTGTATGTCTTAAATTAATTTCTTGACAGAAAAAGAAGCACAATTCTGATGTACGAACCCGAACATTTGTTTAGTGACAAAGATATAATATATGTATAAAGTCATTAGTTGGGTATGCTTACGTCGAAAAACAACAGGGACACCATCAGTATCGTTGACAATAAGTGACGTTTTGTTCTCAACGAACCAAGTCACAGTCGGTTGTACGAATTTAATAATGAGAATATTAGTCAGCGAACCGGAATAATACGAGTTATTGTATTCACTTTTACGGCTTCCATGTCGCTCTGAAGGATCATGTAACATTGCTATCTTGGTCAAAATCGAGTTTGTTCAGTGCATCGTTTTTATGAAACTTATTTTTAATGAAACAACTATTTCTATAACATGAAAAAAACATTGATACAAATACATGAGTATACACTTTTGCATTCACATAAATGTTAATGCATTGGTGCAATTATTTGGGATACATCAATTATTACGTCTTTTTAACTATGATTTTGATGTTGGTTATTACACAATAACATACGGAGGAGATAAACTTTAAAGTATATAATCGCCCCGCTATTTTTATACGGCTAGGACCGAATATAGAAGCCCTGTCCAGATCTGCTGTATGTCATCGTTTATGATACATACTATTTTCCTCCGTTAGTAAAATTAACTACAAACCGAGTTTTCCGTACTTTTATTTTTATATAACAAATTACGTTATTTATGACGTATCTCCAGTGACGTAATTTCTGTGGCGGAACGCCAGTTTAAGCTGCACTCTCTTGAATTTGCGGGTAAACGATTCAGACTTGTTTGTTTGAGAGTAAAATAGATCCTTAAGCAAAAATAAAAGGAAATGAGTATCGACGAATTCGAAACATATTTCAGAATGTGTTGTTTGCATGCATAATTTAGAAAAAAAAAACTAACATAGGGCTTATTTAAATTGCTCTGACCAGTCTTTCGATTTATAAGTCGTGTTTTGGTCAAAATGGTTAGCATGCGATAAAGTACGTAAATTGTAAAAAGTAAGGTGGTTAAAATGAAATTTAGATATATAAATATAAATGAAATGGATATAATACAAGAAAACAACGATGTAAAGTGTAGAATTTATAATGTCACTGAGGTGAGCGTGTCGTTTGGTTTGAGTGATTTTGTTTGATCACTCCATTTTCAAGGTCAGTATATTGATGCATATTTTAGTTTTTATTCTACGCTATCAGTTTTGGTGAGTATTTTCACTAAAACAATTGTGTGTACTTTTTTCGCATTCTTCACTTATGTTTGGCTCAATGTATACATTCCTGTTTATTAAGAAAGAGTTAAGACGCTTGTTTGTTCGGTTGACGTCGCCGATCGCATTATTTTCAGATAAAAAACAAATTGGCCGCGGCCTAATATATTATATCGGCCCAGCGGAACCGATTAACGACCCGCATGCAAAGCCTATGTGTAATTGTTTATAGTACCAATATGCAATAGTAATTGTTTACAATGCAAACTATTTGTAAGAAATAGATATTTAAACAGTGGGTATACTTACAATACACATCTATTCAATAGATAGTCATTGTATCTATTAATTTGGAAAATGACCTAGTCTTCATGAGCATATATTGTTTGAAGACTAGGCCATTTTCCAAATAAATAGATATTATAAAAACTATATTATAATATAATAATAGAGAAAAAAATGTGTACATTGTAAAAAAGGTTTCTTCATAATTTATATTGATTAAACTATTAACACACTAAACCACGAAACTCTCTATGTGTGGAATAAACCTGTAAGCAATTTTACATCTCGAATTTAAAATAAATCCCTGGACGATTAACAATGCAAGCAAGTTCAAACATAATCTCCTTCTGGTATCTGGGCAATAGATCAACATGCAAAACTGCACGGTCACTAATCAAATTGTAAAGAGATATGTTACAAAGCAGACTCTCTTTCAACGAAACATACCATACAAGCGGAAAGTGGTCCTCGATGTCGGCGTGTGTGTGTCTGGTTATTATCAATTGAAAATGGTGATATATCCATGTTACCATGCCTGATAATATATTTGTTGGTGCATGACTAAATTGAATAAAAAAGGATACAGTTCACAGTTTATTGTTGGTTGTTTTATTAAACCAGTTCAGCTTAATAAGTAATATCACTAGACTATTCATGATATTGTACTTTGTTTACATTTTAAATCTTGACCATAACAGTTTTTGTTTGAAAAGTATTTTTAAGTCCATTATATTTTAACCTTTCATATGATGTCTTTGTTTCTGAGGTTTTGGATACTTTCCATATATACATACAACATCTTAAAAATTATTTCGAGCTAGCTTATCCGATGGCATATTTTGTCTAAATCCTTATGCAAAATAACTTTCAAATAAGTTGGGTAAACCTAATATCCAAATATCGGTCCGTTTGTCATGGGCCAAACTTTGTATAAATATGACTACTTAAGCATAGGTTTTCAACAATAGTTCTTATTGGCCAATTGATACTTTGAATTTCAAAATGTGCAGTCCAAGCCTAACCCTTTCAAACAAGCCATATTGAACTTCATTTAAACAGCTGAAATGTTCAACCAATTAATTAGGAAATAGGACATAAACGCAAGATACAGATCAGATCACGCCCCTATTACTTTGAAATTCAATAATAGATATTGTCCCAGACACACAACTCATTATGCCGTTTACAGGTGCTCGCAAAGAATGTGTCAAGTTATAGGCAGTGATGCAACAAAAATGAATGGCAAAACACACCAAAATGACCAAAAAAGCGTGTTCTACCATTATCGAGATACATTGCAGCAGAAAAACTTATTAAGCAAAAAACAAAAGATGATACGTAGCCTACAACTAAGCTGATATTAGTATAGCAACAGGCACAGTAAAAATCAAGATGGCTGCAAATTGTAACTGGTACCATTTACCAAAAATGTGAAAAGTAGTTCTTTTCGACAACAAGAAATAACACTCAAATGTTAACATTGGAATAAAATACACAAAACTGTTCCTATCCTGTATATCAAATGCTAGTGACTGGTAAGTAAAGATTCGAATGGTCAGCGATAATTATTATTTGACAATGCTAAACAGGACAACAATTAAGGATATACATTATGATCAATGTAATAATCACATTGATGTAACTTAACAATTTCTAGTAAAACATTCAATGAAATGAGTGTCACTGTGATATAAAAATATGTCTTACATGTTTTTAATATTGAATATCGTAATTAATATATCATTTTATGGCTTTGTGCAGTTTACTAGCAATGATCAATTGACGACTTCACTCTATTGATTGTCAAACATATAGGACATGAAAATGAAAGTTGATTTCATAAGCGCCAGAGCAAAATGGATTGATGAAGACCGAAACCCCACAAAATTCTTGTGTGAGTTAAACACAAGATACAATTTTAGTAAAAACATTACTTTAAATTCAAAAGGATAAAGGTCAAAGACCACTTGATAATCAATGTATTTTAGAAGAATCTGCCAAATTTAACAAAAACAATTGACAACAAGGTCTGTTTTAAATTACTCTAACAATATACATGATGAAATTACTTGCATACACATATGGTATTGATAAATGCACAATCTGGTTCATAAGAAGGCCTACCAACACTTGTGGAAATTCCAATTACTGAAAAATACATTCAGTATAATAAAAACCATGGGTCAGATGGTTTTAAAGCACACAACTATGACACGGGTAAGGAAAATGGAATCATTTTATGGAAAACGTTTCGAACTTTTATGTCCAATGCTAAAAATAAGTTAAATGTATGGAAAGATTACATCGCAAAAAAAAATATGAAAAGTTAAAAAAAAAAATGGCTAGAAGTATTCATATGTTACATTAAGTATATTTATTAACAAAATGTAAATAAGTGGGCCTTCATTTTAACCACACTTTTTATATGGGTACGAATAGCGTATATAATGAACACAGTATGCAATTCTGGACAGTTTTTGTAATATGTAATAGAAAAGCGTATCGGTTGTTAAAATACATAAGGGCATTAATAAGATTATCAGGCTTCTCATGTATTAGAACAAAAAACAAATATGCAATCGGCATTTATATCATTTTTGCTTGCATAACAAAGTATTTTAGCATTAACAGCACAACAGTGTTCATAAATGTTTTACTTATAAAATACAGATGCACCAGCTTGCCATTCAAAATGAAATACACTGTGTATGACATTCAATGTACAAAAGCGCCTTCACTTGTTGTTAATATATTTAAAGGTACATATACTCTTTGGCTCCAGACAAGAATTGTTCAAATTATCTTACGACCCAAATCTTTGTTATATCAAATGAAAATAGTTTATTATTAGTAATGTCAATTTTGTTATGAAAATCGTAAAACTATAATACGTCTATTTTTATAGAATTGCTATTTTACAAAGATAATTGTAAACTATGTTATTCAATTGTTATGGTAACATATTGTGCAAATTGATAATGGATTGTCCTGTGAAGCAAGTGTATTTTGGAGTACAAATATAAGCGTGACAGTCATATTAGTATCCTATTCATGAAAATAAACATATATTTATACAAGATTTAGAACATACAACAAAGATATTTCATTCGGCATATATATATAGTTTCGACTTCTTCCTGAGATGCAATACGTCATGTGTATGTCTTGTGATTCATTCTTGGAAAAGTGTGAAGTTTGATCAGCCTCTGTTTACAAGTAAAACACTAAATGTTTGCTTTGCCATTCTGGGAGCGGTTTCCAAAATCAAGTCTGGTTTCGGATTTTGATTACACTTAATTGTTAATTATCAGATTCAAAACGTCATTCGTTATTCATCCTGTGTTTTGTATCATATGTACGCTGCTCCCGCGGGATACGGTTCAATATTGATGACTATAAATTGATCGCAACCGAAATGTGTTGTTGCCTAATATGCGTGCACAATTGCTCTTAAAGCAGGGTTTGGCGAGATAATGTGTATAGCTGATAGCTTTATTTCCATTGGAAAAAAAGTTTATGGAATGTGCTGATATTAAAGGGTGAGGAAAATAATTAGATCACCGCTAAGGAGCGTCCGTCTCTAACACTATTTCAACAACGTCATCGAAAAAAAAAAAAGAATGCGACATTTAAATGGAATTACTCCTGGTTTAGATACGACTTAACACCATTTAGATTGGGTCTAAGAAAATAACCCAAGTAGCACAAGAGCTACAATATTACTCTAATGTCACGATCAGAATTGCGGTCAAAAATCAAAATACAGGGTTGTAATTGGCAAAGCTCTACATCGTATTTGAAATAGGTATTGTGACCAACGAAGATAATTTCTTCAATTGATGACAACATTTCATAATGTTCGGTGTGTCAATCCCTGAAACAATTAAGTTGGTGAACATATTTAAATATTAATTTGAAACAGATTGCTGATAGCTTCCTTAAACGCTCATTTAGCAAACCTCACTGAATATAGTTAACACTACACAAACCATTCCTTGTTTTTGGGTGTATAGCAATGGCATCGTAATAGTTCTATCTCGTTAATACGCGAATGTTCAATAAACACCTCGACGAACAATGCTTTTCAACAAATAGTATCCTTTCACATCAGCTTTGTTGAACCGAATGTTGAAGTGTAAATGTTTTACTACTTCAACTCTAAAGTACGATTTGAAATAAGCTCAATTTCGCCAGGAAGCCCCTCGTCCATTAAGGCGAGGACAATAATGACAATAATGACAATACTAACGTTCATTACGGGGAAAACATGAACGAATGATTGATTCCGTAGACCTTGTCACTTAAGGTACCGAAACGATGGGGGAAGCGAGCTATTAGAACGTATTCTTGTGTGTTTGACTCGTGCAACTATTGTCTGCCTTGCCAGGCGGTAATTACGCGATAACTAATGGGCTATTTAAGTGTCATTTAGTGATCAATGGAACAATAAACGGATTATCTTAAACATAGATGGGACCAGCCTTATTCGTCTTGTCACTCATAACGGAAAACATTAAATATGCCAGATTTGTTAAGGCTGAAGCGCATATAACAATGTCTATTAAGTCGCTGTGTCGGTTACAGAAGCCTCAAAGGGGCAATTTTTCGAAAACGATAGACTATTAACAATCAATTATTGTAATGTTTGCCTTCTAAATGACGTATGTATGACTGCTGGAATGAGCGTGTATAAATATAAAACATGAAGATTGCAATGTTTGGAACATTCGTGTGCATAGTTGGTCTGTCAATGTATATTTGGACATTTCCGGCGGAAAACGTGGCGAACACTATCGAGATTTAACGACCGAAATCGGAGAACCAGGCAAACAACCAATGACAGTGCTGTGTATCTTCAGATTAACAACATTAAAAATTGTAGACGTCTGATATATTTAAAGCTTTGTTTATTTACTGTAATCATATTCATTGAAAAAGACTCACTTTGAGCAAAAAGTTGTGTGTTGCATTCAACAGTAAACATACATTGGATACTATAATATACATGTCGGATATACATGGCATGACACAGGACAAAAGTTGAAAACAATGTATGTGTAATGTTCTTGTTTCAATTAGAAGCTACAGCAAACCACAACCCAATATTTAATTAAATGGTGAGTACAATTATTGAGCATATTCGCAAAGTGTGTTACTTCAAAATTAAGATGAAATGTTGAAAACCAAAATACAGCGACATATTTGTGTTCTACTAATTTAGTCAATTGCACATTGTTCTGAGTTAATTGATAAAATTGACGGATATTTAATTTCAAATTTGTCTTTGCAGTCATTGTATTTGTTAACCGACAGATAAGGAACATTATGCTAGGAACAGTCAAGAATTATACCAACTGTGAACACGGATAGCTCGTTAGCTCTTTTCAATTAATATACAATTGTGTTCTTGTTCATCTATGGTTTTGCGAACGTTTGTTTAGTTGGATTTTCGTCGTTTTCAACAGTATTTCAGTCTTATCACGACGGTCCATTACCAACTCACACTTTTCCTGTGATTGCTGTTTAAGTAGTAATAAGTGCACATAGTAGCCTACATAACTCAGAAGTAGGGGCATAATGCTCTCGAACGGATATCATGACCAATACCGACACATACAATGACGCACTGACGGGAATCGAACCTGCGATTGTCGGAGTTGTTGTCCAGCCCTTTACCCTCTGAGCTAGCCGGTCAAATAGTAACTGGTTTGCACTTAAATATGTAATAACACTACCTTCTTACGAAATCTAAAAAATATTCTTCTGTCAAATGCCGGTTTCTTTAAAGTCGCGCGAGGTCACACAGAACCAAAATTACAATTTATTTTGTACTCGTAAATGTTGATACTGGTAAGGATTGTCCTAGGTCGATCGATCAAAAACTCGGATTTGTTCTTATGTTTATTTCAAATACATGAAACATAATATTGTGGAGATTAAGTAAAACCATATTTTGTATGCAAACGTGGATATATCTTAATAACTAATGGAGGTCAAATCTTCGAAGCATGAAAGACTTGAGCAGACCTCTGTCCTCCGTTAAAAAGGAAATTCCAGCCTTGACAAAAATATATCAAACCTAAAATAAAGATATGAAGACAGCTTGCACATTTTCATAAAGTCCTAGATCAAATTAACAATTTTAGTTAGCCTCAAGGATTTGTAATAAAAAATTATGTTTAAAAAAAAGTTATTGCTGTGCTCATCTTATCACAAAATATTCGTTTTATTTCCACTAAACGTACCGATAGAAAATGAAATTAGTGCAAGTTTAATCAGCTTAAAATATACAGCTCTCCCAAAAACAAAGTGTTGATACTATTAACAAACCTTTAACACGTTATTCGCAACTAAGTTTCATTCCAAACACAGGTCTGCAATGTGCCGAAATATGGTTCAAATACCAAAATAAAAGCATGATTAAAAGCCGGTATTTTTTCTATTAGATAAACTAAACTATTTAATAACTTTTGGGCGGTTTTAATTTTTTATTGTTTCAAGATGCGGAAGATAAGTTGCTTCGATGTCACATATTTCTTCTAGAATACGTAAACAAATCTCTTCAACCGATCTTACTCTTTTCGTATGAATATATGTTTCGTAAATTATTCAAGCAGTCAACACTACATCAAGTTCGAACGATAAATAATGGGTATCAAAAGATCCGCTTGGTGATATAACACAGACATAATACCACTTGGGATTTCGGTATTTCTTTGCTGATGAATTATATGAAGATTCAAAATCTTAGCAAACTTGTCTAGATCTCGTTGTATTAGTGCTTTGAAACAGACTTGTAAAAGCTCCAAATGAACAATGTTATCAATACATAACATAACGAACCACTGTCTACCATATGTCTTAAATAGTTCATAAAAAATACAATAAAGCTTCTCCCAAATGTCCACATACTCGTTCAATCCTTTATTTCGAAGAAGACTTTCCGGTAATATCTGTATAATCCAGACAAACCTACGTAATGTAAACGCCATGCTGTTTGTAGATCTGGTCTCAGTGCATTTTCTGTTTATTATTGTCTCCCCTTACATGTATTGGAACTCATCAAGTTGTTTTACAAAATTAAGATAAAATCCAAACATTATATTGGGTCATCGTTACTGTGACAAGCTTGTAACCACAAATTCTTCTTGAATACCAATCTATTTCTTCATGAATGGATATTCCAAATGGCTCAAGTTTGTCATAATCGTCTATATGTATAGCAAAAGGTGTCCCGTGATTCGACAATGTCTGCGACGTAATCTGTTTAAAGTCCTGTAATGTACACATTATGCATCTTTAATATGTAAAATTTTGCGAGCAGTATCTTGTGGAATACACATGTTGGTTGTAGCATTAAGATTCTTCATATTGCCACCTAGCAACACGTTATCGCTATTAAGCAGACCTAAAAAGCCCGGGTCAGAAACATTACTAAATGTGTAGTGTAAATGTATTTGTTTCACAATTTCTTGTACCAGAAGCAAATGTTTATTGTATACGATTTATTGTAGTTTTTAAATGTATTCTTTTCAAATAAGTAGGCATATGACTTGAATTGCATTTGAATCGCCTTATTGAAAGAACAGTTACTTGTTTATATCAGTGGTTCATTGATTTCAAAGTCATTGGTATCGTGGCACCTTTATTAAAACACCGTTCGCCACACCGATTACTCATTTGTAAGATTTACGCCTGGTTGACATTTATGGACAAACGCTCACGCGTGATTCTGACTGTCGTGCTTGTTTTGCCGTACAAGAGAACCAATATAAAGCAGAGCATCATAGCCTGCCGTATATTGAAACGTGTCAATGGATGAATCTTGCGTCAAAATAAGTAAATGTATGTAATGGAGAAAGACGGTGTATTCATCATTTTATATGGTAATATTATCAAGCTCTTTAAATTATTGTGTGAGACAACTTCCATTAGTGTTATTACATTACCAATTATGCGATTTTACGGACACATGTTCAAATTTATCAACAGTATTCTGTAATTCAATGATTTCAATAAGTAAAATGTAATGAGTAACAATTCAAGAGAATGATACCATGGGATATGGTGCAGCTTGAACGAAATTGCGAAGAAAACTGTCATACTTATAAATGAATTTCAATGGCCAATAATAATTCAAATAATATCCATAATTTTTGGTATAACAAGTATAGAAGTATACATAGTAATAAGAAGTAATAAAAAGGAATGATCTAAAAAGTATAACGGTTAATTGGTAAACACTGAAATATTATTTTTTTAAAGCATTATATACTATACACATAAATCAACTAATATGAATTAGTTAGTGGTATATCCCTATTATTTCGTCTTAGTCATACAAAAAGATATAATACGTGACTATGCATTCAAATTGACTGATTGTAATTGTTATTCAGAAATGTGATTGATTATCATCAAGGTTTCTTTAGATCGTTGCATGTATAAAACACAACTGCAATTCAACATAGCCAGTAGAACATAGAGTTTTTTGTATATAGTCTGGGTTCATTTGTCACTATATTTTGAACGGTATGATATTCTATCGTCCGCGTTTTTTAGTAATTTGTATTTAAGCCTATCAAGTTTTTTTCTAGAACATGAAGTGTGCGAGCTTATTGCGTTTAATGAATCGGATTTATTTTGAAAAAACTGACATGATCGGATGATCAATAACTTTGTACATCTTTACGTTTGTAAAATGTATTTTCTATATAACGGATTAACCTTTGGTCGTACATTACTTCGAATTCCATATCAGATATGAAGGATTAATGGTCATTTTAACTTAATCATAGGAAACAATTTCAATTCAAAAACGTCTTGTGTTAATAATATTTAACTTTATAAACAATTTACCGCATGGGGTTTGTCTGATCAAAATCACATTGAACATCAAAAGGTAACAATTCATTTACCTCAGAATAAATTTTTAGTATGAGATATAAAAACACACGTTAATAGATGTTTATATTTCATACATAGACATCGTTCAAGATTGCAATCGGTTGGGAGGGTTGTGTCAGGGTTCTTGATACTTTAAACAAGTATACTTTTCTCGTCCTTTTTTTCGTTTAACATTCAGTATCACTAAAATGTCAAAAGGTCTTTGCATTTATATTACATGAGTATCATTATATAATTTTATAATATGAATGTACTATTATATTAATTTCGTACATAGGATTAGTGGCACGTGGACCACAAAACAGCATGTATTCATTTCAACTGATTTAAACATAAACTCCTCAGTATTTTGAGATAGATCTGGTAAAAAATACTTTTTCCAGCAGCTTAATCTACATTTCAGTTGTGTTCCATATTCGATTCCGATTCGTCGCCGATACCATTTGGATTCTTATTTTGCGAGAAAAATGACTGCTTACAATTCAAAGATATGTCACCGAATATTCTATGGAGTTATAATATGCACACGCATATGCTGTATGTATAACAGCGGAAAGAGGTTTGGTTTAAAATATTGTTTTCGATCACCAGTTTCGTGTTGCCGTATTGCTATTTAACAGAATTCCAGTATTGTCTACGATTTGAAATAGGTCACTTTTAGGGAACTTCCTCTACGTTTTGAATACCCAGTACCGAGGTGATAATTGTGCCATGACTCGACATTCGCAATAGTTCTTAAACCCAAAACCCAGCTGGGAATGTGACTATGGCTTGGTATTTGCATCTTTCAGATACCCAATTCCTGCTTGTCATTCGTCTTTGGCTCGATATTTCGAATAACTAATTCCAAGCTAGGTTCGACCTTTGCTTCATTTCCGCTTTAGTTCGAATACCACCAATACCTTGCTGGGTATCCGACCCTGGCTCGATATTCGCTTAAGTTCGAACACCCATGTACCAAGCTGGATATTCGACATGGGCTCGATATTTTCAATAAGTTCGAACACCAAAATACCCAGAAAGTATTGTACATAGGCTCTGTATTCGCTTCAGTTCGAAAACCAAATCGCCAATTGGATATTCGACCATAACTAGATGTTTGCAGAAGTTAGAATACGCAATTGCCAGGCAGATATATGGCATTGGCTCAAATTTCGTAAGAGTTAGAATAACTAAACACGTGCAAAGTATTCGTACTTGGCTCGTTATTGCTGACCTTTGAATACCTTATGCTGGTTACCACTTTTGTATCCAACCTTGGCTCGATATTCGCAATTGTTCGAATACCCAATTTCAAGCTGGGTGTGCGACCTTGGCTCAATATTTGCAATGGTTCGAATATCCAATCCCCAGCTACACATTCGAACCTGGCTATATGTTTGTTAAAGCTCGTACACCCGATAAAAAGCTACTTATTCAACATGTAAACGATGTTTGCAATAGCTCGAATATCCAATACCAAGCTGTGAATTATATCATTTCTTGATAATCAATTATTTTCGAATAATCAATACCCAGATTTGTATAAAAACTTGTTTCTATAGTCGCAATAGTTTAAGTACCCCATACCCGACTGAGTCTTCGACTTTAGCTCGAGATTAGATTAAGTTCGAGCGCCTTATATTCGTCCCAGGCTCGGTATTCGCTAACGTTTGAATCCCCAATGCCCAGCTTAGTATTCGTCATTGACTCGATATTCGCAAGAGTTCGAATACCCAATAA
Organism: Dreissena rostriformis; assembly: GCA_007657795.1. Lineage (NCBI taxonomy): Eukaryota > Metazoa > Mollusca > Bivalvia > Myida > Dreissenidae > Dreissena > Dreissena rostriformis. Next base: position 177,008 of record VMBQ01000127.1, read on the forward strand.
CCCTGTCGTTTGAAAGAGTTTGAATAGCCAATGCCAAGCTTGGGTATCCGACCTTGGTTTGATATTCGGTTAAGTTTGAATACCCAATACCAAACTGGGTATTCGCCCATGGCTCGATATTCGATAGAGTTTGACACTCAATACCCAGCAGGGGTTTTCGTCCTTGTCTCGATATCCACTTAAGTTTGAATGCCCTATACCAAGCTGGGTATTCGACCTAGGCTCGATAATCACTTAATTCGAATACCCAATAGCAGACGAAACATTAGATTGGCATGCTTTTGATTTCGTAATACCTAATATCCAATACTGTAGAAACTTAATAGACCTATTTTATAAGTGAAGTAAAAGATTATGCCTCTCTTCGATATAATATTAGCATTTTTCGTTTTATGAATACATTTTGAAATATTGATAACATTTACACGCAGTTCTTATCATTGAGCCATCAAAGGCGGTGACCCAAATATTAAGCACTGTACGCTTAGTATTGTGTTATCTGTTTATCTTATTGTCTTTTTCCATTTATGTATAACTGCATTTATTAAAGATTTCCGGATGATAACGAGATTGTCTCTTGTAATGATGCCTTTTTTATGTAGCGTTAATTTATAATACGGCTCATTATATAATACCGTCTTGTTAATTTAAAACACATTACATATCGTTCATTTATCCACATCTTTTGCGAACAAATACGGTTACTTACCCCAAAGTTCATTCGTGTACATGACCAATATGCTAGGACTAAGACTGTTATATCTGTATATAACATATACATGCGAAGTAGTTCACTCTATAGCATGGTACACACAATTCATCATGACTCCGTGTACATGCATTCTAAAATAACTCATTTGTTCTGTGGCTCTTTTCATATTTGGGTAATTTAAAACATAATGATGTCAAATCGTGACAAAGGTTATTAAAATTTGATGACGTTTAAGGATGTAAGGTCGTTCCAGTCATTTGTTTTAAATATACAGAATTGTTTCTGCATTCTTATTTTCTCGTCTATTTCTGTTACAAACAGGAAACAAAAATGGCAGTCACAGTGAATAAATTTAAATTATCAACTTTTTCAATACCATTCGTGTTTACAAATCCCCTTTAAGCAATTCGTGAAACAGGGATGGTGTTCTTAAATGAATATGAAATACAAATATATTCCCCATGCACTTATTATTTAGCAAACAAAATAGCATATTAAATATTGTATGATCTTGAACAAATAGAAACGCAAAATATTCTCGCGAAATGGATATTTACGTATTATTTAGGGTTATTACAAATTTAAGAATAGTTCCTTCAATGTTTTTATCATCTAAAATATTCGGCCAAGCAATACATATTCACACTTTTTGCAGTTGTAAATATATACAAGTGCGTGAACTTTTAATACAGTAAAGATAACTAATCAGCATAAAATGAAGAAAAAGAAATTGAAAGGTCGCCGTGAATAATGTTTTGCTTAAGACATGTATTTATTTATTTTTTTAAAGTTTCATTTAGGACTATACTCTAAAACCAGGCATTATTTTCAGTAAATTTTTAACAAATATTAATACAAGATATACAACATACAATTTGATACATTAACTGAGTAAGTTAATGACAAAAGAATGGAGTGTTTATAATAACTTTTTGAATATTTAACATGAATCGATTACTTTATAAATATTTTTTTTGTTTTCACTGACTTTAACTCTTTACACACCATTAAACCATTGTATATTGTAAATGTAAGTTATTTCTCACTGTCAAAGTATATTTTTGTACCTATCGGAATATATTCATTTAGCACATTAGAAATCAAAATATAATTGATATAACTGAGTGTATGTTTAACGCTACAAGTTATATTTAGTTTATCTTAGCTTTCACGACAAAGTGAAACACAGTACAGAAAAGTAAAAACGATCGTACATCAATAAGAGTGAAAACACATATTGGAAAACAATGTAGATTAATGGAAGTTATATTATATACATATATATTTATATATATATACAATATTATTTTTTTTATTTTTTTATATATATATATAAGTGGATAGAACACCAAGATAAAATTATTGCTTATGTTTTTAACAAATTTAAATGTCATTTGAATTAAAATATGGTAAACGTTGATGCAGAAATAACAATGCTAATGAATAAGAAATGCAAATGTAGTATTCATTTACTAACACTGGTAATCAAACTTTGTTGTAAAAAAGCCAAAATACCAGCTTTCGAAATAAAAACGCCAAATTTAACTTTTGGTAATTGAACTTTTGGTTCTTTTAATGCCTGTTTTTCACATCTCTACCTGCAAAAGTTTTATTTTTATTTTTTTACATATTTCTTTGTATTATATCATTTTGGAGACTTGATTACTATTCCATCACGTTCGAAATATATTGGAAAACCCCGATCAAATAATGCATACGTCTAAACCATTAAACTGTTAAATGAATCTGCTTTTTTCGAGGGATAAAGCAGCCATCATCAGTTAAATTCCATTAAGCACAAACACACCCTACGATTTCATTAAATTCTTTGAAAATAAGAAATATTGATCCGCTGGAGATCGTACCGGATCACCATGGAAATCATTCAAACGAGTACTTTTTAATTTTCAAATAATACTTAAAGGACAAAACATATCTTCCAAATGTCACTCAGACACCAGCACTCTTGTGACATTGATGATGGTTTTTGTAGTCGAATGTTAATGGATCACCAATGTTATGTTAATTTTGGAACATATCTGAAGTAAAGGGACTTACATCATATTGGATTCAAACAAGTATCATTATGTGTGCCATGTTGTTTAAAATCAGGTGTGTGTTAAGCTTTCATTATTTCGGAACTTTAAAAGTTTTACGTTATTATTGTTGGGATTTTTATTGCCACAGTGTGTGCGAATTTCGAAACAAAAACCTGTTTACTTTCCTGATGCAGTCTATTTGAACTGTAACTTCATCATTCGATAACTTTCCACAAATGTTAACCGTGTGGAGACAGTTTGTCGCATGAAACAGGCGATTCATAAAAGTAACAGTGCTGTAATGGATACGGTTTCCGCCTTGCGACCGAACTGTGTAAATATTGGTATATATTATATAATATTCAGTAATGTATTGAATATTGTTATGATAACCCATTACGTATTTACTCAATATTCAGAATATGTTATAGCAATTGTTATATTACTTTTCTTAAATATGTATAATAGTACCTGTTCACACTTCGTGCGTGCTAAAAAAAAAACAATTATATGCTTAGCGCAAATGCTGATGTGTTAATATCACATATTTGTCAAAACATTCCATATTTGTCCAGCTTCATCCGCCAGACACACATACTTATGATGGAACACTAGACGTTAAATACCTGATTAACATTCAGTGTATAATTGCGACAATCGCGTGACGCGGAAATACCTCAGTAATTGCACGCAAGCGTATTTAAATTCGTTAGTTCTATCATACATGTGGGCCTAAAGCACGCTTGCTTGCACCTAATGTACTTAACAGGCTCCCGGCTATTAATCGCCGTCTGATTGCTCACCAATTTCGCCATGCTATGACGTTTTTCAAATATATTTACGAGGATAAATAAAAGTGAAGATGAGAACTGAGAGATTACAATCCCGGCCTTTTAACAAGACATATGCATGTGTAGTTCTTTAAAGCAACAGGTATTGAAATAAATATATTGAATATTTGTCTAACGAATTAGGCATGACATCGGCTTGTACATTTATTGGTTCTACTATTCTATAACTTTTCATGTTTTATATGATAAAATAAACAAATCAACTTTACTTCATGTAAACTTCAACACTACATGGAATTGAACATAAATTGTCCCAGTTTGCAGACGATACTACTATTTTATTAGACGGTACTGATCAGTCCTTAAACGAAACACTTAATGTTTTACAAAAGTTTTCAAATATTTCAGGTCTTAGTATTAATTTTGATAAAACAAATGTTGTATGGATTGGCAAGAACAAATATAGTTCTTATACCATAAAAACAAAATGGAAATTAAACTGGATGTAAAACAGCTTTAAAATGCTTGGAATACATTTCCATGTTGACATGTCAAAAATGGTTCAAATAAATTACAATGAAAAAATTGTTAAAATGAAAAATATCCTAAAAAATTGGAAAAGAAGAATGTTAACACCAATTGCAAAGATTGTTATTGTAAAAACACTTATTGTGTCATTATTCAATCACTTGTTCATATCACTGCCTAACCCATCCAATACCAGTTTAAATTCAATAAAATCTGCAATCCTGACCTTTATTTGGGACGGGCAAAGTAAAATAAAGTTTACAACTATAGTAAAAGAATATAATGAAGGAGGTTTAAAAATGATAAATTTGAATGCATTCATTCCAGCATTGAAACTTACCTGGTTACAAAAATATTCAATCCTTTAGAGGAAATTGGATATATATGGCAAAACTGTATTTTGATACTTACAAACTTTTTAATTGCAGTTATCATTATGCTTTAAATATGTATGACAGAATTTCAAAGCCTTTTTGGGTAGATGTTTAAAAAGCTTTTCACTCTATTGTAGTAAATTGGAAGTAAAAGCAAAAGCATTTTGTATTATCCACTATTTTATAATCCAAATATATTGATAGGAAATAAAAGCTTTTTCTTTAAGTCATGGTTTGATGCTGGAATTCACTGTATAGGTGATAAATTAAAAAATTGAAGCTTTATTTCTGTTGATGAATTAAATAAAATTTACAATTTGAAAATAAATTTCATTAATTATATAGGGGTGACCAGAGCAATAGATAAATGTTTGAAAAAAAAATGTATACCCTATCCTACCCAACAAATTATTAAACCCTTTTTGCCCCCATTATTACAACTAATATTAAAAATGGAATCTGGAGCAAAAAGACTATACACAATTTTAAATAAAAACAATGATCAACCTTCAGTTAAAGCAAAATGGGGAATAAAACTCAATACTTTAATTAATGAAAATGAATGGAACTGCATTTTTGAACTACCCTTTTTAATAACAAATGATGTAAAGGTACAATGGTTCCAATACAGAATAATTCATAGGATACATGGAACAAATTGTCTTTTGAACAAAATGAAAATAACTGATGATCCATTATGTACCTTTTGCAAACAAAGTGAGGAAAATTTAGAACATTTATTCTGGGAATGTCAAATATCTAGAGCAATTGTTGATGAAATTTTACCAGGTCAATCTTTTACTTTCATTAATAGGACAATTTTTCTCCTTGGATATTTGGAAAAGTCTGCTAGTGCCATAAACAATGTTATTTTGTTTATAAAGCTATACTTATACAAATGTAAAATGAATAAATGCATTCCTAGCATAGCTGGAGCAAACAAATACATTAAGAACGAGTATGATAACTTGAAAAAAATATCAATTTCAAAAAATAATTTAGAATCGTTTGTTATTGAATGGGAACTATTTAATGTTATTGTCTCACAAACTAAGAATTTAAACTTGATTTATGTTGTAGTTTGTTTAAAAACTACTATTTGTAAATGCATTTTATTGTTTTGCAATGTCTTTTCGTCTGTTAGTACAACTTCTACATCATTGTTTGTCTTTACTCATTGAAAATTGTATATATATATATACTTATAAGCACCTAGTTATGTTTATAGCTTTGCCTTTTTCATCTGAAAGTACTATTTATACATCCATGTTGATCTATACTTACTGGAAAATGTCACATTTTTCTTTTTCTTTTTTCTTTAAATGTTTTTTTTTTTCAACACAAAATTACATGCATTAGATATTTAAGAATTTAGATATCTTGAATCTAATTATTGCATATTGCATGATTGGATTATGTTTTGTTGTTCATTTCTGATTTCATTACATGATTGTATCATTGTTCATAATTGTATATATATTTGTTTGCAATCTCGAAATAAAATGTGTTGAAATCTCAAAAAAAAAAAATTTACTTCATGTACAAACAGATACATTCATTTAAGTGCGATAGTGTATTGAATTTCATTAATCAACTATTGTAATGACGATGTATTCAAGATAGATATACATGTATATGAATCGAGTAGATTTTTCGAGTTTTATATTTGATTTGTTCTATATTTCAATGAATATCATATTCATTAAAATCATTTTAGTAGTAAGTCTTTATTAGTATATAAATGCAATGTGGTTTTAACACGTGTTTTAGGCCAAATAGTCATATTGTTTATTGATAGTTTTTTAATATATTAGCGAATAATAATTTATGACGTTATATATCGAGATATAGAAATATTGCGACTTACTAATTAGACAATCCATTGAAATACAGACAATGCCTGCAATAAATCTTCCTTTTGTGTATTTAAGACATTAATAAATGATGATAGCTAAAATCTAGATTCAAATTAAAGAGACGTTTGATGAATAAACATTGTTAATGGATTAATAATGTGAAAATGTCTAAGCACAACACAAATTTATTTGTAATAACCTTCTTTGCTTGCATACTGTAAGAAAAAGCACTTTACAAACCATAAATAACCTTCAATCCTTTTTTTTAGGTTTCCGGTTAATAATGCATTTTCGAAGCTTCTATAGATCAGAAAATTGCATATTCATACATTTTAGACAATCCAGTATAGTTTGTCAAAATATCTGTAGACATATTTAATTATGCCATATGTTTGCTTCAGAAGTGTGTATTGTGTTTGCTGCTGTTGTCATTAAAAGAAACCGTAAAAAGGACATGATTAAAACATGACAAGGACAGATATTTTAACTTCGCATTCAATTCATATAACTCGACAGACACATTCATAAAATGATATATGGGCGCGTGCATTTGTTTTGCAAATTGATAGTAAATATAAGAATTTTTCTATTTAAGACTTGTAATGTGTAAACCGTGCAGAAAATGACGATTTATGCTCTAATCCAAACGAATGTATGCACTTTTTTTTTTCATGTCAATATTATTACAATCGATTTGATCTTTTTAACCATATTTGTTAATATGTTAACAATTCAATCTAATTTTACAGTGTTAAGTTGCAATATATCCAATGGAAAAAAACTGCTGTCTTTGGAGATCTATATCTGTGTTACGTAATTACGACAGTGATTACATCATATATTTTTCGGATGCCTTTGAAAACAAAAATATATTGTTAAATGTGTATGTTGGTGAAATTGTGTATTTCGTTTACAATGTTACCATTGCATACATAGCCTCAAATGAAATTGAAGTGTGGTGTGCCTTAAGTAGTGTACTATTTCTTCTTAATATTGACTGTCATTGCTCCAAACTTTCGCAAACACATGGCTCTTGTTTCACAAGACAAAAGTGACGAAATAGATGTATGCTATGTCTGAGTTGAACAACAAAAACTAATTGCGTAGAACGTCCATGTTAAAGTTCAAGTATTCGTACTATGATAATACAGTTTTCAACATTGTTTTAACAACATTCAGTTTGTTCGTAGCTCGCAACACCTAACACCCATGCCAAACGTATTTATTTCTGCAAGTTATCCACCATTGACAATGCGACGCACAAATTGGCAGTATGTCTTATGTCATTTTGACACATCAAATTAATTTTGCTAAAATGTATTTTGCTCTGATTGTTAATTGTCTGTACAGTTATTATACCAGACAAATATACACAATGTGATGATTATATCATCGCTCATATTGATAGGACTTTCCCACAGCCCTATAATTCTCAAAGAGCGCATGTTCGGTGAAATGGTCCATCACTTAAATTTTATCATGAGGAGATTTGGAACAAATCAAAACAGACACAATCAGTTACACTAGGCAGGAATACGAAAAAGAAATTAACATGCGAGTGTGATCGCATAGTATCACCAACATGTGTAAAATAAAAACAAATACCTTAGCAACAAATTTTCCGCTACTCAACAACATAGGAACGTAATCTAAAATAAACATATGTACATTTTATCATTCGAAGTAAAGAAATATGTACTTGATATATTGCTCTGCCAAACTCGGTGCAAGGAAATGATATTAATGACTAGTAATTCCGTATGTGCCTCAAGATCTTCGGATATGCTGAAATTAAAAACAAAAATGCATACATTTTTTATCATCTGTAATATGAAAAGCTGACTTTCTATGTGATCAATACCTTCGCACAACTTTGCCACAGGCATGTCGATGTCTAAGCACATTACTCCGGAATACGTGGATCATTCCGTGTGGCATGCACATCATCACTATATGGCGATGACATAATTCAAGCTTAAATGTAACCACTTGAGAATTGTGCAAAAACGTTTGCACTACAAACTGATATTATATACATAGCCCCCCCCCCCTTCCAGAAGGACCGACCGACATAGTGACTCCAATATACAGCCTCCCGAACGAGAGGCAGTATATGAGGATCTGACACTTCTAAATCGAAGCACAAAAATGCATTTAATTCATATTAAAATAACCATTTACCTTAACATGCATGCTGTTGTTTGTTTACATGTTAATATATCTTGAAACGGCGAAGTCCTTTACTGGTGTACAATAATTTACAACACATTGCGTTTTCAGTCTATTCTTATATAAAAACATAACTAAATCATCCTTACTATGTATAGATGCGCTGCTATAACTATGTTAATTTGTAAAGACGAATTTGAAATCTACATATAAGACGCGAGGTTAATCATAATGGGGCAAGTCCGATAACCTTGTAATAGTGAAAGCCTTGTAAACATCAGTAAACAAAATGTATGGAGTCTACTACTTTGATGCATGCTGCAGTTACAGACTGTATTTGCTCAAAATGTTTATATGTTGCCGGTCAAGCTTGTTTGGACTGAAAACGCATCTAAGCTTGCTGCTTTCTCAATCACGAATAGCATGTCGAAGCTTCTCACTCTGAAACTGCATGAGCAGAAATAGTGTTATACTAGAAATGTATATCTTAAAATGATGAATGACTTTTATTGGAGAAATGCCTGTTACAGCGTCTTGCCAGCAAATTAATGTTAGCAACATGACATCACCATAATGAAATGATCAATTCAAATTAACCTATTTTCTTGGTGATTGCTATGGCATGGTGGTAGAATGAAAAGATGTATACTGCGTCCCAAATGCACTTGGAATCTTTTTCGTATCACATTTGTAATTCAATGACGTTTTACAGTTTTACCTTCATATAAAAGGCCTCTTTAATACATTAAATAAAGCGTTTTTAAGGTTCCAAAATAATCAGCCATTTTTTTTTATACCTGATGATAAAATATGACATTTCTGCAGTGAAATAACAGCAGTGAAAAGAACAAAATTGTTCTTTTCACCGATGAAAGAACTTATTTCGGAATTCCTTTTTCCATTTTTAGATTATCATATTAATATGTACTTCCCTTGTTTATATCCGTGTTAATAGCGAGCTCGAAGAGGCGAGCACTACGGTAACACGAGTACTTGACTGTACAGGTTGTGGTTTTGAAAAGTTTGGTACCTGCGCGCGCAATATCCGGAACCGGAAATTGTCGGAGTAAATAACCGGCGTCTCCTGATTGATCATAATGATAAACTAGATAAAAATGATCAAATTTACGGCTTAAATATTCTAAAATTCTTCTCTGTATTTATTGTGACTATATTAATCCGATCAATTTCCTTAGTCGTCAATTATTTCTTTAAAAATATATTACAGAACCAGCTTCCCGTATTTTATATTCGATTACGCAATTTATGACGTATCTTGTGTGACGTCATTTCGGTGACGAAACATGTTGGGACAACAATCATACTGTGTTATTTTTTCACATTAAAATATTTGTTTAAAGCATGAACGAATTCAAAACGTATTTCGGATTGTGTTTTTGTCATGCATAACACCTTAAGAACAGACACTGGAAGTGTATATCGTTGTAACTTTATTGTTTTTAGCATTGGATTAAAGTTGCCATTGAGGTAAGCGTGTCGTTTATAAATTACGATGCTGTCCGGTTATCTTGCGCAGTTAAGGGTCAATTGGTTTAAAAAACATGTTCTTTTATAAATTGACAACATAATATCTAAATTTATTATGAAAATAAGAAGTTCATGTGCTAATTAACACAAAAATATCTGATAAATTCAGTGAAAAACTGTCATATAATTGACAAGGTAGCAACAGTTGGCTGCTCTCAATTTTTACATTGTAAGCTCCAGCTAGATATTGAAGCTGCTGGTCGATGAAAGCAGGCATGGTTAATGCAATTCCATCCTGAAAAATGTAACATCCTCAGCATAACTCAAAAAAGAAATCCTATCATCTTCTCATATAAACTACATGATCACATCCTTGAAAAAGTAAATCACGCCAAATATCAGCATTACACTCCAAAGTAACTTCAAATGGGATAAACATATCAACTCCATCACTAATAATGCAAACAAGGCACTAGGATTTCTTCGTCACAACCTAAAAATAAGCTCATCAAAAGTTAAAGACGATGCTTACAAAGCTATAGTTAGGCCTAAATTAGAATACTCAGGACAACAGTGTCTGGGACCCGCATACAAAAGCTCAAATAAATCAACTAGAAAAAGTACAAAGACGTGCAGCCAGGTTCGTAAGAAACAGATATCACAACACAATCTCAGTAACTAATATGAAAGATACCCTCAATTGGCCCACACTTGAAACACGCAGAACAAAATTCCGTCTCATCATGCTTTATAAAAATTATCCACCATGTAGTTGCCATCACTTTTCCTGATAATCTTCTTGTTCCTGTCGACCGCAGATCCAGACTCAGCAGTAACCATGGCTTATGACACATACAAACATCAGGAGACTCTTATAAATTCTCATTCTACCCAAGAACAGTCATCCAATGGAATTCATTACCTCCCCATATACATGAGGCAGCCACAGTAGAAGTTTTCAAAACCCTTACTTCTTTGGTTGTCATTGTCCCCCTTATTCACCCGTAGACACCTACAATGCAAATAATTTTAAATTAACACCAAACTGAGCACCTTTGTACAGTTTTTATTTTTACCCCTAACAGATAGGCGCCGGCACAAAATCTTTTTTTAAGAAGGAGCAGTGATTTTTTTACTTGCGAGTCCTGCGTCCTGGACTCACAAAAACCTCTGGGGATGCAAAGTCTCGAATAATGTGAGTCCCACAAATGGATTGATATTTCTAAAAAAGTAATATGGCTTAATATATTATATATTATATTAACATTATATTTAATTAATTCGGTGACTCATAGATTTGCAAGTTATTGAGTCCCAGGACTCAGAAGAGAACACTTGTAAAAATATCACTGAAGGAGTGCTGTATCGGAAGAAGAAGAAGTTGATTGTTAAGTGTTTTAGGAGGTAGTGCCAAGGACGTAGATACTAGATTAATATCTATGTCTTTGGTATATACCAATCTTTGTTTGCTGCACTTTTTGTTTATAGTTTCATGCATTACAGCAACTTTCACCTTTATATCTTCTCTTCGGTTATATACATAATTATTGTTGTAAAGGTCACATTATGGTTAAGATAATGACTTATAATAAATATTGAAGTTATTTAGTTACAAGGACTATTGGCTAGATTGCACTTTACCGGTACGCCGCCATCTTTTATTCCAAAATTCGCGCACCTGCACATTAATTATTAGGTGTAGAGTTAGGGTTAGAGTGCGTACCGGTAAAGTGCAATTGCCCCGGACTGTTCTGTTGCTCTTATATGGTATTCGAACCATATGTTCTTCTACCAGATTTGTGCCAAAATAAGGTGATTTTATCTTAACTACACAATCGGCAAATTAGCACCATTTTACAAACAGAAGCTTTTGTGGGCTTTTCAAACATAACCTCATGTGAGCTTTTGAACTGACAATATACTGTTCTAAATCATAACAACATTTCATCAGGTCACATGGAACACTTTAATTTTGCCCGTTTGTTGTAAAATTGCTGATTAGCATAATAATTAAAAGTTCATTTCCTTTTTTTTATACCAGTCTTTACGAACAAACGTTTGCACAAACTTTAACATCGGCCATAACTTTTGCAATATTGAAGATAGCAACTTGATATTTGGCATGCACGTGTATCTCATGGAGCTGCACATTTTGAGTGGCGAAAGGTCAAGGTCATCCTTCAAGGTCAAAGGTCAAATATATGGGTCAAAATCTCTCAAAAGGGGACATAGTGTTTCACAAACACATCACTTGTTTAATAATTTTATTATCTTTATTAATGTTTTTTGTTAGTTTCTTCTATTAGCCTTTAATCGAGCTCGCTTTGAGGCTTTGCCTTATTTCATATTATTTTTTCTATGATCACGAGTGAAATAAAATCGATATTCCACCGAATATTTTCACATTTTCTTTTAATTTTATGCTTTTGAACTGAAGAATTTCCCTGGAATAATGACGTCATTTCGTTGACAAAATGACGTCATTTCAATGTATTGAGGCACGCCACGGGAAAGAGGGTCACTTTTTAGCGAAAGGGAAATTATTGTTTATTATTTTCTTGAAAAAGGGGCATAAAAGAAACAGAACATGTGTTCATGTCAGTGTTAGATCGTTTGTTATTTCACTCGTGATCAAAGAAAAATAATATTTTCACTCGTAGCTGCGCCACTCGTGAAAATATATTTTCTTTGATCACTCGTGAAATAACAAACGATCTTACACTGCCATGAACAAATATCCTCTATACCCTCAACATATTTCGATTCTCTCTATCACGGTTTTTTATTCCTGATCATAGATTCCACATGTCTTGGTTGAGGGTTTGTACTTGTCGCAAGTCAGAGCTTTCCAAAACACATGCAATTAAATTTTAGCGAAATAAACAATTGAATTTGTATACAATGTAATTTGAATGATTGAAATTAAAATGCAAAGCTCAACATTCAATTCAAATGTCAAAATATTTTCCGACATTTTTCATTCCAGTTTCTAAGCGTTCCTTAAGAATTGAAGGACTAGCTTACCCCTGTGTTTGATAACGTCAGCTGACCATTAACATCCAGTACTTTTAAACCCAGTCAATCTAATTACAGTAAAGTGTAAAGATGTCCAGTAAGTTTTGTTACGTTGTCACTTTTCTGCATTTCATATGTTTAGCATCATGTTGTCTAAATACTTGTACTCAGAAGGGGCCTTTGGAATTTCTGATATTACAGTCCATTTGAGTACAAAGCTGAATTGCTAAAAAGCGGTTGGGGGAACCAAAATGTTTCCAAAATATATTGTTGGGAAATCATATCGAAATGCGCGACAAAAAGCCCAAACATCTTGTATATTTGAGAAATATGGTTTGTTACATCGTGTGATATATCCAAGAGCTATTTCAATTTGAAATCACTAACACACTATTATACCCCACCTGATGAGTTGTCGAAAATACAAGATAGACGTGTAAAGTGGTTTCCTCGTGAAATCCCGTATTTGATGGGATGACGATGTTGGTTTAATGTACAAACACGGCGAAATATGACTGAACGCCAAGCAAACAGTTATTTTTGCCCACAACAAAATCATAAAATAAAGCGCCGGGTCATATGAACGCAGTTATTTGAAAGAGACAATAAAAAAATTGATATCGGTAATTCGAGATATATTTTTCTGATATTTCAGGTTTGATTGATACTAATTTTGGTGGGATTTGGGGTTTGCTTACTTTACATAACTTTAGCTTGTGTTTGTAGAACAAATTTGTTAAATTATTTAAAAAAAATAATCATGAATATGACCAGTTTATTTTTCGGGTTTGAGTGTAAACGGTAAAAGATTATCCCGTGTAAAATGTCTAATTACTTAGAAAAGCGTATTAGTGGTGTCACTAATTGAACAAGTAGACGACAGGCAATTACAAAGTATTGTTAACTCGACAATGTTTTCAGTTAAACAGTACACCATGAACGCATTCCTGCAATATTTCAACATTTCATAGCCAACTGCAGTTGCAGCTGAGCGAAATAAATCAGTTAAATCTTCTGAAATAGACTCATTCCGTGCCACTGAACGAAAAATGAGATTTGCATTGGCTTAAGGAGAGACGAACAGGTCAGCTGGACATTTTTTTTAACCATTAGCCAATTTAATGACGCATGTTGTAACGGTGTTATTCCGTGATCTATCAATATTTTATGCAGAAAACTGTAATTACTGACAGGCATTAAATTGTATACAAGTCATGTTCGGTAACGTATAACATTGTGCATTGATTGAAAACACGATCTCAATATCCATAATTGCGTGTTCTGTTCTTCTTCAAGGCAACATTCGATTTAACAAACGACCGCTGTTGTCGCACTTTTCAGTTTGATGGATGCTTTAAAGATCTTACTGTTTTCAGTGTCCTGTGAAACCATGAGCAAATGCATTAACAGTTCGTCTTCTAGGGATTGAACAGCAATTTATATAAAATGTATATGTTATGTGTTTGTTAGAATTTACAGCAAGACACGCTATTTTCATGTTTGTTTCAACAAACACTGAAAAATGTTGTGACATTATTCCGATTCTTAAACAGTATAAAACCCCATTAGGTGTAAATTCGCCCCTATGCATTTGCTGTGGGGAATTAGAAACAATCGAACACCTACTATTAAACTTTCCTTATGTACGTCCATTCTTGTACATTGTTTAAAAAGTTTCGCAGAAAATAGGATTGTGTTCTTCTCTTATTTCCCTTCGTAATATAATCGTCGGTTATAAAATAGAAAGTACTACATACGATGATGTTAATATCATAATAAACTATGCTTGTTACTCAATATATAAATGTTACATAATCAGCGAGAGAAGATTAAAACATTATTGATATGAAAAATATGCGTTTGAAAGATCTACTAACTGTGATCGAATATTATAGGGACAAAAATATATGTCACAATATACTACTAAAGTTTGTTACACATTTGACTTTATAACTCCCACATTTTTATTATTGTGCACTACTTCGAATAAATGTTCATATAACTGTGAGTGTATATCATTTTATTGGATAATTGATTTGTATTTTGTTATATATGTATATTTATGTGAATTAACTCATTGAAACCAAAACAAACAAAAAAAGTGTAAAACGTCGTCGGTAATAGTGCATGTTCTTTAACGTATAGTGTATCTTTTCGTTATGCGTTTATTTTATGCTTCATAATTATTCATTATTATTATTCAACTATTTGTTTTCTTATTTGCAGATAAATATTGTTAAAATGTGTTTTACGCCAACATTAGTAATGCTGATTGTAATACGATATTTTATAATTGAACAACAAAAACATATTTAGAAATTGGTGTCGATCACAGTGTGTTAGAGAGTATTACATGTATAAGATAAGTGTAATGTTTTGGCGTCGAATGGCATATACAAGATAGCTTCCTTAGAACTTTTGTTTTATCCCACTTATTAAGTTGTGTATATAGTGTTAATAATTTTGCAACTGCATTATTGAGTTTTATAAATAATGTCTAGTAATTATTGTATTAAATAATGGTGTGCACTTTTTTAAATGGCTCAATATGGCCGCATATAATGCGGATAAAAGGTTTGGATTCCATCAAGTGATAAAATAACCGCGCTCTGATGAGGTTATTGTAGAATAAATGAATGTCACTCATACTTATTATGTTCGTATTGTCATGATAAACTAAAACTTGTATAGATCAATGTGTCATAATTCACTTTGAATCTTTTTTGTGTATCTCAGTGGTTTTGTATGTTTAACGCCCGAACAAGTTTTATAAGAAACGTCCACAGCTGCTTTGACGCCTGACATTCAAGTTTCGCTTATGTTCGCAAACTTTAACGAATACTTGAAGCGATGTCGCGTGATTTCAGTTTCTCTATTGTGGCTTTGTCAAAGAAAGGAACGATCATTGTGTTTTAGAAAGGTCTTAGTGGTTATTTACAAAAATGTGTTTTTAACATCGACATAATTTCGATATAAAAGGCCAAGTGGAGGACATAGAAAAATATTCGATAACTTAGCAATGTTCAAGATAAGTTTGATTTCAATTGCAACATAATTGTATTTATATTATACTAATGTGACTAGACATTTTAATGATTCAGTATTCCAAAAATTCTTGATGACGGAGGTGTTGATCTGTTTATCTCACATTTAAAATATTTAATTGTCAGTCGTTTATAATTGTAGGTCTATTTTTAGGGAAAAAAGAATTATAACATACATGTAATCAACACCTTTGGATGATAAAATGCTGGTTTATATTCTTGTGTACGTTCTCCCAGGAGATAAATATTAACCAAGGAATAACACTCCCAACAGAAAATAAGAGCCGCGTGTGTGTTTTGTTTTGTTAAAAGTGTATGTGATTTTACTAAATCATTAAATAACTTCAAATCTTATCTTTACATTTTAGATTTTCTTATTTTTATATTTTTGCTATGAATTTTTAATAATTGTTATGGAGAATATATTTGGAAAATATGACATCGCAAAATTCGTATTATAAAACATATTCATAATCGTAATGGAGAATGATGAAATGAACAATATCACGTCAGTCTATGACGTCAGCTTATTTCAGGGTTATATACTTGCACTTTCATGGCGTTTACCCATAGTGGTTTTTACATTCTTTTGGATAATATCCGCATATATTAATCCATTTAGAATTAATAGCAATGAGTTTAACAGTGTTTTTCGAATATAAGGTTCATTTAATACAAACCTAATTAGGAATTCCGATCCAAAGAAAACGGCGATATCACTGTCATAGCCGCAATTCACACCAATAAATGTTTTACGTGAATGTGTACTTAAACAAAATGATTGTCATACCGCTTCTTGATCAACATAGTATATAAAATAACATTCACAAATCGCCTTGCACGATACGCATCAGGAGGATGTCAGCTTTTGAATATGGTCGTTCTAGTTTACAGACATACTATTGTCCCAAAGGAACAAAACAAAGGTTATTACGAAAGACGGGTGAAATTCCGTAATTAACATAATTTCAGAATGTAACGCCTGTCTCAATACGGAATATGGACGGAATATCAGACATCTTGTTTAGCTGTTGGGGTAGACTGTGAGCATGCAATATTAAAATATATCTTGACGTGTTACTAATACTGGTTTTAGTAATTGGTATCGGCTGATCAATGTCAGTTAATGCCTCTGTTTGCAATAGAATCCGTTTCTCCAAATGTTCATCTTCGAATGAAGACAACAAAATTTATCGAGCTATATGGTATAATCGTATGTCTAGACGCTATTCAAAAGTCACATATGTTCATTCCGCACCAATGAATAACGTCCCTACTTCAATAGCATTATATAACTTAACACAGAGAATATTTCCATAATCCCGACATCATCATACAAGTGGACGAAATGATTTAACATTCGTCGAGTCCATGCATCTTGATAAATGTGATCGCCATTTTCAGTTTTAACTCGTATGTATATATTATTCAGTGTTTGGCTTTCAGTTTATTGAGTATCCCTTAAAAGTAAAATGACATTAAGTTTATGCTCGTGCTATATACTTCAAAGGAGATTCGTGCGTCAGTATGAATGTTGTTTAAATAAAGCAAATTAAAACGACCTAAAACTAAATATAACATGTACTGCACAGTTTTCCATATCATACAATCTTTCATAACAATATTTTAAATTATGGTTTAGACAACACGCTAACTCTTGGCTTAC
This sequence comes from Dreissena rostriformis, assembly GCA_007657795.1. Classification (NCBI taxonomy): domain Eukaryota; kingdom Metazoa; phylum Mollusca; class Bivalvia; order Myida; family Dreissenidae; genus Dreissena; species Dreissena rostriformis. Next base: position 194,690 of record VMBQ01000127.1, read on the forward strand.
TAGAGGTCACATTTAAGAATACAGTGGTTGGCAAAGCACGTAAAAGTAGTGATTGTAATGTTTTCCTAAATACAAGTGTGAAATTCCTCAAGTACATATGATATTTACAATGCGTCAAAGATTGTGCTGGCAGCACAATGATGTTTAATATACTGTTAGTTACCACGCATAAGACTATGAATGCAATTGTCAACACAAAGCTAGGCCCCACATCAGCAACATTAAGGGCCGTTCAATAAGCCTCCGTAAGCTTCGTTCAAGTCGTAAACTGAAAATAGCAAACAAGTATTTTACGATTGGTTTTCGAGTGGTAACTAACTTTGGTTGTTCTTCTTCTTCTCGATCGTCGCTAAAATTAGAGTTCGGAGGAAAGGGTTTTACGGGTGGTCTTCCGTACAGCATCCACCTGTCCCTACAGTCTTTCCTTCAGGCCCACAGGCTCCCTAAGTTTAATCTTTCCTTCTAGGAGGGTATAATGCATAGATCTCCAGGTAATCTTCTGACTATGATTTATTCGAGTGCTACATGCCCAGTGTATGGATATCTAGTATCTCCAGAATCAGTATAAACTGATGTAAATTAAAATGTCCAGTTGGCAAAATTAATGAAGACGATTCAGCGTTTATCTTATGATTTGAAATGTTAATTTCAAAAAAGATTTTAAGAAATTGTTCGCAACATATGAACCAACAAACCTAATGTACATCGAAAAAGTGAACTAAATCCGCAGTTGCATCTTCCTTGTTTTAATCTTAAATTAGTAAAGCGAATAAAACAGTAAAAAAAACAAAAGATAAATACTGTTAGCGCTCATTTAACACTTTCTGGTACGTCGATAGAAGTACAAGTAAATAATTTGCATTTATGCCACAAGCGAAGTACTTGAATCAGCATACTGGAATACAAATTATTTCTTCAGACATTCGCCAAGCTACATACAAGTACGAATCCCTAGAGACTAAAGTGCATATTTACATCTTGGTATTCTGAATATCAATTGAATCTGTCAAATGCACTGATGTCATTCCCACCATACAATCAGGGTCTTTCAGACGTTATAAAAGGTAAAGATTGTTGACAGGCATTCAAAATCCTACAAAATATTATCTACAGCCTTGACACTTCGGGACACAGGGGAACGCAAGACATAACAGGCCATCGGCGAAGTGATACAAACTGTCTTATTTGGAAGATGCAGATGTAATACACGACTGATATTTGTAAAAGCAGCATTGAAAATGCTAGGTAAATTGCCGAAATATCCGCGAAACTAAATGTAATAAGGTTTTGAACGCATAACAGTGAATATTTCAATCCATTCGCTAATTGTATTGAAACCTGTTTTGGGGAATGCAAAATGAATACAAAATGTAATTTTAAACTACAAAGATTGTTTAAATTGTGCTTAAATTGACTATTCACATTACAAACATAAAGCGAATGTTGTGTAAAGTTGATCAAAATAATGTGTTGCAATGTGAATCAACGATAGATAGTTTTAATGAACAGTAAACATATTAATAAGTGTATCAATCAAAACTCACATGAATGCTAAATGCTAAAGATCAAGATGAATATCATTATGGTTTCGATTCAGGAATGTTCTGTTTGTATACATAACTTGAATAAGTTAGCATGTGAAGAGAGGAAAGCTAACACGGAGTAAGAGGCAAGTTAACATCACAGGAGGGAAGCCCATATGTATTTATTTATGTATATATATATGCTATAATAGAGACAAGGAGTTCAACTTCGTTTGCCGTAAAACTAGACCATCTTAACTGTAAACCGTGTAACTTGAACAATTTTTAACGAATCAACTACACACCGGTTGTTTTCGAAAGCTAATAAACTAATTTATCAGAAATTTACCATGAACTATGGAATGATAGGAAAGTAAACATGGAATGAGAGGCTATTAAACATAGAATGAGAGGCTAGCTAATATGGAATGATAGGCAAGTTAACATGCAATGATATGCAAGTTAACATGCAATGGAATGATAGGCAAGTAAATAGAGAATGCATGGTTGGTGCCGAGATGGAGAAAGTGTATCCGGTTCGGCCCGAAAAAGAAAATAGGGCTCGCTAAAGCTCGCCCTATTTTCTTTTTCTAAGCCTCACTGGATAAACTTTCTCCATATCGGCACCAACCATGAATACTATTTATTCTGCTACATTTAAAATTATGACGCTAACACATTTTATCAAAGACAAATGACTAATCAAGATAACAAAAAAAAATCTGGTCAGTTCCTACATGTACAAAACATTCCTTAGGACCGAATTACTACCGATTATGTCACGTTAAAATTAGTTCCAAATTAAACTGGTCCTTTTAATACTTTCCTATTGAAATTATGAGAAGAAATAAAAAATGAATCGAGAATGTGATATTTTTTAATGTTGGAAATTGACAATAATGTGCAACAGCAAAACAAAAACTGATTTGTATTTGTTATCATTAGAAATTTAAAAAAAATGCAACAGCCAAAACAAAGACTCAATTTTATAAATTTACCTCAATGACAGCTTTAATCCAATTCTTATAACAATAAAGTTACAACTATATGCACTTACATGTTCTGTTCGTCCATCCCTTTACCAAAATGTATTTTAAACCACACTATTTCTTCAAGGCGTTTGTATCGAATGCTTACCATTCTGACCTAAAACACGATTTACGAAATCGTAATCCTGTCGGAGCGAGTTATTTTATTCCTATCGAAATTAACAAATATGCATGACAAACACACAATCCGAAATACGTTTTGTATTCGTTCAATGCTTTAAACATATTAAATATTTTACTGTTAAAAAACCCCCACGTCCAAATTCTTGTCCCTAAAATCCACAGAGTCTTGCTTAAACTAGATATGTTTCGTCAGAGAAATGACGTCACAGGTAAAACGTCATAAATTGCGTAATCAATTGAAATGAAATAAAAGTACGGAAAGCCGGTTCTGTAATATGTTTTAAAGAAAATGCAAAGTAGGATGATATGTTATATAAACGATTACATTCACGATGCGTCTCAATTATGCGTCACCCTTGTGTTGTGTATTGGAGAGGTTACACTCAACTATGCGTCACAGCGTACGTAGGAATGAACTACTTCCTGTTGACCGAAGATAGGACAATTTATTCGACCTTGCTTTATTTGGTCAATGTTTGCAACAGAGGAAGGATGAACATGGAATGATAGGCAAGTAAACATGAAATGATAGGCAGGTAAACATGGAATGATAGGCAAGTCAACATGGAATGATCGGCTAGTGATCATGGAATGACAGGCAAACTAACATTAAACGAGAGGTAAGTTAACACGGAATGAGAGGTAAGCTAATATACAATGAGAGGTAAACTAACATACAATGAGAGGCAAGCTAACACGGAATGAGAGGTAAGCTAATATAAAATCAGAGGCAAGCTAACATGGAATGAGAGGTAAGCTAATAAACAATGAGAGGCAAGCTAACATGGAATGAGAGGTAAGCTAATATACAATGAGAGGCTAGCTAATAAAGAATGAGAGGCAAGCTAATAAACAATGAGAGGCAAGCTAACATTGAACGAGATGTAAGTTAACACTAAATGAGTGGTAAGCTAATATACAATGAGAGGCAAGCTAACATGGAATGAGAGGTAAGCTAATGTACAATTAGAGGCAAGCTAAAATGGAATGATAGGTAAGCTAATATACAATGAGAGGCAAGCTAACATGGAATGAGAGGTAAGCTAATATACAATGAGAGGCAAGCTAACATGGAATGAGAGGTAAGCTAAACTTTAATGAGAGGCAAGTTAACAATAATGATAGGCAAGTTAACATGGAATGAGAGGCAAGCTAACACGGAATGAGAGGTAAGCTAATATGGAATAAGAGGCAAGCTAACATGGATTGAAAGGCAAGTTAACATGGAATTAGAGGCAAGCTTACATGGATTGAGAGGCAAGTAAACATGGAATAAAAGGCAAGCTAACATGGAATTAGAGGCAAGCTAACATGGAATGAGATACACTCTAACATGGCATGAGAGGCAAGCTAACATGGAATGAGAGGTAAGTTAACATGGAGTGAGAGGTAAGTTAACATGGAATGAGAGGCAAGCTAACATGGAATTAGAAGCAAGCTAACATGGAATGAGAGACACTCTAACACGGAATGAGAAACAAGCTGACATGGAATGAGAGGCAAGCTAACATGGAATGAGACGCAAGCTAACATGGAATGAGAGACAAGCTAACGTGGAATGAGAGACAAGCTTACGTGGAATAAGACGCAAGCTAACTTGGATTGAGAGACAAGCTAACGTGGAATCAGAGACAAGCTAACATGGAAAGAGAGACAAGATTACATGGCATGAGAAACAAGCTGACATGAAATGAGAGGCAAGCTAACATGGTTTGAGAGGCAAGTTAACATGGAATGAGAGACAAGCTAAAATGCAATTAGAGGTAAGCTAATATGGAAAAGAGGTAAGCTAATTTGGAATGAGAGGCAAGCTACCATTGAATGAGAAACAATCAAACACGGAGTGAGAGACGAGCTAACATGGAATGAGAGGCAAGCTAACATGGAATGAAAAAACAAGCTGACATGGAATAAGAGGCAAGCTACACTGGAACGAGATGCAAGCTAACATGGTATTATAGGCAAGCTAATATGGAATCAGAGGCAAGCTAACATGGAATGAGAAACAGGCTAACATTGAATGAGGGACAAGCTAACGCGAAATGAGAGACAAGCTAACGTGAAATGAGAGGCAAGCTAACATGGGATGAGAGACAAGCTAATATGGAATGAGAGACAAGCTAACACGAAATGAGGGACAAGCTTACATGAAATGAGAGACAAGCTAACATGGAATGAGAGTTAAGTGAGCATGGAGTGAGACGTAAGTTAACATGGAATGAGAGGCAAGCTTACATGGAATGAGAGACAAGCTAACATGGAATTAGAAACATGCTAACATTGAATGAGAGACAAGCTAACATAGAATGAGATGCAAGCTAACATGGAATGACAGACAAGCTAACATGGAATGAGATGTAAGCTAACATGGAATGAAAAAACAAGCTGACATGAAGTGAGAGGCAAGCTAAACTGGAACGAGATGCAAGCTAACATGGTGTTAGAGGCAGGCTAATATGGAATCAGAGGCAAGCTAACATGGCATGAGAAACAGGCTAACATTGAATGAGAGACAAGCTAACATGGAATGAGAAACAGGCTAACATTGAATGAGAGACAAGCTTACATGGAATTAGAGGCAAGCTAACATGGAATGAGAGGTAAGCTAACATGGTATGAGAGACAATCTAACATGGAATGAGAGGCAAGCTAACATGTAATGAGAGACAAGTTAACATGGAATGAGAGGTAAGCTAACACGGAATGAAAAAACAAGCTGACATGGAATGAGAGGCAAGCTAAACTTGAACGAGATGCAAGCTAACATGGTATTAGAGGCAAGCTAATATGGAATCAGAGGCAAACTCACATGGAATGAGAAGCAAGTAAACACGGAACGAGAGGCAAGCTTCTTAATCTCGATGATTTTACTTGCAACTAAAGTTTTCGAATCTTGACAGAAAAAAAATGTAAATTTCATGTATGATATTCTAATGAAATTTCGTTTCTATAACAGTAACACTTATAATTCGCTTTTCAATGCTTGTTTACTTTCAATGAAAGATATAGACAGATACTAGTAAACTTGGGGTCACCGAATCGATATAAGTAAAACTGTGGTCACCAATTCGATATTAGTAAAACTATGGTCAACGATTCGATATAAGTAAAACTGTGGTCACCAATTCGATATTAGTAAAACCGGGGTCAACGATTTGACACTAGTAAAACTGGGGATTTCAATTTTAAACTTGTAAAACCAATTCGATATTAGTAAAACTGGGGTCACCGATATGATACAAGCAAAACTGGGGTCACCGATTTGATATTAGTAAAACTGTAATTATTGATTCGATACTAGTAAAACTGGGATCATCAGGTCAAAAACAAAGAATTCAAATTTAACGACAATAATAGACCTTCAATAATGACGTAAATAAGGGTAATGGTGAGAATAAGCCTAACCGTAACCCTATATTTATATTCCATGTAATTAATGATTATATGCATTAAAGATGTATTCAATTCAATAAAGTCTGTCTTAATATTTACTGCTTTATTTATAAAGCTCTCGGAGAAGCTATCTTGTCCAGAAAAGTTTACTCATTGATCATGATAAGCTAAGAAAATAATCTGTTTACTACACTACGGAAACTTTGAAAAAACACAATATCTACAATATTTTGAAATAGATTTAACACTTTTGAGTGAAACACTTATACTTTTAGTGAACTGTATAGTATCAATATTTTAAGCGGCTCTGCACTACCTCATCAAAAGGGTATACGTCAAAAAACATAACTTTAGTACATAACACGTATCACATCATTGCTACATATATTGAATGCATTGGTTTTTAAACTCAACGTTAATATTTTTCTCTCATGAATATGGATTTCAAACAAATTACAAATGGTATCACTTAAATTTACCTACTCGTTATTAATGTGTGCATGAAATAAAATATCTGCTCTTTTTCTTTAAGGCATAACACATTATATGCAGACTATTTTCATAGCATTTCAAGATTATTATTACGAAATAAGATTTTAACAGGCCGTCAAACTACGAAAACATTGTTAAAATCATTGCACAACGAAACACCGTTAGGTGCTAAAAGATGTTTGTGCCACTATTTAATAGGAAATAGCACGATATGAAAATATGTGATGATTAAGACAGACATGAAATAGTTCCATCTTTCGAACTAAAGGTTAGTTCGTCATTTAATACTAAAATTCCCTTAGATATTTCCACACGCACAATTAAACACGTTCTTCATTTAAATTGATACTTTACATAACACGTAGCAATATCAATTTCTTAAATGATTGTTTATTTGTTGAACAAATGGAACCGACAGAGAGATATAGGTAGAAAGTATATTATGTGTTACTGTTTAAATAAAGCCACCTTGTTTGCCTAAAAGTTGTTATCCCTTATCCGTGTACGGATTACACTGTTTTAGCTTATGATGTTGTCTCTGTTGTTATAGTGTAAGAGTTAAGCAGAAATACGTCAGTATTCTGTCTCTGATTTGTCAAGTGCATTCACGCACAATTCACACTGCGGTCTGTTTTATCATCGGAGTCTCGCTCTGTGAAAAGGGGGTTCAATAAATATGCGTAAAGTGTCGTGCCAGACTACCATGTGCAGTCCGCACAGGATAATCAGGGGCAACACTTTCCGCTTTTATGATATTGTTTGTTTTAAAAAACAATGCTCTTCTTAGCAAATATTCTGTTTAGGTGGAAAGTGTAGTCCCTGAATAGCCTATGCGCAATTGCATTAAACCCTCTGTTCAGATAGCGAGGCGTACATCTAAAGTAAAGACCCTTCCATACAATATATTTAACTGTAGCAAATTTAAATTTACTTGTTATTTAGAGTATAAGCAGAACTTTAGCAATCGTCATGGAAACGCGCAGCAAACATTAACTCCGAATTATTGTCACATACATTCAGGAAAAAGTCAAGCGAACACTTTTAATTTCATTCTAAATGAATCGCTTAAAAGTTACGACCAATTGCTTGAAATTGTATACATAATCTTGATCCAAATAATTTCATGGGAACTATTTTCAAGTAACGTTGCAATATAATGACACGAGTATTTTGAGAAACAATAAAAACGCCGAGCCCACCTGCTAACAGGGAACATTCGTTTATTTTATGAACGCGAGAAAACATAATACACGAACGTAAATAGTTTTTTATGAAATGTATGTGAAGTTGGATGTTAAGAAGTTTGATAGAAGTTCTCCTTACACCCATCAAGATCCTATTTGTGCACACATTCAGAGACAAAAAAAAAGTAACAATTGTTCGTATGTTGTTTAAAAATAATAATGCTATCGCAAGATATATTTTATAGTTTCTAATAATGATTAGTCAATTACACATTACATGGCACAATGAAGTAATTGTGCCATGAACTAGTATTTTAGCAAACCTGAATCAATCAATTTGTGAAAATAAAGTATATTCCGGTATTGTATTTATATAAAATACAACTGAGCGACTGTATGATATTGGCATGTGATGAAAACATTGTGTATATCATATGGTTGTCTTTACAAAAGGCAACAAATTAGGAAGACAGGGCTAATCAATCGCGATCTGGTCGCTATGACATTCTAAATCTACTTCGTTTGTGTCTTTTTCATGTTAATTGTCACTGTGTGAGTCTATTAATCACATTTTTAAGTCTCCGAATACCCTTACTAAGATATCAGGATCAATTGCTTTAACGTTAGCAACTTGGTTTTGTTTAAACAGTATTTATGATGGTATTTATGATGGTACTTTGAACAAAACATGTCAAATACATTCATACAATCATGGATAAGAAACAAGTTACTAAAAACTTACATGAATTCTTCTCCATGGATGTTCTTAGTGCGTTAAAGCAATTAGCACATGTAACCAGCTAAAGCAATTACCGATTTGAAGCGAGTGTGTACATTGAAGAGTGCATGAAGTGATAAAACATATATTAAGATATATGAAAGATACAACCGGAAGAGAGTAAGAATGAGTGGAAAGACGAAGAACAGTAACGGAAGAAGGAAACTTAACAACATCAAAAATGGGGGGCTGTTGCCAGTTTAGTTATTATGTGAAGCGTTTTGACAACACAATATATCGTTGGACATTTAAAATTATAGTTTTGTTTTGCTCAGGGGTTAGGTAGTCGCATCCAAAGAGTAGGTTGTTTGCTGCAAAAGCAATGCTAAACTGTCTTAAAAACATCTTGATATACCTGAAGACATGTTTTCAGTTATTGAAAATCGTTTTGTAATTCTTTACTCCTGTGTGCAGGGTATGCATTAATTTTCACCAAGAAATCTTGGTAATATTTTAAGATGTGCAACAACATTGAGAAACTTGCGCGAAGGCGGGTTTTAAAACAACACCGAATCCTAACAAAAAAAATCGAAACACATTTTGAAAACGTGTATATATCTGTTTCATTCAAGTATGTATACTATTGAAGGTAATTTACTAATTGATATCAGTTTGGTTCGTTGTGGGGGACACGGACAACTTAAAATCAAAGCACTGAAATTAACGTAAGCAATTATGGCTTATCTAAGGACATTCTAAAATACGTGTTTGTCACATTTCCAGTTTGTGGATCGGTTTGAACATTTGCATACGCAGCAGATATGTTGATTATGATGAATAGAAGCTATTTTCAGCGATATCAAAAACAGTAATGTCTTGTAAGATACAGAATACTAAGTAATGGATATGTGAGATGCTTGCTATAATCTCTAAATAATCATTTTTATTTTATTGAAGACATGTTTTTAGATAATGACACCCGTTTGCTTATTCTTTTCTCGACCTGTATTTCTCGACCGGTTATTCTTTTTAGGTATTACAATCATTTTCATTTGCATTTTAGTATATTACGGTCACATAAACAATCAAGTAGGTAATTTGGATCTTTTATACCCAATATTGCTGCTTCTTCCTGTAGGTGCGCGATAATGATCTGAAATATTAACTATATGATGCTATATTCTTAAATCTTTTTTGTAAAAAGAAGGGATGTAGTTGATGCGTGTTAGTAATTTCATTTCATCGTGCCTCGAAAAGTGGTAACTCTGTTGCTCTGGTCTCCTTCCTACCATTGAGTAATTTAATAGTAATTAAATTGAATGCGTTTTAATTCCCTTTTATTACTGTTTAGTTTGAGTTATATTGCTATGAGGTTAAATTTTATTTACACTTATATGTATCATGAATATTGCTGGGCCAAGTGTGAGGTTGAGCGCTCTATAACCGGTTTAAACCCCCCAGTGCTTAGCATTGACCGTTCCAAGGCGGTGACCTCAGCTTTATTCTACTATGTGTATATATTGTTTTGTGTTTTGCCGTACTGTACCGTTTAGGCAATTGGTTACTTGCCATAAATAAAGGACCACGAAGGTGTGTATGATAGAAATGCAATACTGCTGCAGCTTCTGGAGTTTCACTTCTTTTTACTGTGTATAGGGAAATTATTTATGTTCACCAGCAAATCCCTATAATGTTCTTAGATTGGAACTTTCGCCTGGAAAATTGCGCGACGGCGGGTTACAATCAACTCAAATGTTGCCTGAAACAAACGTTGAAAAAATGGTTAACCTTGTTTCGTGTATAGTGCTTTCTTACATACCGCATGTAATCCCTTTTTTATTTATTTCATACATCCAAATACGAATGCTCTGTAAGAAAATGTATTGTAATGGATGTCATTACGTTCAAAATGTTGACTTTATTTTAAACTTAAGTTGAAGGTATTAAATATCATTACAATAGGATTGAAATTAATATTTTGTGACCCTGTGATGGTGATGGTGTGTGTTGTTGTTTTATGCTTGAAACAGTAAACTTTTTAATAAATGCCACTGGTGTAAAGGTATAGAACCAACTTTGTTAAAGGTTTTTATGAAACGTCTATGTAAATGATTGTGTTTAATTATTGAACATGTTGCTTTTTTGTTGTTTTTACAGGTGCAGAGAATAACTGAATTAAAGTGTTAGACGCATTAAAACATCGTTTCATCGGCTTATGGTTTTTATAATATACAGCCATTATATATGTGTATTTATTGCTACAGTGTAGTATAGAAAGGACTCAATATTTATTTAAATAAATAAGTAATTATCATGCATCATATATAAAAAATACAATGGTCAACACAACTTAATTACAAATTATGTCACTGACTTTTTATAGTGAATGTACAAATTCCATTTTCTATATTCATTTAACTTTTACCGAACTTAATATGGCTATTTTACTGTTTTATTTATAACATATTACATCTTTAATCAAATATTGATTGATGATTATATACTGTTTAATGGAATATTGTTTTTGTGGTTGGATATTATATCCACATATCTAGGTGTGTGCTTTTCCCTTCAGAAAGCATAACTGTTCATTAGCTTTGTGTTATATCCATGCAATTAAACTATGAAATATCATGCATTATAAAACAAATCAAATAAATGCTATACTTTCGTTTTAAAAATATGAACAGGTTACATTTCAATAAATGTCCATTACATATTATGATCAACGTTTTTTCTTGCATTGTCTTGATGATACACACTGTTTACATTGGAGCTTCGTACAGTCGAGTTGGTGGTTATCTGATCCTTTATGGTGTCCGCCATTCCCGGGCAGAATGTTCTGTTTTGTGATGCGTGAAATGGATTGTTTAAACGAGTTTGGAATATTTGACTCCACTGAACTAATTTCGGTTGTTTCGATATGACCAACTTAATTTTCGTGTTGGCTTCCGTTCAAAATTTGATTGTTGCGATGAGTACAGAGAAGTACAGGTGACTCTTTTTAAACTCACGAATATAATTATAATATAATTCCCTACAGAGACCCGACACTTAACACAATTGTATATAAAAGATTACCTCTCTTTAAAAAGTAAACAATTTTTCCATTCTTGAAATTTCCTTTTCAAATTTAAAGCTTCATACTATTATTGTAAAAACAACATTGACAACAATCGGGCAACACCTGTATACAACATGAATGTGTAAACAATGCAAGCATTTTCTGTTTGAACAATTATATACATAAGTCTAGCTTATGTATAATTTGTATCAAAACATATTGAAGATTGTATGATAAGAACATAGAATATATCATGTTTTCTAAAAACACTAAATACATGAAATTGACATGCAGTTTAAGACATGCTTGGATGAAATCCGTTATCAACTTTTAACCTTGGTATTAATGAATAGTTAATTCACGAATATCCACTGCGGTCGTTACAAATAAATTCTGGTTTGAATGAAACACTCAAATGTTGATAATACATCTTAATTTGTGTTTTCATTGCGTCATTAAACGCGAGTGCATGTATCTTAAATATAATAACATTATATAAACTATCGTTATGCATTGACATGTGTCTGACCAGGTTCCACACTATTGTATAATGCCGTTTTAGAGATATTTAAATAGGAGATTATTGGCTTTAACAGTATTTTAAAATTAAATCGCTGTGGTTTTTATCACTAAAACATTTATGATACGCTTGAAACGTGTTGTACGGTGTCTTCATTGTTTAAGTACTAATATTTAAAATTTTAGTACTTTAAATGTCAATGACATCATCCTGGATTTCGAAGCTTTTGAAAACGCGGATACTTATTCAATTAATGACATGGACCATATAGTCTCCAAAATTGATTCTGTTTATCAAAACAGTTGTAAAAACAGCTTCGGCACTCATAAACATGTAAATAAATCAAAGTATAGCAACGAGCCCAAATGGTACGACCGAAATTGTAAAGAAGCCCGGACAAATTTTCACCGTGCCAAATATGTATACAAGACTAAGAAATCTGAAGCGCATCGCTTTAATATAAAAAGCACAAGTAAAATATACAAGAAAACCATTAAACAATGTTATTACACATTTAAAAAGAAAAATGCTCAAAAAATTAAATCCCTAAAAAACACAAACCCCAGAGTATTCTGGAAAACTATTTCAGGCAAAAAACGCAATACGGTTAAAGCAAATATTGCCTTGCTGGAAAACCATTTTAAAACTGTAAATGCCGACGACACTGTCTTTGATTTCACTAGCGATGAATCACAGCCAACTACCGTTTATAATAACGATTTACTTAATGCCGAGATAACATGCGAAGAAATCGAACACTGTATAAATTTGCTAAAAAATAACAAAGCATGCGGCATTGATAATATTTTGAATGAGCACATTAAAGCATCCTTTCCAATTATGAAAGATGTATATGTAAAATTATTTAACTTAGTATTTAAATCTGGTATTGTACCTAGCAATTGGACCATAGGGCTTATTAATCCAATTTTTAAAAATAAAGGTTCTGAAAACGATCCTTCTAACTATAGACCAATCACTCTGTTGAGCTGTGTGAGTAAATTATTCACTTCAGTCTTAAACATACGTTTAGAAAAATTTATTTTGAAATATGACCTTATTGACAAGCATCAAGCGGGTTTCCGTAAACATTTTTCAACAGCTGACAATATGTTTGTCTTATATGCGCTGATTAACATTCTTAGAACTCAAAAGAAAAAACTGTTTTGTGCATTTATCGATCTAAAGGCTGCATTCGATACGATTAATAGGTCATTATTGTGGTATAAGTTAGGCCAGTACAGTATAAATGGAAAGTTCTTAAATATTGTCAAAAATATGTACAACAACGCAAAATCATGTATCATGTGTAATGGCGAAAAATCTAACTATTTTTCATGTTCAGTTGGGGTAAGGCAAGGAGAAAATTTATCCCCCATACTATTTTCCTTCTTTTTGAATGACCTACATTCATATTTTAATAATAGCAGTGATGTAGACGGATTAAATTTTCATGTTCAGTCAAATGACAACGATATGTTAAATTTTTTCAAACTATTTGTTTTGCTGTACGCTGACGATACTGTTATTGTAGCAGAGTCAGCTAACGATCTTCAAAATTGTTTAAATGTGTATTCCCAATATTGTGAAACATGGAAACTAACTGTTAACATAGACAAGTCAAAAATTGTTATTTTTAGTAAAGGTAGACCATCTAATTATGTATTCCACTATAAAGATCATCCCATTGAAGTTGTTAGAAATTATAAATACCTCGGTATTTTATTCAATAGCAGTGGCTCTTTTTTCCAGACCAAAAAGAATCTAGCCGAACAGGCAACAAAAGCTATGTACTGTCTGATTAATAAATGCAATAACCTCGCTTTACAAATAGATATGAAAATTGATCTTTTTAATAAGATGATTAAACCTATTCTTTTGTACGGTTGTGAATGTTGGGGGTTTGGAAATAATTATGTATTAGAAAAAGTTCAGTTGAAGTTTCTGAAAATTATATTAGGGGTTAAAGCCAGTACGGCATCTTGCATTATATACGGAGAAACTGGAGTAAAGCCCCTCCAAATTGACATTGAAACTAGAATGATTTCTTTTTGGTCTAAATTGGTCCATCCATTGTGTTTTAAATTGTCATATCAAATCTACGACACCTTATTTAATATACATGCAATAGAAAATGCTAAATTTGACTGGTGGAGTGCATCCGAAACATTTTTGTTAAATGCGGAATGATGAATATTTGGCAGTCTCATGATTTTCCGAATTCCACCTGGCTCATTCAAAGCATGAAACAAAAACTTTCAGATCTGTTTATTAATGAATGGTACTCAGATATACATAATTCTAGTAAATGCAGTAATTATAGACTAATTAAAGACACATTTGGGTTCGAATCCTACCTTGTTAAAACTCCAGATAATTTTTTAAAATACATTATACAAATTCGGACAAGAAATAACAGGTTACCTGTCGAAACTTGAAGTTGGTACGGAATAGAATCGAACCAAAGACTGTGTATTTTATGTAACTCCAATAATCACACTGGCGATGAATTCCATTATTTACTTGAATGTAATGCCCTTAAAGATCTAAGAAAACGTTTTATTGGTACAAAATATTACACAAGACCTAATACTATTAAATTTAAATCGTTAACGTCCATCGATTATAATACTAACAGTACTTACAGGAACTATGTATGTTCATTAAGGAAATATTGAAACAGTTTTAATTTATAACTTATAATATTACTTGTGTTGTTTTTCTATACAATTAAATAGTGTATGTTGTTCCCCCATGTCATTGATGCTTAACTCCTAAATATTCTCTCCCTTAAAATGTTTTTTTTTTTTTAGTTTGCTATGTAATGGCCCCTTCAACTATGTTTTTTTCAATTTATGTTTGTGTTATGCATGAAATGAGCTTGAAATAAATAAACTTGAAACTTGACATGAAACTGCGTTTTTTACCTTTATTTTCAAAAATGTAATCTGGTTCAAACTGTATTATTTGGAAAAATCGATTTGTGACACGTTTACTTTACACAGCAAATTAAAACATCGTTTCAACTTTTATTTTACGTAATTTGATGAAACCCTACATGTTTAACGTGGTTTCTACCAACTGTGTACACCCACACAAATTGCACTGTATTGATTTTTTTATTTGTTAACATCACAAAATGATGTTTTTACGACATTATTGCTTTATCAGATTGGCCTATTCAACATCGATATCCTTTTATTACTTAAATGTCATGCACATATAACATTCGTCCGTGGACTCTAAATTTACTCTGTGCAGGTCTCAGAGAAGTATTGCTGTGTTTTCCAAGTGTGCGATAAATTGTGTGACACCAACGTATCGGTAGAAAGCCCTGGATTGCGTTAATTGCGTGCATTGGATAGGCTACAAATTGAAACCAAACATAATTCATTACATAAATTGAATATTATTTTGTTGTATATTTATCAAATGAGAAAGTCATTTCCCGTTAGACTCGTCATATATTGATCTCGTGATTCCCTCCACAGTCATGTAAACACTCACCGGGTTTTAAATGTTGACACGCCGACCCGACTCGATGAATTTGTTTGGCCCGGTTTAGACCTTATTTTTGGCACATCAAAACATCATTAAATTTGAAATTGTATTTTAATACTACATTTCTTATTGTATGTTTTAATGTTGTGCAACTGGTGTCTGTAATGCGGTTTGTATTAAAATGGGTTTGAAGGTGATCAATACATGTGGTCTTTATCCGCTTTGAATGTCTGAAATACCGAAACGTTAGTTGTGTGAACTTTTTACACGTCCATAAACTCTTTCTGTACAAGTCCATAAATCATTCAGCACTTTCAAGGCTGCCAAACAATAAAATAGCCACGTGGTTGTTAATTTTCCTATAGTCCTTTATTAAGCCTGTTCTGTATGGCGTCACAAAGTTGCTGCCGCGTGCCGTTCTATTATGCAAACATTATTTGCATTCTCACTTCCTTTGCACTTGACAGTATGATACATGCCCAATTGGATTGGGGAAACTTATTTGAATGTTAGCGAATTGTTAACCCTTTGCATGCTGGGAAATTTGTCGTCTGCTAAAATGTTGTCTGCTAAATTTCTAACATTAGCATTTTCTTCGATTTTTTTTAAAGAATACTATCAGAATAGCAAACAGTTTGGATCCTGATGAGACGCCACGTTCTGTGGCGTCTCATCTGGATCCAAACTGTTTGCAAAGGCCTTCAAAATCCGGTTCCAGCGCTCAAAGGGTTAATATTCCATCGTAAGTTGCGCAATCAACACGCTGCAAAATGCTTGCGTGTTATTGCCAGTTTGCAATGAGAGTATTCCCTATCCGCGTTATGTTGACTTCATCTTCCATGAAATGCTTTATCGGCCCGATTACACTATTATAATAAGCATCGCCTTACGAATAGCATTCTATGGTTTTACACCTAGATTCAATTTACCTTGGATTTATCATTACAAATATACAAGACAGCATATGTCTAAGTTTTAAAATACAAAGCTATCTGTAACTTTCCGACATGGTAACCCAGACAATACACTTAAATATTTAACAAATGCAGCACACTATGGCTCATTTATGGTTTCTAGTATATTAAAACAATACAAATGAGATTCATGAACAATTAGGTGATTTAATGATGCATGTAGAAATTATTATCCGTGATATATCTAGAATGTCAGTATTCGGATATTTAATGACTTTAGCTTAATTAAACTAAAAAACATAGATTAGTTGAATACTACAAATAAAGCAACAATAATGTTGATGCATATAATTAACGTTTTAAAAGAGGATATGTGTGTGTCAACATGAATACAATCCAATATTGACTTTCGGTGATTTCAGAACTGTAGATGTGTAGTATATCGTTTAAAATAAATGTCAACACTATTATAATAACTTATTTGACTATAAATGTCAAAACCATTATAAAAACTGATTTGACTGTATTCGCTAATGATTTCGCCTGTCTAATGTATTGCTGTTATTTTAGATCATTTGTATATAAATGTTCTTGCACAGTATACGCCTGAGATTTTTAGCATCGTGATACGAGTCGCGCTCTGAGAAAACCTGGTTAAATGCATGTGCGTAAAATGTCGTCCAAGAATAGCCTGTACAGTCCGAACAGGCTAATCAGGGGAGACACTCTTCGCTTTTATGATATTTTACGTTTAAAGACAGTCTCCTCTTAGCAAATATCCAGTTAAGGCGGAAAATGTCGTCCCTGTTTAGCCTGTGCGGATTGCACAGACAAATCTGAGACGCACATGAATAAAAAAAACTTTTCACAAAGCATTTTGATATCCAATACGGCATTGCAAGGTTCTCCTTTTAGGACAGGGTGCTATTTGATAACCATGTTTTCAATTGCATGTATGCCATGGAGGATCCGTGCGTTTTCTGCACACCGATGACAGTTTTCCAAATGTTTCAGATAAGTAACATCACTGATGTAGGCATGCATTATTATAACATGACTGTTTGCACTGTATTTTCTTTGTATTCAAGCAATATTTGCGTGTGAATGTACAATGCATATTGACAATTATAGCATATTCACACACACAATAAAACAGCACTATTGTAGTACAAATAATAAACATTTTGTTTCCCTATCGTTTACCTTTGAAATGCGATCGCTTATTGGCCTTAACATTTAAATGATGTAATGTTTTTTATGTTGTTGTTTTATTGTTGTTTTTGTTATTTTATTTTTTGTTTTAATTTTATTTATTTTATTTTTTTTTGGGGGGGGACATTACGAAGTTAGTAATAGGGTCTCTAATTTTGATTAAATACATTTACAATTTGTATGACACGTAGTTTATTCTACAAAATACACAAACGTGACCATATCAAGAGCTTTGATCTAAATACAGCACAACAACAGCTAAACAATATCTTAACAATGTATTTTTAGGATATTACTGTCAACTCACCAAATGGACATTTTCGTGGTAAAATCTGCAAGTTTCCCGCTTGTTAACCACTGTTGAAAGCCACACACTTTATCGTTTACCATACAATACTGTTTTAAACGATGAGCTATATTTTAATTGAAATTAAAACTGTAATTTCATGCAAAAAATACTATACGATTGTTTTACTTACAACAAGCTTATTATGTGTGTAATTATATGTTTTTCCAGAGATTTGTTGATGTATTATAATTTAAATCCATATAAAAATAACTTCGCACATAAATGCGTATTGCCACCTGTATTCATAATTAACTTTCCTGGTATAGCCATTGTCTTCTCATACACATGGTGCTTCGATTAAAGCATACTTAAATAATATATGAATAAACAAAACTAAACATTAGTTTATGTCAATGTTTTAATAGCATAAAATACGTTGGTGTTCTTTAATCTTACGAATATCTCATGCTCAATGCTTTTTTGACTGATTGAACAATATGAAATTAAAACCCATATTTATACTATTATTTATTATATTAATCTGTGACATAAATAAGGCCAAACCGGAGCATGAAGTAATCGTGTGCCGTGCTATTTCACACAGGGTTGTCGTCGATTTGACCTTGCACTTATCGGTTTATTTCACGTCTGCCATGCTGTGGAAAGAAAATGTTCATTTCTTAGAAGTGTGAGGTACTATTGTTGTTATATGGTTGAAATGTTGTGAAGTATGTATGCATTTACAACACATTGAATAGCGTTAAATAAGCCTATACTCGTGTTTATGCCCCCGAAGGTGGGCATCTAGTGATTGCACTGTCCGCCTGTCTGTCCGTATGTCTGTCTTTCGGTCACACTTTGCGTTTAGGTTTACTTTTGCGTTTAGGTTTCGACAAATGTGGAAAAACATATGGAACACAAATATATGGAAAAGGCGTTTTTCGGGGGCATATGCCATCCTATGGTAACAGGTCTTGTTTGTTTGTAAGATGCACGTAGTTATGAAATCTTTTACAACTATTGCTCCAGATGTGAAAAAGTACAAACAGCCTGAAAACTATATTGAAAAGAGAACTTGCATTTAATTCACGTTATAAATGTTACGTAGAATGAGAAGACCGTCGTTTTCTCTTTTAAGATTATTTATTTGTTTATGTTGTCGTAACCAAACATGTATTTAATATTGATTAAGTAGGCTATTTTAAGTGATGGTTTGTTACAGCTAGTATGGCTTTTATTAATACAAAGCATTATTTAAAATAAATCGGCGAA
Source organism: Dreissena rostriformis (assembly GCA_007657795.1). Lineage (NCBI taxonomy): Eukaryota > Metazoa > Mollusca > Bivalvia > Myida > Dreissenidae > Dreissena > Dreissena rostriformis. Next base: position 213,944 of record VMBQ01000127.1, read on the forward strand.
CATTTTCGTAAGGTATTTAGGAATTACCTTAACAGCTAAACTGTCCAACCGGACATGCTTTTGATGCCATACACCTTCAACTCTGTTAATGAGAAAAAAAACATGCTCAAATACCAGATGTGTATGTTTTTCATTAATTCTTTGTATTACTTCTATATTTAAGTGAAGCATGCATGAAATCACATTATCGTGAAATGTCCTTTGTTTGTGTTTGCGTTTTTGTTTGTTTTTGTTTTTCCCAAGCTTACCATTTCTACGCAGTGATTTGTTGCTATTCGCTTTTCTTCTGCACGGAAACACATTTTTAACCCTCTAATCCGTAAAAAATATTACTAACTTACGTTTGTTATTATATATTTATGTTTTTTTTATTTAATGTTAAAATTCTTTATATTTCAAAGTTTATATGTATAACTATATTTCCGCATCCTCTGTGTAACGTTTTTCATTCGATATTCTTCTATATTTTTGTTTCAATTGTCGATCTGTACTTGTAGTAAGTTTGTTTCGGAATATTTGAATGTTTATGAAGATTTATTGAGATACGTGTGATATGTAACTTAACAAACTTAACATATTACTGGTAAATATAACACCTCTTTTTGAATGCATTTCGTACATTGAGAGTGACTTATATCTTGTATATTGTATATATGCAAATTCGAAATTGAAAAACAATATTTATACATATATATTACATTTTTTGGACGTCTGATATCATATTAAAATATCATAACATTTCCATAAGAATATCATGCGTATGCTCACATAAGTTAAAAAGTGAAAGTTAATTACAATACATCGTTGTCGACGGATTTCAACAGGAATTGTAAGAATTCGTGAAGGTAACACTTTTTGTCCTGTAAATACCATTGATGATCCTAAGTAACAAGACGATATGATTCAAAGTTTTTACTAAAAACATTATACATGGTTGCTTTATTGTATTTGTTTGCTATTTTTTTCCTAAAATATTTTCAATTATATTTTTTTTTAAAGCAATATGGACAGGACAAGACCGTCATCTATATATTTAAGCTTAAGTAGGCTTCTATACGTAAAGTGAGTGCTGTTTCTAATGTTTTTCAATAAGTGTCTTTAAAAAACACTTATTATGTTTATAATATTTAAATAAAATTTGCATCGCTAAAACATCTTGGCGAATATATAACCGTTTAAAAATATAAGACATATATACATATTCAGTATAATCATTCAATTATGTGCACACGTTTTTTCTCATATATTTTATGATTAACTAGGATTACATCACGCAACTCTACTTTCTATTGATACATTATATTATAGTACTATAAGGCTATCTTGTTCAGAACTTCTTAAGTATCATATCGTCCCAAGCAGTATCGGATTTAGAAAAAAAAAGCAACACGTGGAATCTACTGAGCAAAAGGTTAATACATTTTTTTTTCAGTTATTCTGAGTGAGAATAAATACGTCAAGAGGCGCCATCTTATAAATTTAATGTGCATATCCGTTGTAGGGAATGGCATTTTTGGTGTAGCAATGCTTGCGACCCGTACATCACTTGAATATTTGAGAGGGTCTATTGCAAACCGTTAATGGACTCCTTTCGTAAAATATAGTATTTTTTGCCAGCTATAGATATGAGCTTTAGACAATGCATGTACCGTGTCAAAGAGTGTTGATACATTATATGTTTATATGATATGTTAAGGACTTCAGTTGATGTTTTAACACACACAAACAATCACACAATTTTAAAACTTTTACCACTGTATTACAGTGGAAAAATAAATAAATAGTTTTAGGTAAAATATTAATAGTAAGATAATTTTAACTCACAAAACTTACTTGTCCATTTTCAGTTACGCCCAACACATCAAAGACAACGATGTCGCTTTGCCAAGTGCGTTTGTCGGGATTATATGGAGTTCGAATCCGGATAATATAGATGAAAATGAAGATATTAAAAGGTCCCACACTGATAGATGTTGAAGCTTATTTTGGAATATGCTAAATGCTTATGGCTTCAGATTAAATTTGAAGTATTCAATTAACTTAAAAGCGAAAACATGTGTTAATCGTGTGTTAATATTGACCTATTGTAGAGGTAGGCAATACAAGAATTACGGTCATAAGTTTGAGTTAAGATATTAAGTGTCTTGAATTATACCATATTGATTGAAATCCTTTTGGTCTAATTTTAGAACAAATTTTATAAATCTGTCAACACCAGCAAAACATATTCTATTTAAGTGTATACACTTGTAACTAATGAAAACGTAAGAACATGATTGTGGGAGAGATATGCATGTAAGTAAAAAATGATGCGAGTGATTGAGTGTGCTACTGCGTGCCTGTATTCGCGCACGTTTGTTTAGCAATTAACACAGTATTTAATTGGTACCATACACACTCCTGTAATCTTAGCAGTCGGGGATCTTGCCCGATTGGGAAAGTTGGGGAATCCCCTTTTGACTTGCCCGATCGGGAAATATTGATTGAAAAATTGCCCGATCAGGCAAAAAAACAACCCTTTTTCATATACCTTGGCAAAATGTGTCCGGGCATCACTCAACTCATCCAAGGAACAAATTAAATAACTAAATCCAATCTTAAGACAATTATCTTAAATTTGACCGTCACGTTTTTTTTTAAATGGCGTTGTTTGTCAGATATTCAATCCCAAAGTTGAGCAACTTATAGCATCTATCAACATTTTCTGCACTTGCCTGTTTTGAACACAAACTTGCCAGAAGGAGCAAGTCGTCGAGGTTACATTATTTAATCACTTGCCCGTTTTGAATTTGAATTTCCTGAACAAGCAATAGAATGCGCTCTGTTTTCCATGTGGATTGGTGTATAGTGTTCAGGCATGACAGAAAACATCCAAGAATCACATTGAACAAATGAATTCAATCTTAAAAAAATTATCTAACATTTCATCGTCCCGATTTTCTTAAAGCGCCGTTGTTTTTCTGATTTTCAAACTCAAAGTTGAACGATTTAAATATGTATTAACATTTTGTGCACTTGTCCGTTTTGGAATAAAACTTGCCCGAAGGAGCAAGCTGCCCAAAATACACTCTTATACATATATCTTATTACTTTCCTGTTTTGAAAATTACTTTCCTGAACGAGCAAGTTTGTGAGAATATGGCAGAAATCATGGAACATCAAGTGAACAGACAAGGTAAGATTTTCTGGTATTTATTATTCATCTGTTATACAATTATAGCTCAGGGTGTAGTAAACTTGTAGTTCGGTGTGTCTTGCGTGCCATCATACTTTAGTGTGATCATGGGGGGTGTCCTTTCACCATCATACTCGACCTGAAATTCAGTGACAAAATACTGTTTATGAATTGTTGAATTTCAGATAATGTGACTCGTATAATGTACGTTATATAATGCTATTATTTACTTATTCGGAATTTCTATTTTATATCATAGAAAAACTCGTGTGTACATTCATTTCTTTGAGAATGTCCTGTTCATCAGACGCTGCGCACATAAGAATATATTTTATTCTATCTGTTAAACTGGCAGGTGCTGATATCTTGTATTGGACAGGCTGAATGATGCCTCCCCCTTTGGCACTTGTCTCTGGTCATGGATACGAGCTTGGTCTTGGGTTACCAGAAGTTATGCTGAAAAAATATATATTTGCTTATTTATATTTCAAATATACATTGAGCTGTTAAGTATGGTCACAAGTGAAAACATGTTTAAATATATCGGTCCGATATAGCATAAACTTTGCAAAACTGATATTGGACTGATACTGGAGATTTTTCCCAATATCGGTCCAGTATCGGTTTTACAAAGTAAATGCTACATTTGACAAATATATTCAAACATTATTTCACTATATTACCATACTGTATAGTATGATGTACATACCGGTCAGAAGTCGGACGTATATCGCAAACTGATATCATCCCTATATTGGACCGATATATTTACATGCTGGGATTGTTTAACATTCCTTACTGCATTGATACAGTTACACAATAATTAAAAGTTGATCACGTATTTATGTTTTATAATTCTAGTATTGTGTTTATATAATTTCATGAATGTACATAAGTTACATAACAGTTTCTTTATCAGTATGTAACTTGTAGTTTTGAGTTTGTGTCTGTCTGCCTTTTTGGTAAAAACGACGGATTTGACAACATGTTCCGTTTAATTATTTCGCTGATCAATGCTGGTGCCTTTCATGAGTCGATCATGTCATATATTAATCTAGTCATTTTTAAATCATTATCTGTTGAAGCAATCATTTTCATGTGTACAAGTTAGATGTCGTGTTATTATTTAGCTGGCAATAAAATTAACTTACAACATGGATGAGAGTGCAATGTCTTATTTTCCCTTATAAATAATGTAGCTCCAAGAGTCGATTATACAATCAGGCACCTTGAGTATTTTTAACTTTAAAACGATCATAAAAGCCTACACAAAAATGCAAGTTATACTTTGCCTTATCGTTGTCAATAATTTTATATATCATTTTATTGGCATGTTAAAACTACAGAATCAACTTTATATGTAATCTCAATACGTTGAAACAAGATGATGAAAGTTCAGAGACAAATAACTGTAACAGTCTGAAAACATTCATTTTGAAACAACAAAACACTTTAACAACGTAAACATAATTATTGCGTCGTTTCATCATCAACATCATCATCAACATCGTCAAAGTCACCACATTAAATTTCCTGGTAAATGTCAATCAAGTCTTGCTTTCGATCAGGGATTGATTCCAACTTATTTTCAAAGTAATCTCGAACAGTGAAACCACTAATGTTTTATGCTGCCCTACTAATATATAGCTCCGAATAGAGTCCTTAGTTTGGTTTTGGATGGACTTGTCATTTTGTTTTTCACTTATAGTAACACATACACGTTGAACCTTGCTAGGATTGGATAGATTTTCACATCCAATAATAGAATCATAAAACATTTTTCGGTTTTCAATGGCTGTGTCTGTAAAATTCAACAATCCCTGGTCCAGGATGTCCCCTGTTACAGTTGTAAGTTTGCCATGCATCTTGGGCGACAGCAAATACTCATATTTTCTGAGATGTGTTCTCCAAAGTTTAATTTTATTTGTCAAATAATTGGTGGTTCTATCTGGCTCATTTGAAGCCTCCAAATGTTCAATAGCTACACCAGCCATCGTTAGAAAAGTGCTTTTTAAGCTGTTGAGTTTGTCAAGGTTTCTGAAAATGTTCGACCATGTATCAAAATTTAAAAACAATGTGGACAAGAATGCTATTCTTGTAATATGCACGGATGATAGCAAATCAATAGGCCATGTAACAGCTTTACATGTTCCTCTAAATAAAGCCTTAACAACAATCATGGATATGCATTCTGGAATTTCCATTGAATGGTGAGATTTGGAAATGAACTATTGTTATATAAAGATATAAAGATTATATGTCCCTGATTCAATAAACCCAATGCTTATAAATGATAGTCATTGTGCAATTGTCTGTACTTATCAACTTTCTGATATGCTATGTACAGACTCGATTGTTTTTTTCAGATATCTCTTTATATGAACGATTCTTTGAAATACAAATCAGCAAATATCTATTTTTTCAGTATTTCTTCTGGTTACCCAAGAACAAGCTCGTATCCATGGCCAGAGACAAGTGCCAAAGGGGGAGGCATCATTCAGCCTGTCCAATACAAGATATCAGCACCTGCCAGTTTAACAGATAGAATAAAATATATTCTAATGTGCGCAGCGTCTGATGAACAGGACATTCTCAAAGAAATGAATATACACGTGAGTTTTTCTATGCTATAAAATAGAAATTCCGAATAAGTAAATAATAGCATTATATAATGCATTACATTATACGAGTCACATTATATGAAATTCAACAATTTATAAACAGTATTTTGTCACTGAATTTCAGGTCGAGTATGATGGTGAAAGGACAACCCCATGATCAACTCAAAGTATGATGGCACGCAAGACACACCGAACTACAAGTTTACTACACCCTGAGCTATAATTGTATAACAGATGAATAATAAATACCAGAAAATCTTACCTTGTCTGTTCACTTGATGTTCCATGATTTCTGCCATAATCTCACAAACTTGCTCGTTCAGGAAAGTAATTTTCAAAACAGGAAAGTAATACGATATATGTATAAGAGTGTATTTTGGGCAGCTTGCTCCTTTGGGCAAGTTTTATTCCAAAACGGACAAGTGCACAAAATGTTAATACATATTTAAATCGTTCAACTTTGAGTTTGAAAATCAGAAAAACAACGGCGCTTTAAGAAAATCGGGACGATGAAATGTTAGATATTTTTTTTAAGATTGAATTCATTTGTTCAATGTGATTCTTGGATGTTTTCTGTCATGTCTGAACACTATACACCAATCCACATGGAAAACAGAGCGCATTCTATTGCTTGTTCAGGAAATTCAAATTCAAAACGGGCAAGTGATTAAATAATGTAACCTCGACGACTTGCTCCTTCTGGCAAGTTTGTGTTCAAAACAGGCAAGTGCAGAAAATGTTGATAGATGCTAAAAGTTACTCAACTTTGGGATTGAATATCTGACGAACAACGCCATTTAAAAAAAAACGTGACGGTCAAATTTAAGATAATTGTCTTAAGATTGGATTTAGTTATTTAATTTGTTCCTTGGATGAGTTGTGTGATGCCCGGACACATTTTGCCAAGGTATATGAAAAATGGTTGTTTTCTTGCCTGATCGGGCAATTTTTCAATCAATATTTCCCGATCGGGCAAGTCAAAAGGGGATTCCCCAACTTTCCCAATCGGGCAAGATCCCCGACTGCTTAGATAGCATAACTTACTAATTCCAGAAACAACTTAAAAAAGTTTTTAATTTTAATTGTATTTGACATGTTTCGGTCTGCGATTGTTATCTTACCATTTTTAAATGCCCCGTGGATAATTTGTTGTCATTTAAGGCGAAAGCATCATGTTATGGAAGTAAACGGATGTTTATTGGACGCTGATACACTTAAGATTACGGGTTGTATGTTGAATGCTATTTAACCCATTTATGCCTAGTTGACTCTCCCATCCGACTGCGGTAATCGGGAAAGTTTGAGGGGTCTTCGTGACCATCTGGAATAAGTCCGTGTCTGATGGTTACGGTAATGAAATTTCTTCAAATCGTTGGCGTCTGATTTGAGTAAAACAAATGTCTTCCGAATGCTAAAAGTGTTAAATTTAGAAAGGCCGATTGTTTTATTCGGGACGAAAGTTAGGCAAATTTTTGGCAATAGTTAGTTATGATCTGTAATCTATAGCAATTGATTGGGCATTTCCGGACAACTGTATGCAGAACTTCATTATGTTTTATCCGCGCCGATTGTTTCTTTATGATGCGGATAAAGCACAGGAATACACTTGGGTGTCTTGCCGAGGGTGTAATGAAAGATGTCGAAGCGTTGCAGCAGTCGCCTATTTTCACCGAAGGAACGCCGAGCACGAGATGAAATTCCTATATACATGCATTAAATATCGAAATCGAAGGCCGCACCGTCTGTTTACCAATAGTTTACTAGGTGACACATCGGTTTTAAGTGAACACGTTATCATGGTGTCGGTCAGTGGTAATCTTTAGAAAACAATATTCACTCACTACTTAAACACTCGATTTTTGATCAGGTTTGAAATTTTGAAAGCCCGATACTATAACAAAGACGCGTCATTAGAAAATCTGCCTAAATGACATTACAAAGTAATATAGTAATTTAAATTATATAGTCCCGGAAGTAGCAATATGTCATCGGCAACCCGTACACAAACCATCGGAGCTAAAGATGAAAACAGCCTTAATACGATAGGATTACACATTATTAGTTAGCTACAATAAAAGTAATGGTTGTTCAGGTTATATCACATTTTTACTATATGTCTTCTCATTGCCACTATGTTTTGTTGTTGCTGTTGTTGTTGATGTTGTTCTTTCAATTAATTATGAGTATAAATGACACGCCAAAGTTGAATATAAGATATTCTAATATAACGTCAGAAAAGTATTTTAAACGATGGGTCACAATTTGTTCAGAATTCAAACAGTTAGAAGAGGCCCTACTTAATTTAGCACTTTAATTATATTCATCTTATTGAGGTTATTTTGCCCCAACACATTTCGGTAAAAGAAGTGCGAATACAATGCTCGAATCCGTCTCAAAGCGGTTTGTCAGTGTTTGAATCTACTCTAGTGTCTTTGTTTCCATTCAGATTAAACACGTTGTTTTTTATCTAAACATATCGGGCGACCTTATTTAGGTAATCCCCTAAATACTCACTAGAAACATGTATGGCCTCATAGTTGGTTTATTTGGTGGTTATCGTTGACCCTTATGTGCTATATAGTGCACATGTATCTCTAATTGCTCTGCTTTGTCTCTGTGCTTATGGATGCATGTTATTCAAACGTATCGTATTGCTACCTGAATTACGCAATTATATGACAAAATCAATGACTTATTCCTACACTATCGCTACGAAAAACATCGATAAAATCTATGATTCCAAATAGTTTGACCTATATACAAATTGGTTTACCTTTTGTCTGTATATGTCACAGTTGATAAGTGGAAAGCCACTTAAATCCTACTTACAATAACACGTACCTTTCACATAAAATAATACCACATTTGTTCTCATTTTCTTTATTGATTATATGTCTCTTGACATTTCCTGTAAATGCACATTCCGCAAAATCTCCCATTAATATGGATATTGTCAGCTTTTTGTTGAACTTATCACGGCAAAATCACTATGTCCTTCGACCATTTGCATTCTATATGTGGTTGCTTCAAGAGCGCCAAAAGGTATGCGTACAGGCATGAACACAAAACGATTGATATAATTTCTTTGAAGATAAGTGCGATATTAAAATGAAGATTAATGAAGATTAATTCTTATACTTATTTATCACATGCTATACCTTGTTTTCAATGTAATACAGACATAACGTATTATTATTTTTTTATAACACATGTGTAATACAACATTTTTAAGCGTTTTCATTGGCTACAGAATCAATAACTAACCAATCGCATGGCTTTATTTTGGTGGAATGACGCCGTCAACATGAAATGACGTCACGATAGTTAACAACCTTTAGATCTATCAGCATTTGTTTGGTCAATTAAGATGTATTTTATTTAGTTTAAAAGCATGTGATAAAAAAGATGTGACACTCGTTGTCATATCATACCATATTTTATTAAACTCGTCCAGGTATTTCGTTAGTAAGCTCGCCAAAGGCTCGCTTACTAACAAAATTCCTGATCTCGTTTAATAAAATATGGTATGATATGACAACTCATGTCAGATCCTATATATCTCCTATTTTAATTGACAGTATCAAAAGAGTAGTTACTAGTAAACTGAATTCATTGTTTTCTTTGAAAACAAAGATTCTGTTATGGTAAATACATATATTCAATATATTGTTCATAAAATTGTTTTCACCCTAGTTTGGTAATTATGCATTGTGAGTATTCGAAACAGAGGATGATAGTACACGGGATACTCTGAAGATCCAGTTTTTAACACATATAACAATAAACAATATACTGAGGTTGCGAAATTCTCATTTTAATGTCACTTTCAAATAGCATTAAATGAATAATATATTATGTACTTCCCTTATAATAATTTGAAGTTGTTCTATTACTGTTACTTCTTCGGGTGTTTTTGCTTTGAAAAGCCTTCAGTATTTTGTCTGAATCAGTCAGAGACTTTCCATACGCGGTCCGTTGAAGAGATATTTCCAATTAACGCCTTAACGCTATAGTTAATCACATTTTAACGTAAACGGATGTTATAAAACTACAATAAAACCAGACCGTAATGCTGATGTAAATGCATCCTTTCGCCGGATTCACAACATGAACACAAACTAAGGCTAATGTATATCCATTCATACGACGTATTCACAACAAAAACACAAATTAATATTGATGAATATGCATCCGTTCTACTGATTTACATGACAAACACAAATGAATGTTGATATAAATGCATCCCTACGACGTATTAACAACATAAATGCATATATATGCTTACTTTGATGATGAATAAAATCAAGATACTATTAATTATGTTTTAGTGGAAAGAATGTCCTGACATAAACAATGTTCCGCGGGATAGTACACATAAATAAGATAGCGTTTTATTGGAGTTGTACACTTTTAAAAACATAAAAACTTAACAGTCATCGCTGTGTAAACGTGTGTAGCTATGTTTTTGCATTGTTATACAAATGACAATTTATATTACATACTTATGTTAATTACTTCTGGTGACTGGTTTCCGACGACAGAAGTGTTAATACTATGCTTGACTTTTTCAAACATTAATACCACATTTTGTTCAGTAAAGTGTGTGGGTTTTTTCAGAGTCAAACCTATACAACAATCGCAAACATTACAACAAACAAGTTAACATATACCAAAGCAACGAGTTGTTTATGTCCGTCGTCCGTCCGTCCGTTCGTGAGTCTGTTTTTCCGTCCGTCCGGCGGATGATTTTGTCGCGCGTAACTTAAAAAGTATCACTGCTACTTTACAAACTTGTGGACTTGCGATTCTATGTACTGTTTTAAATTCGTAACGTGTAAATTGTTTATTATTTACCATTTATGCATCAATTTATACACAATTTGATTTGGAGTATAATCCCTTAACTGTACTAAAACGCCTTCTATATTATTAAATCGTTTCAAGGTTCGAAGAGAATACACTCCAATAATAATCTTAATAAACAAAAATGGAAAATATAAGAGTTTATAAGAGTTTATTCAACATATATTAGGCTTTAAGCCCATGAGTAAACACATATTACAACACAATATATTCACAAATGGTCAATGACGTACAGAGTTTTTAACAGAACTTAGATCAAAATCTTAATACACCAAATTTGTATACATTTTATCGAATGTTGTATTTTTATATAAAGTAGATAAATAAATGAAATGACTGAGAGAGAAACTATTGATAATATAAGTCAGCTCTCAATTTAAAAGCTTTAAAAACAATACTTAGATTTCGTACACTTTTTGCATTGTCAGTCTGTAAGAGATCAATAAACTTGATTATGTTTGTGTTCTTCCAATAGTATTTATTTATGTCTTTCTTACGTAAATTAATAAATATTGGACATTCAAGTAAAAAACGAAATTCGTCCTCAAGGACATTATAGTGTTTGCATTTTCTATTTTGAAAAGGTATCTTTTCAGGTTTGTGCCATCTCCCTGCTTCCACTTCAAGTCTATGGGCAGATACCCTAAAACGAGTTAACGCAATTCTAAATTTTGAGACATTTACTACATTTTAATATGGTTGGAACTTAAAGCTACTGTAAAGGCTATAACAACTTCCTCTGATCGTGTTTTCCATTTCACTTGACCAGGTTTGCAAAAACATATCGGAAATTCGTTGTTTAGCTATGGATAAAAATATATTAATATATACTTCCCCTTGAAAAACCATACTTCACTAAAACCGAAGCTGTCTAATAAATCCCTGAGAGATTTAACCCAATCTTGTTTATATATATGATGATGTAATAATATATCGTAAACGATTTTTATGTACTTGACATCATCGGATTGTAATATTTTGAACCAGTTCTTTAAAACACACATGATACGTTTATTTATTAACGGTATACGTCCCGTTCCCCATAAACGAAATTATTGTGTGTTTGCAACCTCACACCTAACACTTGTTTACAGTATCTTTTATCTATTCTTTCAATCTGAACACTATTATTTAACCCCCACAACTTCACGACCATAGCTTAGAATAGGTTCAATAAGTTTATTAAAAATATGAAGTCTATGATTAACTGATATATCTGGGTATTTAACTAAATTAGATTTCAGCTTGTATATTGCTTTAATGAAAAAAAAAACGCTGAATATATCGCTTAGTTCTAATTGCACATTACACGATTTTTAAAAAGCACTCAGGCATTGGTAGCTTTATTATTATAGCAGCTTAACTTAACAATGTTTTATTATTTATAAATACATATAGATTTATAAATAAAGGAGTGCCATCAATGACAAACAAATAACATCGTGATACTCTTAATTATTGTTATTCATGTATAAATAAATGTTCACAGCCAATTTACGTGTTATATGTTAAAATCCAAGAGATGATTTATGGTGGGTTGTCAATCATGGAATGTATAGAAGATATTTGTGTGCTTTTGGGGAAATACCATGACATATTTTCCTCAATAAGGCGAGAAAAAAAACATTATAACGTGCGGGTAAAAATATGTTAATTTTCTCACTTTTCTCATTTGTGTGGAAGCTTTGTAGAGTCCTATGAGATTTCAAGTATGTACTTTAGCAGAAACATTCCAAAGCGATTTTCATTTATATCGAATAAGTCTTATTTACATAGAAAATAGTCATTTATTTTGGATTTGTAATGGCGAAAAGAAAGTGATTTGTGATTTCTATGTTCTAGTTAATTTTAACCCCATGTGATCAATAATTGTACATTAACACATGAATATGAAATCAGGTATGCATTTGTAACAGAGTATTGTCCTTATGTTCGTATAAGATCGTACTATATTATGTTACAACGTCGTTCCTTTCCTACTAGTTAACAAGGAATGATGAACAAGTTATACTTATTTCAGTAGTTGATCGATAAATGGGTCCTATGATGGAAATTCAATATAATTATGTTCAAAGTATAATACAAGATAAAGATCAATATATAATATTCATAAGCTTGAGTTAGTGGATTGATGAATTGTGTTGTTAAACGACCTCTTTAAATACTGTCTCTGACAAGAAAGCAGTTTCATGATATTTGCATTATCAAGTTTTAATTCGATGTACTCCATACACATTTACAGTATTTGTCTGTACACCAGCGTTTAGAAAGTGCTACATACTTTGATTTTGGTTGTGTTTTATTGTAGAGCGACAAATACAGATATTTATTGGAATGTATTAACACATTGATACAGACTAACTTATTATCCGTCGTGTGTATGGTTAAATGTAAGGCCCCATGTAAAACTAAGGTCAGACACAATATAAAACAAATAAACATCGCTCTGTGAAAAGAGCGTTTAGTAAATGTGTGTAAAGTGTCGTCCCAGATTAGCCTGTGCAAACCGCACAGGCTAATCAGTGACGGCACTTTCCGGTTTTATGATATTTTCGTTTAAAGAAAGTTTGTCTTGGCAAAAATCCATTTCAGGCGGAAAGTATCGTCCCCGATTGGCCTGTGCGGACTGCACATGATAATCTGGGACGACACTTTACGCACATGCATTTAACCTTCCTTTTTACAGAGCGCGGCTCAATTACATAACCAGCAGCTTTAAATGACAAACAATGTTTCAGAAGACTGGTGTTGGTGTTGTGTTGGGTCAAAATTATACCAACAGAATACCAGTCAGAACAAGTATAAAAGTCATTAATAATGAAAGTTATTTAAACAATTCCATGTCGAACTAGATTTCAGGCTTTTGACGTTGTTCATTGTACTGTCACTCATATAATCCGTTACTGCAAATGCCATATTGTTAAGCAGTATCTACTGATTGTTCAATTTATGTTAACAGACGAATCATGGTTAATACTATTTCTGGAATTTGATCACTGAGTAGACATTCAAAACTATATTGCGAATTTGAATTGTTTAAATAAAAAAAAAACTGATTTTTTCAGTAACTAATTGCACGGGTTCTCGCATGCGCTCGTCAAATAATTGTCAAATAATTATGACACCCACATTTTCATTGAATTTCGCCTTCGCTTATCATTTGAATTAAACAGTTCGACGACAACCACCTAGTTTTTCTTCTATTGATAGTGTTTTGTAATACATTATGGTCGCGGTCGCGTAAACTTGTAGTTATTCAAAGTAATTACACGCGAAAAGACGAGTTATATACGTTTATTACCAGCCAACATATGTATTTGGCTTCTACAAAGAATGTTAAGTTTCCATTAATATTACATTTATGACACAGCATGTGATTAACAATAAAGGCCGCTTAAATCATGGTTCCTGCCCAGTGAGTATATAAAGTGTTACATAAAAAGCCTGTCCTTTTGCATTCTTTGTATTTTATCATGCTTTCCAAAAACTCATTTTGCTTTTACTCGGGCAAGCGGTGGCGAAACCTATCCATTTTTAAAGAGAAAATGTGTCAACGTATTATACAAAAAGCAAGAAAATCTCCTCAATAACTATTTTCCTTTTGTATATATACCCATGCTTACGCTGATTATATTTTGAAGTTTACATAATTACTTGTGAATCCGCATGTAAGGCAACATGGAACTTATTTAGATTGTCTGTAAAAATGTACTTCAAATGGAGATAAATCTCATGTTCAAAAGTCGTACATGTCAGGCTTCAAGAGTCCCTATCTGTTACTCAGATGTACGAATAATCCACAAATATCTTGGGTATAAAGCGTGTATTTGAAAGAATCTGTATCAATATAAAGAAGTGAAACTCCAGAAGCTGCAGCAGTATTGCAATTCTATCATACATATTGTTGAAACCACCAATCTTGCAATTACATTAATATACATTGCCGTTACATATAAGGGTAAAAGGCAGCTTGTCATTTAATGGTCTGTAAATATTCCGCATTACCTGCAGAACTCACAATTGATGAACATACAAGAAAGCATTATAAATACAGAGAATGTACAATAATCTAAGTATAAGAAAGGTCTTAAACAAGGTTTCCAAACATAATAAAAATAACAATACCGCTACAAGCCTCTGAAGGCTGAAAATATAACAACATTAAAGAAGTGTACGGGGATACAAGTTACTGCATCCACGCAGCACACATCAAACTGTTGTGGAATTCAATATAAAGAAGTGAAACTCCAGAAGCTGCAGCAGTATTGCAATTTTATCATACATATTGTTGAAACCACCAATCTTGCAATTACATTAATATACATTGCCGTTACATATAAGGGTAAAAGGCAGCTTGTCATTTAATGGTCTGTAAATATTCCGCATTACCTGCAGAACTCACAATTGATGAACATACAAGTAAGCATTATAAATACAGAGAATGTACAAGAATCTAAGTATAAGAAAGGTCTTAAACAAGGTTTCCAAACATAATAAAAATAACAATACCGCTACAAGCCTCTGAAGGCTGAAAATATAACAACATTAAAGAAGTGTACGGGGATACAAGCCCTTAATGTGATTTTATTATTAATGAAGATCCCACGAGAAACTCCCTTGATAAGCCTTCTGTTGTTTCATGATAACTATCTTTAACAGGCGGCAAATGATGGCCTAAAAACGCTCAACTAAGTTCAACGTACACAAATTGTTGTCAAAGATTTTTTCACCTAATTGTTGACTTCGTGTAACTCATTTTTCATACATAGCCTGCATGATTAACCGACTGATAATAAGTGTTAGCTTAATAATGACTAAAATGAGGCATTATGGGTGTTTATATGGTTTTTCCATGTTTTAAACTTCTGGCCAAGTTTTATCAAGATTTCGTCATAAATTTGCTTCTAGAGTGATAACAAGGTTTTGCTATCATTTAAACAAGTAAATTTGTTGTACCACTCATTATACAAATAAGTATGTGTGCTAGATATTGTCAAGATAACTATTCTGACAAATTTTAATTACAATTGAGTCATAAATATGGTTTATAGCATTGCAATTTGTTCAATTTGACCTGGTTACCTAGTTTTTTGCCACTATGGAACCAATGGATCAATACATGTGGCTTCTAAAATAGTAACATTATACCTGGTGAACTTGTTGTTGACCCTACTCGAACCAAATTCGAACTTGTCCTAGATATATATATAATGACATAGTTTCACCAAAGATTAAGGCAAACATGTGATCCCTAGAGTGGTTACGACATACAAGTTGACACCGAACGACGCACAAGGACGAACGCCGGACTTTGACTGACCACCATAGCTCACCTTGAGCACGTCGTGTTCAGCTGAGTTTATAAACTCCTATTTGCCGACATTTTTGTTCTAATATAGATAATAATTCAAATATTGTGTATGGCTTAATTGCGATGTAACCTTTAAAATAAAGTATGTCATAGACTATGCGTATCGTTTCTTTTTTAGACACAAATGTTTTTAATCGAATTTTGAAACCCACAGCAAATACGCCTATAAACTAGATTGAATGAACACTTTTGGAAGTTAAAATATGGATATTAAATAATCAAGACATTTATTTTTTATAAAATGTGTTAAAATTAAAAAAAAAAACGTGTATAAATTTACCTTACATTTACTCAATAAAACGAATTAAGCTTCTATCCTTCGGAAAAAAAATCATTTTACATACAAGTCATAGTCTTATAGAATCAATTAAACGCGGGACGCAGTAACAGCAGTATGTTAAATCTTGAGTTAATGTTATAACTACAATTTTAGTAAATAATTCTTAGAAATGTCACTTCGGTATTTCTACAGAGTAAATATAGCTGTATACATACTGATCTGGTATTTGAAAGATGGGGCATTAATTTGTAAAAAAACATATATTAAATAAAAGTCGATCCCATTATTAAAATATAATTGGTCGTAAACATTTATCGTTCTGCGCATTTTCTTAACTGCCCTGTGGTTATGATTTGTATTTTATATAGACAGACAGAATGTTTTATTGAAGAAAACTTTACAGTTTTTTTTATCATTCACAAATAGTTCAATATATATATATACGCGATAAAAATTCTATTTAGCTATATATAATCTTTATATTCATCATTTATATAAGCTTATCTGTCTAGTAAAATTATAATATTGTAGTTGAATATTTTGAAATTTGTAAAAACATGTTTTGTCGAATGTAATGTTTAAATTCAATGTATTATTCATCTGTATATATTAGTCGAACAAAACTCTTTATTATACTGGCATATTTTGTAAAATGTGAAAAATCAAAAACAAAATATCTGTTAACGCCTCATCAACATCATTACGAAATAGTTACGAATTCATCCAGGAAGACGCCGTGGCATTGTTTCCAGTGCATTTAGATCGTTCGCAATAAACGAGAAGTATTAACGCGAGTCCCTCTGATGATGCAGTAATATGTCAACGTCCTTAATGAAAGGAAAATCATCCGCCTTAGTTGAGGTACACAATTCCTCTTCGGAAAAAAAGCATCGGCGTCGGTGTATTTTTCAACGTTCTATAGTAAATTATGCAGTCCATTTGTGATGCGTTTTCAGGACTCTGTATAATAAATTGAATGCAGAGTTACAAATTTGACTAATTCATTGAAAAGAAGACATGCTTTTCATCCACAAACTATACAACATTCTCAACTGATTTTTGTACGTAATATGTTTATGGGTTATTATGAACTAGTGTGGTATATGTAATGTTAAGACATTTTTTTCTTAGAGAACGGCTATAGACTTTATAATTCGAATTTTACGTATTTGGTGTGAGCGCATACATTTCGTGATTTTAAAGCACGTAAGTTAACTATGACATGATCATTATAAGTAAGATATGTATATAGAGAATAACAAGTTACAAAGCCAATAATACGAATCAATATAAAACAAAAATATATGTTCATTGTTTTTAACATTTTAACATATATTTTCAACAGCATGTCGCTTTTAACTATAAAAAGAAATCCATGTTTGCATTATTTACGGCAACCTAACGCTTTACAATTTTAATAGAGAATTATTCACCAAGTTTTAGATATTTGTTCTTTCATTTTTCAATTGCTGCACTTCCACTTTTTGCGTTTTTACAAGATGGTTACATGTGCTTAACAATTAATTAATATGTAGCATAATCTTAGTAATCTTAACATTTGTTGACACAATTTTCAAGGTGTGGATTGAATTATTGTTTACACTTTATGTTTAATTTGGTTGATATATCTTTTTGAATTTTCCATAAGCATACATCGTACATAGAAGCGATCTAGTTTTTTATGGATGTTTTTGGAAAGCTAGGTTTGATTATCCATTGTACAAAGAAGCGGTCGAGTTTTGTTTATGAATGTGTTTGCTAGGCATAGGCTGATTATCATAGTTCCGTTACATTTGTTATTTTCCGTTATATTCGGACAGCTCCGTGAAGTGTTTCAGTATAGAAAGCAGGCCAAAATTCTGAGTTAAAAGGCTAGCCATGTAGTTCGTTATGAATTAAGACTGTTTGTTATCGTTTGTTACAGCTGGATTCGTGAATTTAAAATGAAACGTAAACGGAAAACAGAACTGTGCATAAAGCAATTAAATTGAACTCGAAATCATCAATGACTTTTTCGTAATTTACAACATAATCAGACGAACTACGTTACAAATATCAATCAATAAACTCAAATTTTGCGTGTAATTCTGTTCTTTAAATGACTCGCTAAATAAATAAATTAAACAAGAATGGAACCATTATGTCTAAAAGCGACTGCATATCATCTGTGCGAGCATTCTCGACGATCAAGATCGCAGTTTGATCGAGCTCAAATGCACTTGCCGTTGTTTGGTTTTATAAACAGTGCAAATCTGAATTCAAACATCCCCAAATATATGCTTTTTATGTTTATTTCAGACATTCTGACGCGTGTATCAACTTTAAAGATACTGTCATACGTAATTGGCCGCCGTTCAAAAAAGAGCAGTTTATTTCAAAAACGTATTGATTGCAAAACTAACTGCCTTTTGTTCAATACAGCAGAGAACAGTGCTTTGCATTGAACGATGATCTTCCTGAGACGACATGTATTGCACAATAACAAGATGGCTAAAATTAAAGTGATGGTTGTAAAGGTGATATCACATATCTTAAAATATTTATTCTAAATGCCTAAATATTTTGTTGTTTTTGTTGATACCTACGTGTCTTGTTTATATTTCTTTAAATCAGATTATTATTCCACAATAAATTATTTTGTATAAAAGTTATGAAAATACAAAGCTCGAGATCTGTCTCAAATAAGTGTGGAGATGTTTCAATCACCTTCATAGACAGCTCTAATGCCTTTGTAATTTTTTTTTATCAGATAAAACAACATGTCTTTCATTTGAACTGAATTGCTATGACAGACACGTTCCATTTACATAAATTAATTCCACATTTCTCTCATGTTCTTTGTTTATTCTATGTCTCTTGAGATTTTCAGTACATACACATTCCGCTATACTTACTTCTCGTTTATATGGGGTTCTGGAAGTTGTTTTCACGGGGAAAAAACCGCGATTGAGTTATACCATCTTTTTTACCTTTTATTATATGTTGCTTACCAACACAATTGTTGAAATTGCACTTATAAAATAAACAAAGAACAAGGTTTTCTTTTTTTAACTGCAAATAAAGTATACTTATATTATATTTCATATTATATTCGGCAATATCCAAATGGTTGTTAATATCCAAGCGTAATTATTATTTGTTTTCTTTGATTATAACGATTCATTTTAAGGTATTCTAATTGTAATCGATTATGAAGGTCGTCAATGCCTTAAAAGCTAGCAAGCGTGTAAATGTGTGTTCCTGTGTTAGGACAATTGTATGCGTTTCAGTCACAGGCATTTGTTGTAATTAAAAAAGCGAATAGATAAAGTTTAAATAAAGAGACGTTGTTTTTATTTTAAATTGTATTTAGTACTTTTATTTTTATGAACACAGACAATTTTTATTAAATTCATTAAAAATAATAAAGCATTTATATATGTCTAATAGGGATTTAACATCTAGAATAGTATTTAATTTTTTAACAACTCTTGACATATATCCAATCCTGAATTGATACAATTGTTTTTTACCCTAGTTTGGTAAAAGTGGTATGTGAGGTTGATAGAACACTGGAAAAACTGTAACATGTTAGTATTCAGTTTAGTTATGAACACATATGTCCAGTCCTTCCCAAAACCGTCGGTCCTCGGCTTTTGCCGATAATAAATTGGAAAAGCCGGTTATGATTCTAATATTGCAGGACCTCGTGGCCATTAATACAATTATGGCGACATTTGGAATTCCATAAACTATTTTCAGAAAAGTATCAATGCAAAAGTAAGATTTAACCGAATTACTAATAACTCCGATAATGTAAAACATTTTTCCATTGGTTTCATTTTTTTAAATGACGTAGTAAGCGTATATACGGTATCCGAAGATTTTTGCTAAGTCGTCATAGCGAATAATATACTACGTCATCACTAAATGAGTACATTCCACAAAGTACAACCGCGTGCGTTTTTGGTTCCCGTTTTATTTGATTAATTTTGGGCCGGAAATGATCAGTCCGGGCCGGCAATGTCTGCATAATTAAAGGACCTCCTGGCCGGCAATAAAAAATATTTTTGGGAAGGACTGCATATGTCAATTAACAATCTATCAGGTGGAACAACTCTCTTAAAACATTAGATGTATTTTACTTTCAAAAATCATTAAATGTAAGACATGTTTTGTAATTTCCAATAATATCTTGAAATTATGTTATTACTGTTATTAATGCAGATGGATTTGCTTAAATCTTTCCATATATTATCTGTATCAATTATTAAGCGACTTTCATTACGTTTTGTTTAAAAATAACTTCCAATCAACAATTATTTCGCCATTATAACATTACTTTCAACGACAACGGATGTTATTGGCCGACATTTTGCTGCAAATAATTGTTTTAGCCGCAATCTCCAGCCAACTGCACTTGAACAGAGTTTGAACTGAAACTTGAACAACATGTGTGCAGGATCGTTTTGTTCCTGTGAGTCACGAACAGAACATATTGTTTTCGGGATTCGTTAAAGGTAACATTGAATGGTTCATTTCACTAGGTGTTCGTGCCTTTTAGAACTCCACGAGACGTGTTTTACATGTAATTGTAACACCTGACGTCAGAACCACTAAACACTTGGAAATTACCTGTGTAGTGAGTGTTATCAAGCTCGACGAATACCCTTATTAATTCCACTTTACTAAACAGTCATGCAGAGTCAACACATCTTAGGCTTGATATACATAATCCAACCAAAGTAACGTTGTCAATAAAACTCCCACTGCATGCTAAAAATATGAAACGAAGAGACAACGCAAAATGAGCTTTATTTAATTCATGACCTTTCGCGACAGTTAAGGTACGGGCAATGCGGACTTTCTCGTGATAAATGTCGTTTGCAGAATAGATACTCGAGAAAGTATATAACGCAAATGTTCTGTTTATTAATATATTAAGTATTTTGTTCTTAACTCCTAAATATATGTGGCATCGTCTTGGCTCTTTTTTGTTTTTTTAATCCCTGAGTAACTCAAAGTCGTTTTTGTTTTAAACGAGTTTTTTCGATCTTACTATGAAACACAACAACAGAATTACAGGCTATAATAAAAGTTTAGAAAAAGTGATACCAGAATATCAACGTTATCAAAGTTTTTAGCCATTTCAAATTACTTCCGTTTGTTTAATCAAAAACTCATTCATGTACAAATGACTGTTGAAAAATCCCACTATTGTGTACAGATTTGTTCATACTATACATAGGCACAATCCTTGGTTCGGAAACCAATATCGTTAAATTGTGATATATGGTACCATTAAAAGATATTAACTTTTCGTACAATCTTTCCCGCTCATAAACATGTGTTTGTTTAAGATAATGAAAAAAAATGTTGACATTACAATTGTGAACTGCTGTTACCTATGATTACTGCATTTATGGTTTGAGAATATATTTATATATCTAAACGGCTCTAAACAAAAGAGGGATATTGTGTCTGAATGTATACGTCTAATGGCGCCATCAGATGCATTTAATGTTCACATTTTCGTGCGTGCGTGTCGATCATAAGGAGTACCTTTCATACAAATATACCATTGAGTCATACACCACATGAGTATTTGAGATAACCTGTAAGAAAGCTGATGGACTTTTATTGCTGAGATATGTGTCGGTGAGCTATAAATGCTATAATTATGTATTTAGCTCGTGTGGGGGCATGTGAATCGTTAGGCATAAACCATACGGGTTCTTTATTGTACTTTGTTTTAATGTAGATTAAATAATAAACATAATTATATTGAGTATGAAAACTATGAAGTGACCTTTAGACACTCCCAAAATATGCGTATGTATTCGTTTAAAAAGAAACAAATTTATGCTTTACATCAATTTTGAATTGTCGGAAATCCACAGCTCATACGCCTATTTAATAGGTTTTATGTGTGGAAAAAATATGGCCAATACAATTTGATGTAAAAGGAACTATAAATATTTTAAAATCTAGTTAAATATACAAATCAAACGAGGCTGAATGAATAATACATGTTAACTTTTATCATTTATTGATTCAATAAAATTGAGTTCAGATTGTACCGTTCCATATTAAAATTGAGTACATCCGTCATAGTCTTGTCAAATAATCTTAACGTATTCAGATTTACCAGCAATATTGTAAGTCGTTAATAAAAATGTATTCATGACATGGTTTTATAGAATGAAGATTTTTGTTAGCGTCAAAGCACAGTTTTCAGTTCAGTAAATCAAGCAGGCATGTAAGGAATTCACGAAATTTGATTACCGGGTTAGTTTAAAGGTGCTACACTTATAATCGTATAATCATTGCAAGCTAGCAATAGCAAGCTAGCTAGCTTGAAAGGTGATTATTTTATTTAAGTCAGACTTAATTTCCGTATAAACATAACACTAATTTAGCCTAGCGAAATATTTTGGCGCCGTTATTCTTCTCATTATTAGCGTTCATATCTAACAAATGCTTTCACATTGATTTGAATAATGTACACTCAATTATAAATAATTGTTGATTCTTTATAAAAAAATATATAATTACAAAACACAATGAAGTCATTTCAAATTTAAATAATGCTTTTAAATGTTTGATCTAAATGTAATTTCTGTTATGTGTTATAATTAAATACCTTATGTCAAATAAGAGCTGTCTGCAAACAATTTCACCAGTAAACAGTTTTCCAATTCTTCGTTTGTCATGAATTACTTACAAGCACAACTAAATAGTCTGCATGAGTTAGACAAAAAAACAAAAACATTTTAAGCATGCTAAATATAACTTATAAAAACACTATTTTTAATCGCCTAATTCGAGCAAAAGTAATACAAACAATAATGAAACTAGACCCGTTATCGTGTTTGTTTTCAAATAACGTGTGTTGGTGACAGTTTTGTGCGTAACTACAATTCGAGCAAATTCTTCTGATCTACTTTAAGCACAGTATTATCCGACCGTAATTGTTGCAGATTTGTCCACTCTTGACTTCTACTTAGTTAAAAACAAACCGTTTGTCGTGTTAGAATACTTAACAGCGTTTATAATGTAAAATATACTGGGTCATGCACTAAACTACCACTGTATCCGTGAGCGTATTAGTTAATAATACTAATTATAAACGTTATCAAGTTGTATGCCATTGGTTTACAATGATTAAACAAATACATTACATCTGCGAGTTAATGGAACAAAGTATGAAATATTTCATTTTTATGAAATGCAGCTTTTCATACATGTACATGAATGTTAAACAATCGCTGTCATAGATGTGTGCGTCTTGTTCGTTAAGTTAGCTCATAGACACAAAGTAAAACATCATAAAGGAACTTCACACGATATTGTTTCCCACATTTGTCAAACACAAGATTGGAATGCTGAATTTATAGGATAATTATGTCATAATGGAGCGTGAATTTTGTGAATTTGTATTTGTGAAACTCAAGTGGAACCAATGGTTATCAATTAATCTCAGCCAGCCCGATGTTAAAGATATAAATGTTTACCAAACGTTGTTGGAATTCATACATTTTGTTTATTGATACTTTTAAGTTGTCAATATTGTTAATATATATTCATCTTTAAGTTTCTTACTGATTGACCATACGTCTAGAAAGAATGGATATGTTAATGCTTCTAAAGTTTATGCCATATAACAAGTATAAACCATTTAAACAGTAAACAAATATATTACAGTACACGAAGGAACTTCTTTCACTACAAACTACCAAACAATGTATCAACGATCGGCAGACCATTCTATTCCACGTCAGTGCTATTTTATCCGGCATATCATGCATAGACACAAGACCCAACCTTGTCTTCTCATGTAGTACGTTATGGTTCTGACATGTGCAATGACAGTGCATTGTGATCTGTATTTAATTCATAGCGTTTATTGACCTTTTCGAAGAGAGCAAACCGGATAAGCCCATGTATATTGACATTTGCATGAGGTTAAGTGTGACATCGAGGAGAAAAGTTTGTTAATTATAAAATACTGTATCTAATGTGATTAACGATGTTGAATAAGTAGGTTTAAAGGAAAATATATATGTTTAATTGCATTTTGTACTTTAAATCCAATACAATTAAAACTGTTTATGTTGATACAAGTCGTGTTTTTTTTAACAAAAGAGAAACCCATTTGGTTTCTATGTAGCCAAAGGAATATGCATGTTGATATCAAATACTCTGTATTGCTAATTCTAAATGTGTCTTAAGATTCAAACTTCTTAAAAAAAAATTACACGCTTCACCTCACCTCACCACGCACACAAAACGATTCATAGTTTCATTTTCCCAGTATTTTACAATAAGATTCATAAACACTCAAATAATCAAAATAGCTATAAAATACAAATGTAAAGTTAAACAAAGCACTAACTAAGTAACTGTCTGTTACCCCTTCAACACCGGACTGGCGTCATTCCTACGACCGGAACAGTCAGTGTTTGAAAACGCCGAAAGTCGTGGTAAGAACTCCGATATCCTTTTCTATCAAATAAATCTTATGAAATCGAAACTGCTTGAACCCCACGGCGTCGTTGGCGATCCTGGGTCGCCGTTAGAACACACTACGAGCCTCAGTCCGGTTTGACGGAGGTATAACATACAACTCGACGTTTAAATATCCAATAGTTTGTTTGCAGACGAATAGACTTTGAGACATTCCAGACAACAAATGTAATAACGGATTGTATTATTATTTGCACAAAATGTCTATATTACAGTCTATATGCCCTAATGTTATCATATGCTTACATGTAATTTCTCAGTATTGATTGACAATACGACAGTTACACCGTGAATAAAATCGGACAATCGACCAAACTAAATAATTTTGAGGTGTAACTTGACATATCTGGTGTCCGGTAAACGAAAAGGTATGTTATTAGAGCTTATAATCAAAGCGCTGAAGGCACTGAAGTTGTTCGCTGTTTTCGTCCTTGATTAGCTTGTGCGCATTGCACAGGCTAATCAGTGTGCACAGGCTAATCTTATTTGACGCGCATTAAGCCCCGTTTTCCCTGAAGGCAGCGAATATGTTCAGATTTCAATGATAAACACTAGACTGGCCAATGTCGTCTTACAAGCTGTTAAATACACTCACTTCAGGAGTAGAGCAGACGCCCCTAAGCCATGTAAGCATTCGTCGTCTGCAGTGCAGACAGGCAGAGTTAATCGTTCCTAGCATAGTGAGTTACGGTTCTTAGCGTAGCTAAGGCTTCTAAGCACATACTGAGTTGCAAAACATGCTCTGTAACTTTAGTCGTGAGCTAACGCTCACAACTAAAAACTGCATCAACATTGACATGTCTGAGATAAATTCACGTCGGATGTATACAAATAAGCTGATGATTCACGTTTCGATAGTTCTGATTGTCCTATCAGACAGGCATTGTGTTTGGTTGATGGTGTTAAAAATGCAGTAATAAGCATTTGTCCTTAACAAAGTATTACTCCTTTATGTGAAAGAAGTGTCGCTCTGTTAATCTTTTCAAGCAATCACTCAGTAGCTTGAAAGCGTGAATAACAAAGATCGGCGAACCAATCAAGTCACAAACCTATTAGTCCAGCGCGTCCATATTTATGGAGGAAATGAGACGTTCATGTTGAATACGGAGAAATGTATTGCAGTACTGGATTACTTAAACTGTCAGTATATATGAAAATATTGCGACCCTTTAGGACAATATATAAATTAGTATTTGCTTTAATAATACGGTCGGTTTTATTATTAAAAAACACAATTGCATTTTATTTCTATTCAACAACATTTGTCCGTAGTTTGTCGGTAAATTTAGATTTAGCATTATATCTACTGAATGTTAATATTATACTTATTTTGCAATATGCATTGACAGTTAAAACTAAAAAGACAGTATACGTAGAAATCGTACAATACATCAGCCTCCCGTGCAGAGATAGAACTAGTTCCGTGCTTAGCTGTATCATATCCGTGCCGCCATTACAAACCGCATGATGATCGATTCAAATATAATGGTCATTTTTATTCTTTGACGTCTTTATTTTATTTTATTCATCTTAACAATGAACAAAAAGTTCAATTTTCCAGATAACAACACGAATTCTTGTAAAATAAATGAACGTTACAAATCAGAAATCCTTCAAAATCTGAAAGCATTCTACTTGTGAACGCGGTGTCTTACCCTAAACTGAACGTAACACTCCACTTGGAGCTTGGGAAGACGTTGATTTATTACTAAAGCGACATCCGGAATCACGATAATACACGGTGCTATTAGATGCCAGTGCCATTTGGCGCTTCAAAAATGCATTTGTAACTGTCGCTTAATGCTGTCACAGGGGCGTTAATATAACAGGATCATTAACATGTACTTTATACACAGTGACCTTTGCAGTGAAAGTAAGTTGATTGAAGCTGTCTATTGCTAATACATAATAAATTTGATGTTTTAAGAGGTATATCACATTATTTAAACATTATTAACTTATTAAGTATAAGTATTTAAACGGAAATGTTTTAAAAACAACTTATCCAATAGTGTGCTTTATATTTTAAACATTATGGGATATATTAGAAGTATGAAAGTCAGGTGTGACAGCCCCTTCCTTCTCCTCCCCAAAATAAATAAATAAAATAATTATAGTTACTTAATTTAATAAATGCATTGTTGTTTTGGAATCACCCACATTGATATTTAGATATATTTATGATTTCAACTTAGTGTTAAGTGACACCGAAAAACAACAAAATGCGCCTTTTCTTGTCGATACTCGAATATATTTAGGATTTGATAGAACGAATAATCCGTTGGAAATATAATTAAGCCTCGCTCTGCGAAAATGGGGATTATTGCATGTGTGTAAAGTGTCGACTCAGATTAATAATGGACGAACCTTTCCGCTTGTATGGAATGTGTCTTTTAAAGGGAGTCCCTTCTGTGTGGTAATCAAGTTTAGTGGACTGCACAGACTATTCTGAGAGACTTTTTACGCAAATGCATTTAGCCCTGTTTTCCCAGAACGAGGTTCAATGTATTCGGAATTCCCTACCTAATTGGCTCCCCCATTGCCTTCAATAATCACGTCTTTAATCACCAGCATACGTCCAATAAAAGGGACGTCAGCATAGTGACAATTAGATACATAAATAACACTATTAAACTGAAGACCTCGTCTTGTAGGGATACTTAGTTACAGTGATTACCAGAAATTAATGCTTCAAACAGGATATTTATTTACAATTTATCTGAACTACTTGTTTTTATTAGAAGCCTTTTGAGCTTTTTGGTATCGAGAATGTTCGGACTCAACTGACAAGGAGGAAGATTGATGTGAGATTGCTATGAGACGAGGCCGTAAAAAAGGTCCGGAATCGACCGATAAAAACAAATCCAGGCCACTCACATTGTATTCCAGACTTGATAGTCTTACTAGTTTCAGTTAAACAACGGGTAGGCAAAAACGTGTTAATAATTTAAAAAAAACGGAAACAAAACCACAACCATCGAGGAGATTATTTCATTGAGCATTTTATTTCAAAAATGGACAATGAATAATCAATATATATCATGGTATATTCCTTCTTAATGCTCAAAACACATTTATACATTGATGAAGTTATGCAAGAAATGGTGTGATTTTATTACTATTGTTTAATCTTTAAGCTCCCAGTATTCGCTTATTTATCTAGGAACACCAAGCTTTAGACGGATTTAAACTAATGTTTTTTTGAAATTTTCCTGATTGAGTTTATTTTTTCCAGTTGAGGACAGTGGGTGAGTTTAATAAAAAAAAAAACATAAGTGGATTTACCTTTGTGTAAGTGGCCCCTACTATCCTAATTAGTGTGTCTGATGACCGAATGCCAACAAGTATGGAAAAAGCTGTTTATCGACAAGTCTTGAAAATCATTTACCATGCATCATTAATAAACATTTATTCGAACATGCATAAATAGTGTAACACATGACACATTTGGAATTGAATCATTTTCTACCGACGTTATTGGTAATCAACCCAATATATTTGCAATACCAATTTAATGTCTGAGACAGGTGCCATAATGCTTGAGCACGTACATCACGGTTGATAAATCAGTGTACTAGCTGAGAAATATCCTTAACATAAGTCCGTATCAGGTGCAGCCTGCGATACTCTTGGCGTCAACAGTCCACTCTTTCTGTTTAATGGCGAGAGTTCCGACTCAAATTTCGGTCGAAACACTCAGGACCTCCTATAAAATTTAACATAAGTGAATATTAAACAAATAACCTTGTATAATAACCATATATTGCACAAACCAAATCCAATTGTACAACTTTATTCAGAACTTGGTTCATCCTCCTTAAATTATTATTGCAAATGTACATATGTTGGCAATCGGAAAAAAAAGAGCATAATTATAAGCAGCGCTGTTTTTGCTTCATTGTTAAATTCAACTCTGTTTTATATTTATGCTCTTTGTACACAATGAGGTCAATGATTTAATTGTAATTTTGAATACAGATACATCGGTTAAATAGAGTTGATTGTTTTGCCGCCAACTAGATTTCAATTTGTGTATCATGTGAATTATGGTATTCCAAGAATATGTTTGTATTTATATATTTCGTTATTGCTAGTACAGACCAGAATCTCAGCGTTCAACTGAATCGTTTCAACTATCTATACACATACCTAATTGTGTCTTAAACAGTTATGGCAAAAACAATGTTCTCTCCACCAGCACACGGTGTTAGTGTTGAGCGACTGTCGATTGCATTCCTTAATCGTATGTGTGCCGTCGCGTAGTGTAGGTGGCGTATAGCGTTCATTTTTATGAAATCATCGACTTTGCCATCACGTAATGCAGGTGAAGAAAGCTTTGACGTAGTTTCTGTTCGACACAAGATCTTTATTACTGCCATCACGTGGTGTAGGTGACGAGCGCTTTGATGGCGTTCCTGAATTGCATGAGATCCTCGACACTTCCCATGGGCATAATTGTCTCCACCCAGTAACAGAACCGAGCGGGATTCTTAAAGTACACAAGCATTCTTTAATAAACACATTTAGTTTACACGATAACACGTAAAGCTCTGAACATGTTCACAGTATATAACACAATCTATAAAAATGGTATGCAGCATACCAAACATAGAGGATCAAACAAGCAGTTTTTGACAGGAATGCTTATGACGTTCATCGAATGTTTTTGTTATTGCGTTTCTCGTTCCCGTTATGTATCTGAATTTAAATATTAATGCTTATGACGATACCTTTATCCAGTATTCGAACACGTAGTATATCTGGGCGCCAGACATCTGAATGCTCGGCCTCTGTAAAATATTCCCTGCGCATGCAAACGCTCATTGAAGACAGAACAAATAAAGGCTTGCATTACATATATTGACAAATCTTAACACATGCAGCTTTAAGGATGCATTCACGGTTGTTTGTGTTCAATGACATTGTCAATTATTTCTTTTGTTTATTGATTCTGGACTTTCAATAGAATATTCAGGTAAATCAGATGTATAGTGCTAGGCAAAAAAAAAGAAACTTTCTAACACAAAACTAGTGATTGCATTCAAATAATATGTAAATTTTAATTTAAAAAAAAAATGCGTAAATCATTTAGTTATCTTTTTAATTTTATGATACCGACTCTAGTTTGAAATTCATTGTCCATTGTTGGATGTCGTCTGCTGTCCAATCCAACACCTGCTTGGCATACTTTATATTTTCTGGACTCGAAATAGAGGCACTTGACATCATCCTCGATGGACCACGTGGTGTAGATGACGCGACGGCAGCACGTGACTTTACACGTGACGGCGAACGAAAGAGTGGTTGGACAGCTGCTTGCTTATCTTTTTGCTATAATTCACAATTCATCCGTGCTCTTAACTGATAGTACTATATGTTTTCGTTATGTTTGAAAATGTAACGAATAGTCAAATACGGCGATTGTTTTGATCCACAATGCAGTTTTACATATTGTTCAAAAAAGAATATGAGAAAAATTACCAAGTTCTGAAGCTTTGCGTGTGTGATGCTGGTGAAATCTATCGTGTCTGGAAATTCCCCAATGACGTTACGCAACCAACCATCTGCTTTGTAGTTTGGCTGCACCAAAAGTGGCACTATTATTTTCTTCAATGCAAATGCATACTCAAGCTCTGTAATAGTAGCAAGTATTTGAATTAAGTTATACATATAACCAATCGACACATTACATCCGTTATCACAGTCTTGTGTTTTAAGACACAAGCCTATTTACAAACTAACCCATGTTTTCTTTAGTAATGCAATATAAGTGCGAATCAACATACCTATGTCAATAATACACAACTGAAACATTGCTCATATTTTGTGCAAAAACTAGTATCAAATGAATACTGAACCAATCATTTTCTATATTGTTGTCGGTGTATACTTTGTCAAACAATTGATAAAAAAACTAAAATAAGAACATGTTTCTTTGCATTTGAGTACGTTCAATCAAAAAATAAAATACTTGACAAATAATTTCACTTTTGTGTTTACCTGTTCGACAATTCCGGCAATTCTTGTATTTTTCTGACGTGAACACGAGAACAACATTGACATATTCTATTGCTGACGTGATTGCATTTATGACGTCAAGATATTTGTTGATTTCTTCCCTGTCAATCCAAATATTGTATCCCTCTGCTCTTAGAACACGATAATTCTACAAAATCGCCTGATTATCATTAGAAGATAGAAACGTAATAAATTAACGCACAGCTGTTTGGTTTAATTATCTTGAAATAAAATAGCATACGCTTATTAAATGTGTTTTTGTCAAAAACTAGTTCGACACTCTCAGTATAACATACGACACGAATGTTTTACCTCTATGACTTTAGCACTGTCTCCCCAGTGGTAGCTTATCATAACGTGAGGTTGCGCTCGCTCATCAACTGCTCGGCATTTCACTTCAAACAACACAAAATAGGCTGTTAATGGGGAGCTTCACATCATTTGTATTGTCAGAGAGGCATTACTGTTGGATTTAGGCATCAGCTTTGAAACATGATAGCGAACACTTATCTTAACAAAATCAATAACTAACATACTATTTATTGTCTTCTTTCACTCTGTCATCCTTCTGACAAATGACACACAGTGCCGTCTTACATGTAGCTGTACAAAGTACGTCTAGATTGTTGTGGAGTGTCCGCTCGTACTAGCGTTCTGTTAGCTCTCCCTCCTCCTGACAAAAAGCACCGTAAATCAATTAAGTTCTTTGAAACATTGAGCAAATGATTGTGTGAATATTAATATGCTATAATACGACTTGATTCCAATGGTGACTTTTCAAAATTGTGATGGTTTTTGAATAACAAGCAGATTTATGCTACCAGCGAAAATCGCAATACCTTGATGTGTTTGTTATCAGTAAAATTAGTAAGATTAAATCAAGG
Organism: Dreissena rostriformis; assembly: GCA_007657795.1. Lineage (NCBI taxonomy): Eukaryota > Metazoa > Mollusca > Bivalvia > Myida > Dreissenidae > Dreissena > Dreissena rostriformis. Next base: position 245,661 of record VMBQ01000127.1, read on the forward strand.
TTTTACGTTATCACAACATAAGCAAACGACTTGATCACATGTCTCATATACTGGTGTATGATATTTTACCATTATGTTCTTCCTGTTCTCTTCCAGAAAGCTGATTTCCCACATCAATTTCAACACGGCGAGTGTTTCCGGATGATTTGTCATCATGTTGACAAAACGCCGTCAGTCCGTCAACGAGCTCTGCCACGTGAAAGCCGTGTTCTCGCCTGTCCTTCGCCTGGTCCCATAGATGAGTTTAACATGCATAATATAAACATCCCACTCACTAACTTAAACAAATACACAATTCAAATGATTGAATGATTATTTACTTGTAATGATCATCGTGTTCTATATTTTACAGAGAATGAAGCATACACTTATACAATTATAGAATTACGCAATATTGAAGGTACGTTGTCGCATAGACTTACACATATCCTTCGTCTAGGTAGATGAAATGACTGATATTGCGTTTTTTTTATAAATCATTTTGGTTGTTTCTTATTCTTAGGACGATTTGTGTCAGTAAACATACCGGAAAATAAGGACAGCAATGTCAATCACATAAAAATACAATTTAAAAATGAGGACCGTATCACTCGGCACTTGACCGTTAAACTGTGTCAAAAACGAGTTACCTGTGTGGCCATATAGATTGCATCTGTGATAAGTGACATCACATCGAACTCAGTGGTCAGTTCTGGAACCTCGTTTTTCCTGATGATGTTTACCAGGGCCAGCAGCGTTATCATCTGAATATCTGGAGAAAGATAATACACGGAACATATGTTGGTAGTCAGTTATGTACATAGCATTATATTTTAAACATACTTTTATTAGAGATCATATATAATGTTTGTTTTTCAACGAACAAAATATGTTCTAAAACAATGTATGAATAAATGGGGAAAAAAACACTACAGTACTAGTCTATTTGATGTTATGAAGGTAAACCAAATGCAATATATATACGCTTTTAGTGTTTAAACAATATTGTAAATGAGACAACACGTGTTTTCTTTCAATGTCAGAGCTAAAACACAGATATTAAAACTAATAACGAAATTTCATGCACAATTCTGGATAACACTGTAGCTCTTATGTGTTCTTACGATCGTCGTTTATTTTTCTGCAAGTGAATTATATAATATGTATTGGCTTGCTCATTTGTATAACATAATTGCATTTATTTATTGATTTTATTTATTCATTGTAACAGTTGCGGAGCATATTCATTGATCTTAACAGTGACTTGAATACATTCTCGGGAAAAGGTATATCAAACATTTCTTCTACAATAGTGATATCATTAATAAAAAAAAATAAGCACCGAGTGAAGAGCTGGGGCAGTTTAAATATTACCAAATAATAACGATACAAATCCGTTATACGAATGAGAAATGACGATATATCCACGTGTACAAAGTATGGTCCATTCAAATGTTCAACACATTTAATCGCACGCATTTGGGCGTCGTCGCTGTTAATGTTTGCCTAATGTTTGTTTTGACATATTTGCTTGGGACAAGGATTTTGCAGAATTATATTGCATTTAGTCTTTGTACATTCACTAACACTGATAAGGACATTTCAGGAATACTCTCAGCTTTTCCACAGCTCCGTATTGACGGAAACGTTCCTTTTCTATAAAAGGGTTTAGAGCACAGTTGTACAGTATGCTGACTGCAGAGCTGAATATGAACAGGTCACTGTTATTCTGAAACCATAATTTCCTAGATAAATTATAATATATATGAATGCGGACAGCAGCATATTATGAGATCCATTATTCATAGGGACCTAAATCAATACATGAATGTGAATGTAATTAAATAGGGTATTTTATTTATTTTAAGAATATAAATTAGTTATCAATTCCATTTAACAATATTTTGTTTTATATAGGAGTACATTAACTATTTAGGCATAATCTAATCTTTATTGTCCGCTATCAGGCAAATTAACTCATATGTATAGACATAATTATAAATCATCACATACAGCAAAATGTCACTAGAATTATTTTATGACCAGAGTGACATATAAACAAAGAAAGTCATAACGCATAAATAATCTTCTTATATCATATATTGTTTCATCCAAAACATGATTTATGTTACTGCGGTGAAAGGAAATATTTCCTCTGATACACATTCCACGCGAAACATATGGTACTCAAACCTTTTTTGACATTTGTTATAAATGTTTCATAAAATGTTGTTTCTAAATAAGCACTCGAAAGGGAATACACACTCCACTTAACTCGGCGTTACCTCAATTTTGGATTGCAATCCCCCCAAACCTTCCTGAGAAATGAGATGTAAATCTAGCATGAGCTTCTGGAGCAATCCACTGTCAGCGATTGACTCTGAGAATTTATGGCAACTGTCAGAGTAGTCCCAGAGGAGACGCCGTATTGTCAACAGCGTTAGAAGTCCAGAGTCCTCCCTATATTTCAACGCGACTGCGTCTGTGAGACAAGTTAAGGACAAGTCGTCCAGTATGTAGTCATAGTAATCCTCTAGGGCTTCCACCAGTCTGAAACAAAAGACATGTTCGTATTTTGGTAAATCCTTTTCTAATTGTGTGGTTTATTTACGTCCGCCGAACGCCCTGAAAAAATCTCATTTTAAATTGAAAACGAATTCGTCTTAAAAAGTAAGACAATCGAGTGATCTAACCACAAATGTTTTCACGCATTGAAATAAGTGCATAAATTAACATCAGTTCCCATATTTAAATCCTCACAAGACAAGAAAGTTCGAATATACATATTTTAAACAATATAACTAAATGGATTAATTAAAATAGTACGCGATACTCCAATCATTAAATAAAAGTTCTAGCTCCTGACAAACAATTTCTTGTATATGTGGATTCATCATTCATGTGTTTCTAATATTCGTTATCGAATCTGTATGTTTAAACTTAAATAGTGTAAAACCCATATTTGGTAAATTTATCAACAATGATTTAATATATTATATACACTGAAACAGTGTATTTTGTATGACCGCAATGATTTAATATATCAAGAATAAATACTAGTCAAATATCCGTAAATGTCAAAAACCTGTATTAACTGAGGCCCATCTTTTAAAAAAACACAAGTTTCTGAATATTTGACATATTTTGTGAGTTGATTCGCGTTGATATGATAAGAGTGTATATGTATCGAATCAATGGTAGTTTCGCCGCTTGCCTTGCAATCACTTCGTCAATTTGACAAACGATTTGACCTGCCTAAAGCTACTTGGAGAATTGTCTCAGACGTTATAAAAAAGCTTATCGTAAACATATGCTATATAATAAAACAGTCGAATGTATAAGGGTGTTAATATGTTTAGATTTTTAAATAAAGGGAATAGAAAGTAAACGATCCAGCATCAAAACATGAAAGCGCATACAGACGCGTATGAATAATTATGTTACTGCGCTATATTTAGAACGTGTACATTACTACATGTTTCTGTAAGAAATACGGGAGTTATGAGGCATTTCCCGTCGAATACGAGCGTTAGGCCTTCCAAACACTAGCCTCGCTTTAGTACAGATGTGGAGGGAAACGGTAACTAACTTCTTTTAATGCCTTCAAAGGTTACATGTATTCAAAGGTTCAGCTTGAAACATCAAACAGCCAATAATCAAAGGCCATGTCAGGAGATATCTCTGATGTTAGAGAGGGGGGTTTAATCACGTTCAAAATTTCAATGAACTCATTTGGGAGTCGATTAACACTATCAATACAAGAACTTTGACACCAAAAGTAATTATGTAGCTTGAAAATACCCCAACCCCTTGAAAATGAACAGAGGAACACAAAAGTTGGCATTTTCTTCACAATCCGCCTAGTATTTATAAGCTATTTTTACTGTTTGCCTATATACTGTGCAATAATAGCTTTCATAATCATTGAGGAATTATTTAACTTTAATAATATAAGAAATGATACACCTTACAGTCACTCGTCACTCTGTAACTTTAAAATAACCCCACACACCCCTTGAACATGAAAAAACACACACATTTTACCCGGTATGCTTTTCTTACTGTTTGCCTATAGCCATGGTATTTTTTCACCACTCTTAAAGTCTTTCTAAAACTGAAGTTCTGATTTGGAAAGCTTTGGAAAATCTTGTTTTTAAGATACAAAACAATAAAATATGTTTTATTCAGTCACGATGAGATGGGCAGAATCTGAACATTTCAGTCTTAAGTAACAAATTAAAATTTGTCTTTGCCTTTTAAGACTTTCTTGGAATTGTTCATATTCCAGTGTTCCTACTCATAGTGTTCCTACTCATAGGGCATCAACTTATACGTGTTTAATAATACAAATATGTTAAATCAATCATATAATGTGCATAGTGCATATCGTTCTGTACAAGGTTTACACAAATATGGTAAGTAAGGCAAATGTAATTTAAAAAAACTAAATTACATATTCGTAGCTTTTAAATCTAAATAAGATACAAATATAAACCTCACAAATTGTAAGCACTTGGCAAAGTTCGCTCTATCATAGCGAAGTTTACCTTTTTTCAACGACAAGGAGACAGTGCGACGCCAGTGGAAAAATATGAATGCGGCCCCGGTGGAATAATCTGACATCGGTTCTGCCAATAACGAATATTCTTGTCATTTAAGGAATGAATTGTTCACTTTCATTAAGTTATTGAAGCATAGCTTTGAGCTTTCATTATTTTATTTTTTATTAATTTGACATTTGAAATGCTTTTAACAATTTACATCATAAAGATAGTATAGTATTGTTATTGTCCCGTTTTACTTAATACATGCTAATATTCTGTAGTCGTGTACGTCACGTGTGGAAAAACAGACACATTGACAGTCTCTTTGTCATTATAATGAAATCAAAACCTGCATACTTGAATAAGGGTACGAAAAATGATCGAACCTTTTCTTTACAATGTCGTTAATAAGTATGTCAGTGGTGTTATGATTTAATTAATGTTTTGTCTGTTACATGATGGAACTAAGGTAATCAGTGTTCATACGGTCAGAAATGGCATTAATCTAATAAAGATCACAACGTTTGATATATTCTATTTAAAATTGTTTGTCAGACAACGTCTCAATGCAGAGAATTTCTGTTACAATATCGGGCTCTACAATTAGCTACGTGTCTCAACGGAGCGATAATCACCACATGTACAATTTACAACCAGCAAACACGAAATGCACACATAAAAACATCAAACGGCGCCATATTGACTCATATCGTCCTGAAAAATCATGAAAGCTTATTTGTAAAACGGATGTCGATTGACGTTGTTGCGAACTGTTTATATATATATACTTGTAATTTAAAACGTTTTACCTAGCGCATATTCCGCCAAGAATTAAAAATAAAACAGTGGAAAGGAATATGTTAAAGAGTAAATATTTTAATCGTAAGAAAAATATATCTGCAAACAAATAATATAATGTTCGATGTTTTCACTGATGCATAATTAAACATTTTGACTGGTTTGTATAAATCGATGCGGTCGGGAATTACTTTAAGCAACTATATTAAATTAAAGCTCGCCACCATTAATCTAAAACTGACCTTTATGCATCAAAACCGTTATAAAGTACCGTTATGATAAATACATTTGAGTTTACGAAATGGAATCGATTTAAAGTTATAAACCAAAACGGCGAGCTATAATTGCATGTTTGTGTTGCATCTGTCTATGAATGTACCTTATTTAGACCACTATACATGTAATCACACTGAAGCCTTGTTTCGTAACATTTAACTCAATAATGCCACGTGGTAAATAATTCAGATATCGTATTTTCGAGCTACACTTTATATTGTTTGTATAACATGACTAACAAGAAACGCCACAAAACCAGGTTTTCAATGTTTTAGTCAAACATTTAATTAAACAATTGTGCACTCCTAGACTAAGTTTTCATGTAAGTACTACACGAAAAATTCTGCGCAATACCTCAATCCAAAATATTAATCGAAAACAGGGTTTTTTTCAGTAAAAGTTATATTGACCTTTATCCTACTGGCTTCAAATGTAATCCCAATCTTGGTCATCATGTAAGCTACCAACTCACAAAATTGCATACTAATACTCACATCGTAACGCTCCTTTATAGTTAATACATTCTTAGGGGCGGGTGAAGGTCTTTACTGATGATACGTTGATCAACAGTCAGCAAGTCAAAGTTCAAAAGTATTTAAAAAGCAAACATTCCTTTATATGTTTTTCTTCAAAATATTGACTGTGTTTCTTAGTCGTTTATGAGTTGACCAGTCAGACTTTACACTAGGTGTAATAGCTATTTGCTTGTGTCTATCTCTTTTCCGGCAGGTCATTGAATTGTACCAAGGACGGTCGTTTGGTCGTAAGGTAACATTCGATGATGGAATAAACGATGATTCTAATTCAAGAATGATGTTTGTGAAATTAACCACATTTTGGGTTAGATCACCCATATTGTATCCAATCTATACTGGCTAAAAATTTATGACATGCTACACCTTGCTTCCTATGTAATAGTACCGTTACACATGCATTAATGTTAAAGGCTCTATAAAGGTCCGATCCGTAATTATTTACCGATTTTTTTTCATATTTTATTTATAAAGGTTATCAAAGACAATATATATAGGATCTGGCATAAGTTGTCATATCATACCATATTTTATTAAACGAGTTCAGGAATTGTGTTAGTAAGCGACCCTTTGGCGAGCTTACTAACGAATTTCCTGGACGATATGGTATGATATGACAACGAGTGTCAGATCTTTTTTATCACATGCTTTTAAATGAGAAAATTAAATAAATATTAACGCAAACATAATAATAAATCCTGAATATTGTTTACATTTCGTGATAACAAAACGAATTTCCTGGACGAGTTTAATAAAATATGGTATGATATGACAACGAGTGTCAGATCTTTTTTATCACATGCTTGTTAATGAGCAAATTAAATTAATATTTACGCAAACATAATGATAAATCCCGAATGTTGTTTACATTTCGTGACGTCATTTGACGTTGCAACGTCATTTCAGCAAAATAACAAAATGCGATTGGTCAATAAACGAAAACTAAGCCAATGAAAACGCTTAAAAAGTATATTACACATGTGTAATATAACAATATATGTATATTCTATTGGAAATAACATAACAAAATGAGCAATACAACTTGTTTTGAGCTCCAAAAACAGAGTCCTCCAAGTCAATTGTGTTAACAAACAATCAGTTTATTTACATCGCTGTTTACGCGGGAAAGTGAAAGTGAAAGTGACTCAGGTCACCTAAAATATATCGTTGATTTTCAACGTTTTCCGGTATCACTCACAAAGTAGGTCTCTTCTTAATGGTTAAATCGTTTTGTAGTGATCTAATAAGTTACTTTCTGCTGGTAAAAAGTTGTTTAAAATAGAATTAAAATTGAATTTTCTGTCGGCTATTTTTAGCATACGTCACCGCTTTGAGGCTACACACCACGTAAGTTGCAAAGTTGTCAACATTTCTTCCAATTATGAAACGGGTATATCTTCCATAATTCTTGACAACGTTGCACCTAAGCTGTGTTATTATCATTTTATATGCAAGAGTAACTGAAATCCGGTAAAAATTAGACCAGTTTATATGCAAAATAATTAGATTTGTCACCTTTAATGGGTGACCCCAATTTTAATAGGGGCCATATATTGTCAAACGCCAATGCACATGGGAAGTAATAAGCCAATCAGTCCCTTCGTTCACAACTAATTGATCGGAAACAACTTATACTCTAAGTATGACAGTGACCTTGACCTTTGACCTAGTGACCCCAATTTCAATAGGGGTCAGCTACTGGCAAAGGCCAATGCTCATGGGAAGTATTTAGCCAATGGGTCAATCCCTTCACAAGTTATTGGTCGCAAACGAACTGGTCTATCGGCAGACCGACCGACCAACGGACCGACCGACATACAGCAAAACAATATACCCCCTCTTCTTCGAAGGGGGGCATAAAAATGTCAAATCCTGTGTTAAAGATTCTGAAAACATTTTCTTTTCTCAATTCTTTGATGTTTCATTAGTGGTCAAGCAAGGGGAGCCTCACTCTGCTCTCCTACTTATTCTGTTTATAAACGATATAAATGAAAGTTTAGATTTTGAGAAGCTCACATGTCAAAATATTCAAAGGCTTTCCTTACATATGTTATTGTTTGCGGATGCAATAGCGCTAATTACAACAGATCCTACAAGCTTACAAGCCCAATTGAATTGCATATATACTTACTCTCGAAAATGGGGTCTAAAAATAAATGTTAAAAAGACTTAAGTCTGTATATTTCAAAAAAGGAAAACTACACACAAGTATGTATGGTTATTGAACAGTGAAAACATTAAAATTGTTTACAAATGTACGTACCTTGGTATCAAATTTTTGCATAATGGTTCGCTCAATGAAGCTGTAAAAACCCTGAATTAGAAAGTCTTAAAGGCATATAATCACCTTCTGTCCATATTTAGTAGAGTCAAACTCGATGGAAAAAACTTTTTGACGCATTAGTTGTAACTATAATAGCATATAATTGTGAAGTTTGGGGGTCCATGAAAGAAATGAGGTTGACAAAATACATCTCAAATTCTGTAATCTCAAGGTTCCACCAACAGACATCAAATACAGCCGTCTAAGGTAAATAAGGCCGTTTCCCATTATCTGTTACACTACGTCTAGCGCGATTTCTGCCATCCACAACACATCACCGTGATTCAGCCCAGAGTGGACAATTACTATCTCACCGCGATACACCGTGGAACACGGTGATTTCCCCGTGGCGAATTGCGGTGTCAGTCTCGGCGTTATCGGGAAATTGATCTCACGGTGGACCACCGCGATCACGGTGGACCACCGCGATCGCGGTGGACCACCACGGTCTAGGTGGTTCGCGGTGAAATACATGTGAAACAACAACATTATACAAATGTACGGTCTGCAATATCGAATTGTACATGTTTATTCACATTGCAGATCGTATAATGTTGTTTTTTTTTTCAAAACTTTGTATGTAGATGTATTACATGCCCTTCATAATAAAATCACCGAATGTTCAACCCTTTTCTCTCGTGTTTGCCCTCTTTACAAAATCATTGACATGTCTTTCATGTAGACCCCATCTAGTTTTTCAGGTATGTTATCAGTTCATTTAATATATGTCCAGATATGTTAATGTAATAGTGACCCATATAATGTTTTTGATACACGGATTTAGGGTGAAAACGTTTGTATTTACATTTAATGACGTTTCATTCTATTTTATTGCAATATCATCATCATGAAACAAAAATACGTAACACTCTAATTAGAACGAATTATATTCATTTCTGTTCAATGTAAAAAGTAATTTAGTCACTAAGGTTACGTTGAACGCATTCCTAATTTACACAAACGCCAAATGTATTATTATGCACTATACGTTGCCTGTTAAGTTTATGGAATTAAAACCATGAGGTTGCCATATTGATGAAAATGAAGCTGGTAATATTCATCAACTACATTGAGTTGCACTTTTTAAGAGATAAGTGTGAACAACAGGCAATAAAATGAGTCTTATTAGTTTTCTGAAAAGGAACTCCACTCTGGGAGCCGTCCAATTATCTTACATCAAAGAAAGAAATGTCAAATTTTGTCAGTTGAAGATTATCCTATTATAAAGTCGTTTACCGCTCAGTTACATCAAAGTAATTACCTATCCCCTTATCTGTCAGATAGAATTGCGTTTTAAAAATGGTATGACATTTAATTTAAAGTATTAAGCTATCTTTTTTATCGATTTTATTAATCATTTAGACATTTAATTACTCTCTTTTTAATAAACGTCAGAAAANTGATTTTCCACGCTCACGAAAAATTGTCCACGATGGGAGTGTGGTGGATGGCAGAAATCACGCTAGACGTAGTGTATCTGTTAAGAGAGGTCTCTGTAGTTCTAATATTAAATTATTAATTCGCCAAACTCACTTATAACATATACCTGGTATGTTATGTTAAGAACATCACAAATACTACGTTTGCTAATACGAATTATCCAAAACTCAAACAACGACTTCGCGATCAATACGTCCGGTCATGGTTTGATTCAATGAGATCGCAAAGTAAATTAGATTATTATGTTAATTTAAAAAGGATTATGCATTTGAAAAAAAATATTGAATGTGTTGATAATGATTGGCATAGAAAAGATCTAACAAGATTAAGACTAAGTTCTCACGCATTAGAAATTGAAACTGGAAGATACAATAACATTGAGAGAGAAAACAGTAAATGCAAACTGTGTGGCAGTAATATGATGGAGTCAGAATATCACTTCTGTTTGCATATGTACGCGTTATCGTGATGAAAACTATAATTATAAAGTTAACAAATCGTTTTACACTGTCAACAAGTTCACTTATATGACGCCCAGTACTAACACAAGACAATTAAGAATTATTTCTAAATTTGTTAACAATGTTATGTTAAAAGGAAATGATAACCTTGCTAGTTAGGCACTTTGTTGCTTCTTAAAAAAACTAACGATGTAAACCAAGTTATTTAGTTATTAGTTATATATATATATATTAATTTAAGTATCTATTCATGTAATATGTGTTTGTTTAGATTCATTAGTGGTATCGTATGTTTGTATATGTGTTCATTATATGGCCAAAGGCATGTATTTGCTGATTCTGCCAATACACTGAAACTAACTGATTGAAGCAGGAATTTCTCCACTTATTCCGATTTTAGCTCAATTTTTGTCTCCCGGCTTTTCGATTCGTAACTTTCGCGTGCATTGAACTATTTTGAAAAAAATAGCATAAATACTTTTTTTATATGATTCGATGTATCGCGCACAATAACTACAGTGCTTCTTTAATGTCATGGTCAGACTTGCGGTCAAGAAGCAAAATACAGACCTGTATTTAAAAAAAGCTCTAAATCGTATTTGAAATCGATAGTCATGTGACTAACGAAGATAAACAGCAATATCATTATGATTTCAATTCAGTTGATCGTCATAGTATTGTTGTTGCTGTTTTAATTTTGTAAAAACTTAATAATAATATTATATACGAAACTAATAATTATATTGTATTATGTTTACTTGTAATTTAACATCGTTTACATAGTTTATAAAAATCGATTTAGTCAATATATTCGCAAACTTGAGTGAGGTTTATTACTTATAAAAACACAGTACAATTATTTGTATTTTAATTGCAAATTTATCTCCGAAATAATTTTAAATCTAATTATTTCTTCAATTGATGGCAACATTTCATAATGTTTGGTGTGTCAATCCCTGAAACAATTTAGTTGGTGAAAATATAAAACTATTAATTTAAAACAGATGTTTTGCTGATACTATCCTTAAACGCTCATGAAGAAATACTCATCGAATAAAGTTAACAATAAACAAACGCCTGTTTGTGGGTGTATACAAATAGCATAATAATGGTTCTATCACGTTATTACGCGAATGTTCAATAAACGACTCGACAAACAATCGTTTTCCTTCGACATCAGCTCTGTTGAGCAGGATATTAATATGTAAATGTGTTACTACTTCAACAAATGGTAAATGTCCATGTAACAGGAAATCGTTAGTAATGCCTATTTAACCTTTTCACCTTAAGTACGATTTGAAATTAGCTCAAATTTCGCCACGAAGCCCCTCGTCCATTATGGCGAGGACAATAATGACAATAATGACGTTCATTAAGAGGAAAGCATGACCGAAGGTAGACCTTGTCACTATCGGTACCGAAATAATGGGGGAAAGCGAGTCATAAGGACGTGTTATTGTTTTTTGACTGGTGCAACTATTGTCTGGTGTGCAATACGGTAACAACACGACAACTTATGGACGATAAAACTGGCAGATAGTGATCAATGGAAAAATAAACGGATTTTCATGAACATCGATTTTTCTTGTCATGCATAACGGAAAACATTCCGTTAAAATATCCAGATGTTTAGGCTGAAACGCGTATAATAATGTCTATAAAAGTCGCTGGGTTGGTTACAGAAGCCTCAAAGGGACAATTTTTCGACAAACATAGACTATTAACATTCAATTAGTGTAATGTTTTCCTTCGTAAGGCGTATTTATGACTGCTTTAATGTGCGTGTATAAAATGTCAAATGTGAAGATAGCGTATTTTCCAATTCTTATCCATATATATATTTTTTTTACAAGTTTTTACCTCGTAAATGTTGACTTATAAACTGGTAAGGAACGTCCTAAGTACGTTCACATCATTAGCAATTACTATACTTATCCAGTGAATGGCACATCGATTGTTGCCCAATAATATTATTTTTCCATTTTACACGACGCCCTCCATTGTAGAGTAACATTCGACACGGCGCGCATGTGAACATTTAAAATGGCATGTGTTCTGCAATTATGTTGATATAAAATAAGGTTTCGTTGTTTGTATCGATTATCGTATCGTCGTCTGACGTTTGTCGTGGCAAACATAACAACTTATGGAGGTTAAATCAGCGAAGCATGTGAGACTTGAGCATACTTCTCTCCTCTGTAATAAAGGAAATACCAGCCTTGAAAAATATATACCTAACCTTAAATAAATATATGGAGACAGCTTGCACATTTTCATAAAGTCCTAGATCAAATTAACAATTTTAGTTAACTTCAATGATTTGTAATAAATATTATGTTAAAAGAAAAGTTATTGTTGTGCTCATCTTATCACAAATTATTTGTTTTATTCCCACTAAACGTGCCGATAGAAAAGGAAATAAGTACAAGTATAATCAGCTTAAAATATACAGCTCTCTCAAAAACAAAGTTCGGATACTATAAACAACCCTTTAAAACGTTATCGCAACTTCATTGCATTCCAAACACAAGTCTGAAATGTGCCGAAATATGGTTTACATACAAAATATTAGCATAATTGAAAGCCATTATATTGTGTCTGTTAGCTGGACTAAACTACTGAATTACTATTGGGCGGTTGTAAATGTTTATTGTTTCAACCTGTGGAAGATAAGATGCTTTGATGTCATATAGTTCTTCTAGTAAAAACACATCTCTGCAACCGATCTTACATGTTCTGTTGCATATAGGTTTCGTAAGTTATTAAAGCAGTCAAGACTACATCAAGTTCGAACGAGAAATAATGGGTTTCAAAAGATCTGCTTGGTGATATAACACAGACACAATCCCACTTGGGATTTCTGTATTTCTTTGCTGACGAATTATATGAAGATTCCAAATCTTAACAAACGCGTCTAGATCTTGTTGTATTAGTGCCTTGCAATAGACTTGTAAAAGCTCCAAATGTACAATGTTATCAATACATGGCATAACGAACAACTGTCTACCATGTTTCTTAAAGAGTTCCTCCAAAATGCAATGAAGCTTTTCCCATATTTCCCCATAATCGTTCAATTCTTCACTTCGAAGAAGACTTTCCGGTCATATCTGTATAATTCAGACAAACCTACATAATGTAAACGCCATGTTGTCTGTAGATCTCGTTTCAGTGCATTGTTTGTTAATTTTTGTCTCCCCTTACAAGTATTGGTACTCAGCAAGTTGTTTTACACAATTAAGATTAAATCCAGAAATTATGTTGCGTCATTGTTACTGTGACACTCTTCTAACCCCACATTCTTCTTGAATATCCATCAATTGCTTCATGAATGGATATACAAAATGGCTTAAGTTTGTCTTAATCGTCTATATGTATATCAAAATGCAACCCTTGTTTTGAAAATGTCTGCCACGCAATCTGTTTAAAGTAATGCAATGTACACCGTCTGCATCTGTAATATGTGACAGTTTCCGAGCAGTATCTTGTGTAATAGAAAAGTTGGCTGTAGCATTTAAGATTATTCTTTGTTTTCCCCTAGCAATAACTGTCTATATATCCCCCCCATACCAAACTTTCTCTCGTAAATGTCGATACAGATTTCAAAACCCCTACCAATTGCGATGATATGTTCCGTCGTCGAAGACACAATCGTTTCATAATCCGTTTCAACTGCATTTAATTTTATTTGTACAGTGTTCGGCGACGATGACCCAAAAAAGCGCAAGTATGTTTCCATTTCAATTCTATGCACTCGTCAACTTCCTTCAGGAACTCACACCACTGAAATGCGAAACCTTATGAGTCCTGTATTAGATAAAAGGTCGAACGCGTATATAAACACATTCCCACCGATATTGTTATGACAAAGTCTTGATCCTCGTATGTTATGTAATGCATAAAAACAATAAATCAAAATCCATCAAATTATATAATGATATAATGGAAGTATGATAATGATAACGTTAATTTGTTTTCATAATGTATTTATTGAGTAATACATTTATACAAGTGTATTCAAATATTTTAAACAGGTTTGGTTCGTCACTACTTGTGTGGTCCATTGTTATTACAGAGTTAGTGTCTTTTATTTGTAACAGCGAAACAAATATGCAATATTTGCAGCTCAAATTTTTACAAATAAAAACACATTATCCCAATTTTGCAGACGAGTCAAATATAAAGATGACATAAAAATCCCGGGTCAGAAACATTACTAAATGTGTAGTGTACATGTATTTGTTTCAATATTCCTTTGTACCAGAAGCAAATGTGATATTGTATTCAATTATTTGTAGTTGTTAAGTGTATTTGTTTTCAAATACGTAGGCATATGAATTGAATAGCATTTGAATCGCCTTATTGAAAGAAAAGTTACTAGTTAATGTCAGTGATTCTAAAGCTATTGGTATCTTTGCACCTATATTAAAAAAACTTCGCCACACCAATTATTCATTTGGGCAATTAACGCCTTGTTTATGGACAAAAATACTCACGCGTGATTCTGACTGTCATGCTTCTTTTGCCGTTAAAGACAAAGAATATAATGCAGAGTATCATAGCGTGCCGTATATTGAAACGTGTAAATGGATGAATATTGCATCAACATAAGTACATGTTTATGATGGAGAAAGACAGTATATGAATAATGATATACGTTGATATTATCAGGCTCTTTAAATTATTGTGTTGGAGAACTTCCATAAGTGTGTTATTACATTACCAATTATCCGATTTTTTGGACACATGTTCAAATGTATCAATACTATTCGGTAATTCAATGATTCAAATAAGTAAAATGTAATGAGTAAAACTCCAAGAGAATGATTACATGGAATATGGTGCAGCTATAAAGAAATGTCTGAGACAATTTTCACATAAATAACTTTTAATAGCCAAAACATTCTAATTATATCCATACTTATTGGTATAACAAATGAAGAAGTATGCTAAGTATTTAGTAGTAGAAAAAGAATGGTAAATTTATTATAACCGTGACTTGGTAGACACTGAAATAATAAAAAGCATTACATACAATACACATTTATCTACTCATATGAATAATTATTGTTATATCTCTGTTCTTTTGTCTTAGTCTAACACAAATATATAACATGTGCCTATGCCATTCAATAAATTGTCATTTTAACTTAATCATAGGATACAAGTTCCAATTCAAATACTTATCGTGTTAATTGAATTCAACTTTATAAACAATATACCGCATGGATTTGTCTGATCAACATCACATAGAACATCGAAATGTAACCACTCATGAACCTCAGAATAAATTCTTATTATGAGATAATAAAAATGGTAACTGCTTTTTATATTTCATACTTAGACATCGTTTAAGATTGCAATCGGGTGGGTGGGTTGTGTCAAGGTTTTTGATACTTTAAACAAGAATACATCTGATTTTCGCATTAACTTGGCAAGGAAATATTAACTTAAATTAAAATTTCTTCTTTTTTTTTCTCTTATACCAATACCTCGTTTAGGACGGCAATAAAAGTGGACCGTGCTTATTAACATTAACATGGTGATAAGAGTGCTGCTGACTTCTTATATATTGCATAGTTTGTCACTCACGCCTTGCTTCAAAACAAGTTTTATTGCAAAACACAAATTATTATTTAAAAGATCCTACACGAAACTAGTTGATCATAAGTATAACTTGAAAAAAAAACATCAATAAAAATTGTCCAATTCAATAAATTCTTGCCAAACTACACTTAATTGTAAAAATTAAAATCAAATAATATTATTAATGATATTTATACAACACGTCTATAAATGTATGACGAATGTTTATTCGCTGTTTGATTGTAAGTATGTCATTTTAAAGCCAAATAGGATATAGATGGTCTGAATATATGACCGTATTCTCGTCCTTTTTTTCAATTTACATGCAGTATCACTAAACGTTCAAAAGGTCTTTGCATTTAAAGTAATTATAGGCATGTATTATTATATTATTCTTACAGAGACGTAGTGTCATGTGGACCACAAAACAGCTCCATTTCAAATGATTGAAACATAAACTCCTTAGTATTTTGAGATAGACCTGGTATAAATTATGTTTTCCAGCAGCTTAATCTATATTTTATTTGTGTTCCATATTAGATTCCGATCGGTCGCTGACACCATTTCGTTTTTTATTTTGCAAGACAAATGAGTGTTTAAAATGCGAAGATGTGTCACAACATATTCTGTGGAATTATACTATGCACATGAATGTGTTGTATGTATAACAATGGAAAGAGGTTTGGATTATGATATTAATTTCAATCATTATTTTCCCCTAAACGTGCTGCCATGATAGTTAAAAGAATTCCATGATTTTTATGATTTCAAGTAGATCATGTTTAAGGAAACTTTCCGCGAAATTTTGAATACCCGATACTGGTCATTTTGCATTGACTTGACATTCGCAATAATTCTCAATCCTAATACCCAGCTGTCTATTCGATCTTGGCTCTATATTTGCAATTTTTCAAATACCCAATTTCCAGCTGGTCAAATGTCTCTGGCTCGATATTTTGAATAAATAATTACAAACTTGGTATTCGGCATTTGCTCGATATCCGCTTTAGTTCGAATACCACCAATAAATTGCTGGGTATTCGACTCTTGCTCGATATTCGGTTAAGTTCGATCACCCAATGCCAAACTGGGTATTCGTTATGGACTCGATATTCTCAATAATTCGAACACCGAAATACCCAGCTAAGTATTCTACCAAGACTCGATATTTGCTTCAGTTCGAATACCAGATCGCTAGTTTGATATTCGACCGTAGCTAGATGTTCGCAGAACTTAGAATACGCAACTTCCAGGCGGATATACGACATTGGCTTAAAATTCATAAGAGTTAGAATACCTTAACCCGAGCACAGTATTCGTACTTGGCTCGAGATTGCTGACCTACGAATACCTAATGCTGGTTACCACTTTGGTATCCAACCTTGGCTCGATGTTTGCAATGGTTCGAATACCCAATGCCAAGCTGTGTGTGCAACCTTGGTTCATAAGTTGCAATAGTTCGAATATCCAATCCCCAGCTGGATATTCAACCTGTATATATATTTGTTAAAGTTCGAACATCCGATAACAAGCTAGTTATTCAACATAAAGAAAATGTTTGCAATAGCTCGAATAAAAACACCCAGCTTTGTATTATTCCACTCCTTGACAATAACTTATTTTTCAATAACCAATACCCAGATGTGTATCCGAAGTAGTCTCTAAAGTTGCAATAGTTACCCCATACCCGACTGAGTTATCGACTTTAGCTCGATATTAGTTTTAGTTCGAACGCCTAATATTATCTAATGCTCGTATACCCAATGCCCAGCTGGCTATTCGTCCCTGGCTCGATATTTGCTAACGTTCGAACACTCAATACCCAGCAGGGTATTCGTCCCTGTCTCGATATCCGCTTAAGTTCGAATACTCATTAGCAGTCCAAGCACTCGATTGGATTGCTTTTGAATTTATAACACCAATACCGTACCAACTTAATAGACCTTTTTTATCAAGTGATAGCCGCTCAAAGGTTTGGCCTTTCTCCAATATAGTCTTAGCATATTTCCTTTTATGATAGACGAAGTAAATTTTAAGAATGATTACATGTAGACGCAGTGCCTATCATTTAGCCCTCAAAGGCGTTTACCAAAATATTAACATGTTATGCTTAGTATTGTATTTTCTATGTATGTAATAGTTATTTTTTGTTCATTTATAACTTCATTTATTAGAGATTCCTGGATGATAACTCGATTGTAACTAGTGGTGATGACTTTTTATGTAGCGTTTATTTAATAATACGGCCACATTATATAATACCGTCTTGGTCATTAAAAGCACACTACATATCGCTCATTTCTCCACATAATTTTGTCGAACAAATACGGTTACTAAACCCTAAGTTCATTCTTGGATTTCAATATTAAATTACCTTATGCTTGGACAAAGACTGTTATATTTGTATAAAACATAGACATGATTAGCCTGCATTATTTCGGAACTCATCCGTTTAAATATTCACGAAATTATTGTTGGCATTATTATTACCGCAGTGAGTGCGAATTTTGATAAAAAAAAAACTTTGTACTTTTCTGATGCAGTTTATTTGAACTATAAATGTATCATTCAATAACTTTCCACATATGTTAACCGTGTGGAGACAGTTTGTCGAATGAAACAAACGATTAAAAACATCACAGTGCTGTAATGGATACGGTGTCCGCCTTGATACCGAAAAAAGCTAGGTTCGATCCTCAGTTGCGCAGTGTTTTTGCGATCTTTCCAAAGGCACCGAGTACTGACTTTCTTCCATTAAGCGGACTTGAACAATCGAGCTAAATAAATAGATCAAAACTAAATAAAAACTTTAATATTCAAAACATTATATAGCAATTGTTATATTACTTGTCTTAAGTATGTATTATGGTGACATGTTAACACTTTGTGCGTGCTAAATAATGATTATATGCTAAGCCCAAATGATGATGTATTGATGTCACATCTTTGTCAAAACATTCCAATTTGTCCAGCTTCATCCGCCAGACACACATACTTATGATGGAACACTAGACGTTAAATACCTGATTAACATTCAGTGTATAATTGCGACAATCGCGTGACGCGGAAATACCTCAGTAATTGCACGCAAGCGTATATGAATACTTTACTTCTATCATACATGTGGGCCTACAGCACGCTTGCTGGCACGTAATGGACTTAGCAGCTCCAGACTGTAAATCGCCGTCTGATTGCGCACCATTTCCGCCATGCTATAGACGCTTTCTAAATATATTACCGAGGAAAGATAAATTTGTGTATGAGAACTTAAAAGACATATACATTTTTAGTTCTTTATAGCAACAGGTATTGAAATAAATATATTGAATATTTGTGTAACGAATTAGGAATTCGCTCGGCATTATATGTACATGAATTGGTTCTATTATTCTACATGTATTACTATTCATGTTTAATATGGTATAAGTGAACACATCAAGTTTACTTGATGTAAAGATAGATATAGTTTAGTGCGATAGTGTTTTGAATTGCATTAATCGACTATTTAAATGCCGATGTATTCAAGAAAGATATACACATATATAAATTGAGTTGTTTGTTCGAGTGTTAAATTGAGGATATCGAAATAATCATAATTATTTATAATTATGCATAACTTAAAGTAAAGTCATTTGAGTAGTAAGTTATTATGAGTATTTATATGCAATGTGGTGTATCATTTGTTTTAGGCAAAATAGTCATATAGTTTATTGATAGTTATTGAATATATTGGCGAAAAATAATTTATAACGTTAGATATCGAGATATAGAAATATCGCGACTTACTTATTCGACAATCCTTATTAAAACAGAAAATGCCTGACATAAATCTTCATTTTTTTGTACTTAGACAATAAATTTAATGATGCTATCTTAAATCTAGGTTCAAATAAGAAAGCATTATGATGCATTAACATTATTAAAGGATTAATAATGTGAAAACTAGTCTTATTCATAGTTCCTCAAAAAGGTGTAACTCTTTTGCTCTGGTCTACGTTCTACCATTGAGTAATTAAAATGTAATTAAATTGAATGCGTTTAAATTCCTTTTTATTACTGTTAAATCTGGGCTGCAATGCTATGAGGTTAAATTTTATTTACACGTATATGTTTCATGAATATTGCTGGGCCAAGTGTCAGGTTGAGCGCTCTCAAACCGGTTTAAATCGCCAGTGCTTAGGATTGACCGTTCCAAGGCGGTGACCACAGCTTCATTCTTCTATGTGTGTATGTTGTTTCGTATTGTACCGTACTGTTTCGGCAATTAGTTACTTGCCATAAATAAAGGACTACGAACGTTTGTATAATATGAATGCAATACTGCTGGAGCAACTGGAGTTTCACTTCTTTTTATATAAGTACAACACAATTGGATTGGTGTAAATCATTCTTACTTGCATACTGTAAGAAGAAACACTTTACAAACCATAAAGAACCTTCAAACTTAATTTAATATTTCCGGTTAAATAATGCATTTTCGAAGATAATATAGATAACAAAATTGAATGTTCATACATTTTAGACAATCCAGAATAGTTAGTCGAAATATCTGTAGACATATTTAATTATGCCATATGTTGGCTTCAGAAGTTTGTTATGTGTTTGCTGCTGTTGTCATTAAAAGAAACCGTAAAAAGGACATCATAACAACATGACAAGGACAGAAATTTTAACTTCGCATTCAATTCATATCACTCGACAGACACGTTCAGAAAATGATGTTTGTGCGTGTTGATTTGTTTTGCAAATTCATAATTAATATTTGTATTTTTCAAGTTAAGACTTGTAACATGCTAACGGTGTAGAAAATGACGATTTATGCTCTAATCCAAACGAATGTATGCACTTATTTGTTGTTTTTTTATGTCTAAATGTAAATATTATTTCAATCGAACTGATTGTTTTAACCGTATTTTTCAGTATGTGAACAATTAAATTTAATTGTACAGTGTTAAGTTACAATATATCCAATCGAAAAAATGCTGTAGTTGAGATATGTATGTGTACTACGTAAACAAAAATATATTGTAAAATATGTATATATATGAATTGTGTATTTCGTTTACAATGTTACCATTGCATACATAGCCTGAAATGAAATTTAAGCGAGCTCAAAGTTTGGTGTACCTTAAGTAGTGTACCATTTCTGCTTCGTATTGACTGTCTTAGCTCCAAACTTTTGCAAACACATGGCCATGTTTTCACAAGTCAAAAGTGACGAATCTAAGCTATGTCTGAGTTGAACAAGAACTAATTGCGTATTTATTTTTTTATTATTATTTTTTTGTTGTAGTGTTTTGTCTTTTTTTTTTATACTTGCACTTGTATTTTGACGGTACGCCGTTAACCGCGAAGCACATGTCCATATAAATATAGTATAACTAAAAATATATTGTTGCTCTTTCTGCATACTTGTATGCCTGAGATGTAAATAAAGGTGGATTCTGTTCTGTTCTGTTCTGAACAAGAACTAATTGCGTAGAAAGTCTATGTTGAAGTTTAGTATTCGTCCTATGATACGACAGTTTTCAACGTTGTTTTAACAACAATCAGTTTGTTCGTAGCTCGCAACACCTGACACCCATGCCAAACTTATATTTCTTTTAAACTAGTTATCAAGCTGAGCCCATATTTGCAGTATGTCTTATGTCATTTTGATACATCAGATAATCTTTGCTAAAATGTATTTTGCTCCGATTGTTCAATTGTCTGCACATTTATTATACTAGATAAATATACACAATGTATTGATTATATCGTCGCCCATATTGACAGGACTTTCCCACAGCCAAATAACACTCAGTGCATACATGTGGTGAAAAGGTCCATCACTTACATTCAATCATGGGGAGTTTTGGAACAAATCAAAACAGACACAATCAGTTACACTTAGCAGGAATACGAAAAACAAATTTACATGTGATCGTGATCGCATAGTATCGCAAAATGTTTGAAAATTGTTTTTACATAATCAACAAATGTTCCGCTACTCAAAAACATTGGTACATAATCTAAAAAAAAATAGGATAAACATATTATGTAAATATATGCTTGATATATTGCTCTGCAACAATCCGTTCAAGTAACTTATATTTAGGACTATTAATTCCATCGGTGCCTCAAGATCTCCGGATATGCTCCAGGAAATCAAAAACAATGAATTTACTTTGTATCATCGGTAATATGAAAAGCAGACTTTCTACATGATCAATACCTCCGCAAAACTTCGTACAACTTTGCCACAGGCATAACTCAGAATATGTGAATCATTACGTGTGACAAATATGATATACACATCTTCACTTAATCGTGATGACATTTTCCAAACTTAAATGTAATCGCTTGAGGATTGTGAAAGACGTTTGCACTACAAACTGATAATATGTAATGGGATAAACGCCTGTTTCAGCTTCTTGCCTGCAAAACATGTTGAAAACATGGCATCATAATTATGAAGTGATCAATTTCAATAAACCTATTTTCTGTGTGATTGCTGTGGCAAGGCGGTATAATAAAAGGATCTATACTGCGACACAAATTCACTTGGAATATTTGTAATTCAATGACATATCACAGTTTTACCTGATTGGAAAATGCGTCTCCACTTCTTTCTATTTAATACATTCAATAAAGAGTGTTTAAGCTTCTAAAATAATCATATTTACCTTCAAAATCTCTCGATTCTCTCTTACATGGTTTGGTTATTCTTCAGCATAGTGTCCACATTTTCTGGTTGAGGGTTTGTACTTGCCGCAAGTCAGAGCTTTTCCAAACACCTCACTTAATGTTAAGCGAAATAAAAAAAATGGATTTGTATACAGTGCTATTTGCATGATTGAAATTAAAATTCAAATCTCAACGTATATTTCAAATGTCAACATATTTTCAGACATTGTCCATTCCAGTCTTTAAGTGCTCCTTAAGTATTGAACTACTCGCTTACCACTGTATTTGAAAACGTCAGCTGACCATTACCACCCAGTAATTTAAGTTCAGTCCATCAAATCACAGTAAAAGTTGTTGATGTCCAGAAATTATTTCACTTTGTCACTTTTGTGAACTTCATTTTTTTGAGGATATAATTGTTCTCAGAAGAGGCCTTTGGAATTTCTGATAGTACCGTCCTTTGTAGTTTGTTTTGGCCTTTATTCAAAACTGAATGAATGTTTTTTATTCCAACAAACCAATTAACACTTTGGAATATAAATGATGTTAAAAACAATGGTTTGTTTATGGAGAATAATCAATCTACATCAGTAATCTAATAAAGCATTTCTAACGCCTTTTCAGCGATCATTTGGTGAATTAGAAGATTATTGTCATAGCGTTTAAAATACACCGCTAATAAGCCCGAGTGGTGAAGTGGTAGCGCGGAAGCGTTTTCTCCTGCATTTCCCAGGTTCAAATAACAAGGAAAGCAAACTGTTTCAACAACGCTATCGTTCTTGCTATTATAATTATGTTTTACTCTTTATTATTTAACAAATTTATGAGAGCATATATATGGTCATTGTTCAAGAATACGAAAATATATAAACATGCCCCTTAAATAGATTGTTTGTATAATATGAACATGTGTTGTGCGTATGTTGTAACGGTGTTATTCCGTGATAAATCTATATTATGCATCAAACTGAATTACTGATAGGCATTAACTTGTTTACAAGTCATTTCCGTTAACGTATACAATTGTCTAGATTTGTGCATTGATTGAAAACACGATCCCAATATGCATAATTGCGTGTTTTGTTTCCTCTTCAAGGCAACATTCCATTTAACAAACGACCGCTGGTGTCGCACTTTTCTGTTTGATGGATGCTTTATAGATCTTACTGTTGTCAGTGTCCTGTGAAACCATGAGCAAATGCATTAACAGTTCGTCTTCTAGGGGTTGAACAGCAATTTATATAAAATGTTTACATTAATAAACAGTGTAATACCCCATTTAGTGTAAAACGTCGCCGGTAATAGTACATGTTCTTGAACTTAAAGTGCATCAACTGCAGTGTTCTCTGACAACCAAGCGTATATTTAATTACGTATAAGTATTGTTTTTCTTATTTGAAGCTTAATGTTGTTAAAAGTTGTATTACGCTATCAGAAGTAATGCTGATTTTAATACGATAATTTATAATAATACAACATAAAAATATTAAGAAATTATGGTCAATTATGTTCAATGACAGTGTGTTAGAGAGTAATACAATGTTATTATAGCATGTATAAGATAAGTGTAATGTTTGGCGTTGAATGGCATATACAATATAGAGGATATTTGTTGGCTTCGGTGGATTATCGACTTTAATTCACGAGTGATCATAGAAATTAATATTTTCACGAGTGGCGCAGCCACGAGTGAAAATATATTTTTTCTATGATCACGAGTGAATTAAAATCGATAATCCACCGAATCCAACAAATTTTCTTTTTATTTCATGCTTTTTTCACAGTTTATATACATTGTTAAAGAGTTTAACTAAAGAATGTCGTTGGGATAATGACGTCGTTTTGTCAAAATAATGACGTCATTTCACAGTAAACAGTGAAAATTATCGATAATTTTCACTGATAATTTTCATTGTTTGAAACAGTGAAATTATCAGTTTTAATTCACTGATATTTCTCTATAAACCACCGGAAAGCATTAAATAAAACCTCAACACCTTAGTACTTGTGTTTTATTCCACAATGTTTGTCGTGTTCAAGTATTAATAGAGTTACAACTGCGTTGTTGAGTTTGATGAATAATGTCTAGGCGATAATAATTTGCTAATAAGTATTAACTCATGTGGTGTTTTGCAATTTTCTTTCTTTTCAAACCAAAGCATCGACATAATTTCTATATAAAATGCAAAGTGGAGGATATAGACAAATATTCGATAACTGATACGTAGCAATGTTCAAGATAAGTTTGATTTCGATTGCAACAGCATGGTATTTATATGATACTAATGTGATTAGACATTTTGATGAATCAGCATTACAGAAACATTGTTTTCGGAGGTGTATATAGAGGATATGTGTTGGAATCGGTGGAATATCGATTTTATTTCACGAGTGATCATAGAAAATAATATTTTCACGAGTGGCGCAGCCACGAGTGAAAATATACTTTTTCTATGATCACGAGTGAATTAAAATAAATATTCCATCTAATCAAACAAATTTTCTTTTTATTATATGCTTTGTCACCGTTAATTTACACTGCAAAAGAGTTTTACTTGAGAATTTCGCTGTAATAATGACGTCATTTCGTCAAAAGATGACGTCATTTCACAGTTAACAATGAAAAATATCGATATTTTTCACTGTTATTTTTCACTGTTTGAAACAGTGAAATACCATTTTTCTTTCACTGATATCTCTATAAACCACCGGAAAACATATAATAAATATGTTTATCTCACAGTCTAGAAATTGTATTGTCAGTCGTTTAAAATGTTAGGCCTATTTTTAGAGAAAAAAAAACTATAAGAACTATTTTAAGATATGTCATCAACACCTTTGAATGCTAAATTGTGGAACATATTATTGTGTACCATTTAGAGGTAATAGCAATGAGTTTAAATGTGTTTTTCTAATATAAGGTCCATACAATACTTACCTGATTTGGAATTTCGATATCACTGCCATCGCGACAATTTACACCGATATATGTTTTACGAGAATGTGTTCTTAACCAAAATAATGTTCATACCACTTCTTGATCAATATATTATAAAGATAACATTCACAAATCGCAGTGCACGATACGCATAAGGAGGATGTCAGCTATGGAAAATGACCGTTCTAGTTTACAGACAAACTATTGTCCCAAAGGAACACAAGAAAGGTTACAACGAAAAACGGGTGCTATTCCGTAATTAACATTTCGGAAAGTTACGCTTGTCTCAATACGGATTCGAAATTCTCTTGAAGTCATGTCATGGTTGACTTGACAATTGTTCAGTGCAGCGCGGTCAGCTCACCACAACTAAGAATAATTACTTCATCATGTATAACCATTTCTGACTAACTTATTACTTCTCCAAGACACATGTCCGATTAAATTAGCGTTTGTTGTCGTAACACTTTACCGTCTAATGGAGTGTTACTTTGCAGGTTTTTTCTGTGTTGACAATTATTTATTACTGATTACATGAACTGTGATTTGTCCTTTGTGGACATTTAAAAAATTATTTCATACAATTAAAATGAACGGTATTGATGTCATTGTAAGATTGTCCTTAAACAAAGTTCTTCTGTTGCCCATTAGGATACAATATACCTTATAAAATCATGGTGCTTTGTTGGCAAAATGCTTTTTCACGCCATGCAAAAACATAGAATAAATTTTACGCTTCATCATTTGTTTTGAAGCAATATCGTTTATATATAAGCAATAAACTGATACTGCACAGACCATTATAATTATCCGCTTCAACCAGACCCCAGTCTCCATCAGAACGATCCCAGACCAGAAGCTGACGACGACAGTCCTTCCATACTTACGATAGAGGAAGAGGAGGATAGTCGGGAGGCAGGGACATCTTCGGGACATGCCAAATGCACGGATATCTAGTATGGATATCTCCAGAATCACTATAAACTGATGTTAATTAAAATGTCCCGTTTGCAAAAGTAATAAAAATTAAGTCGGCGTTTCTCTTATGATTTGAAATGCAAAGTCTGAAAATTGTTCGCAACAAATAAGCCAACAAACCTATTGCACATCGAAAAAAGTGAACTAAATCCGCAGTTGAATCTTCATGTTTTAATACTAAATTAGTAAAGCGACTAAACAAGTGAAAAAAAAGATAAATACTGTTAGCGCTCAGTGTACACCGTTTAATATGTCGATATCAGTACTTAAGTTAAAAATATGCATTAAAGCTACGAGGTCAATACTTGAATCAGCAGCATCAAAATACCGGTATACAAATTATTTCTTCAGATATTCGCCACGCTTCATACCAGTACGAATCTCTAGAGACAGTCTAATATGCATATTTACATCTAGGTATTCTGAATATCAATTGAATCTGTCACATTGCACTGCGGTCGTTCCCACCATACAATCAGAAACTTTCAGACGTTATAAAAGGTAAAGCTTGTTTACAGGTATTCAAAATCATATGAAAAAATATTTACAGTCTAGACACTTCGGGTCACAATAGAACGCACGTCAGAAGAGGACATCGGTGCAGCTATACAAAATGTCTTATTTGGCAGATGTATATGTTATACACGATTGATATATGTAAAGGCTGCATTTAAGATGCTAGTTAAATTGCCGAAATATCCGCGAAACTAAATGTTACAAGGTTTTATAATTTGCATTTCAGTACATATTGCAATCCATTAGCTTATTGTATTGTCTAAGATAACAGGGACGAATGTGTTTGAAAGCTGTTTGGGGAATGCAAGATGAATACAAAATGTAATTTTAAACCACAAAGATTGTTTACATTTTGCTTAAATTGACTATTCACATTTTATAAGTTAGGCGAATGTTGTTTAGTTATTTAAAGGAATATGGTGCAATGTGAATCTTTGATAATAAATAATAACTAACAATAAAGATATGTATTATTGTTTCAATCTGAACTCACATACATCCTAAAGGCGAAATGCTCAAGAGCACGATGAATATAATTATAGTTTCGAGTCAAGACTTTTTTGTTTTAAAACAGAGCTTAAATAAGTTAACATGGAATGAGAGACAAGCTAACATGGAATGAGAGGCGAGCTAAGATGGAATGAGAGGCGAGCTAAGATGGAATGAGGGGTAAGCTAGCATGGAATGAGAAGCCGGCTTACTTGGAAATCTAATTATGAGCTAGTTCGGGTGATTGGTTGAACATCTGCTATGCGGCTGTCAAAATGATTTAGTGTTACGAACACCTGGCAAACGTCTGCCACACGGCTATGAACTCCTAATACATGAACTTCAAGCAAACATAGGAACATCTTACAGCCAACTTCAAACACTTTTGATTAATATATATTTGCGTTCCTGTATAATGTCTTTGCGTTCTTAATATACAAGCATAAGCAGTTGGGCTCAGCGTTATATTGTTTCTAAACAAGGAACCTTTTCAAAAATTTGGTGTCGGAAAGATCTGAAATTGTCACTTCCGGTTCTTGCATTATCTTTCTAATTTAGTGTAATGTACCCACATAAGATACCAAAATAGGTTGACATATTAAGCATTGATATTAAATTCTTGCAGAACGGTCATTATTTTTCAACGTTGCATGCAAATAGTTCGCATGAGAGTTATTTTTAGATCAAGATTATGGGTTCAATTTCAAGCAATAGGTCGTTACTTTTAATCAATTCGTTTAGAATGAAATAAATATTAGCGGCATGGGTTTTACTTTTTTCTTTATTTTATGTTTCAATGATTCGGAGTTAATGTTTGCGTGTTCCCATGACGAATGCTTAAGTTCTGTTTAAGATCTCTATTTACATTAAGCAAATTTAACTTTACTACAGTTACATATGAGCCTCGTTCTGTGAAAGGGGGCTTAATGCATGTGAGCAAAGTGTCGTCCAAGATTAGCCTGTTCAGTCCACACATGCTAATCAGGGACGACACGTTCCGCTGTTATGATTTATTTTTCGTTTAAAGAAATTCTCTTCTAAGCAAAAAAACAGTTAAGGCTGAAAGTGTCGTCCATGATTAGCCTGTGCGGACTGCACTGACTTATCTGGGAAGACACTCTACGCACATCCATTGAACCCTGTGTTCACAGACCGAGGCTCATTTATTGTATCAGAGGGTCGTACATTAATATTATAATACAAGCCGCGCTGAAAATTGTTCGTACATACACTTAAAAAATTGGAGACAGAATACTGACGTATTTCTGCTTAACTCTATACACTATTGCAACACGACAACATGTTAAGCTCAAACATTGTAATCCAGGTTATGTGATTAAAACTGGTCGGCAAACAATGTGGATTGATTTCATCAATAACAATTAAGATACTTTCTACTCATGGCTCTCTGCCGGTGCCATTTGTTCAACAAACAAACAAGCATTTACGAAATTGATATTGCTGCTTGTTATGTAAAGTATCAGTTAATATGCAGTATGTGTTTGATTGTGCGTGTGGAACGTATCTTAGGGCATTTAAGTTTTGAATGATGAACACACCTTTTGTCAGCAAGAATGAATAATTTTATGTCTGTCTGTATCATCACATATTTCATATCGTGCTATTTCCTATAAACTATTGTAATAACTATGCGTTAGCACCTAACGGTTTTGTCGCTTTGTGCAATTATATAGACATTGGTTTCGTAGTTTGACAGCACATTATACTCTTATATTGTAGTTACAATGATGGAATGTCAAACACATTCTGCATTTAATGTGCCGTAAGAGGAAAAGAGCGGTACCTAATGAATGCACACATTAATAACGAGTCAGTTTATTTTCGTGATAACATTTGTAATTTGTTTAAATATAAACTTAATGGCAGAAAAATATTCACGTTAAGTATGACACATATGAATTTGGGTTCAGTATATGGATCCAAATAGTAATGTGCATATAAAGAAATGATGTGATACGTTTCAATAGCTTACAATATCGATACTTAACAGTACACTGATTTTGTTTTCAATCAATAGTTGTTTTATTGATTTCAAAATATTGCAGATTTGTTTTTTATATATTTATTTTATATGTTTTTTTATTATTTTCTTAGCTTATCATGATCTCTGTGAGTCAACTATTTGCGATTAGTAGGGCATTCTTCGAGAGATTAATAAATTAATTAATCAATCGTAAGAAAGTCTTTAAAGGAATGGAATACATTAAATGTATATAACTATTAATTAAGTGAATTATCAATGTATGGATATGGTTAGCCAAATACTAACCATTTCCATTATTTACCTAATTCAGGTCTATTTTGTTCGTTAAATTTGTATTCTTTGTTGTTTACTTTAATACTACATTTATATTGCGGAATACAAGACTGGACGAATTAATTTATGAACTCCTGACCAGACTGAGCGGATGCGCAGGCTTGTCTGGAGCTACGCCCTGCGTATATGACATAAGACTCATTTTCGCATTACGCGGTTTATATGACTGTCTAAAAAAATCTTAACATTTCTATTTAATGCACTATCTTGCAGTCAATAAGATTGATAGGAA
Source organism: Dreissena rostriformis (assembly GCA_007657795.1). NCBI lineage: Eukaryota > Metazoa > Mollusca > Bivalvia > Myida > Dreissenidae > Dreissena > Dreissena rostriformis. The sequence continues at coordinate 275,755 of VMBQ01000127.1, forward strand.
TTTTCGAAATACGTGTTTCTGTTTGTGTGAATATGTACCGGTAGCTAGGATTTACAAGATAAGGTTAAAGGTTAACAAAAATCAAACTCAAAATGGCATTACTACTGTTTTTGATTTTTTTGGATAAAAACTAAATAAACAATCACCAACAAGCAGCGATTATTTTAATAATGCAATAAAATATTTATTTAAAAAAAAACAGAATTAATATAATTAAATGCTTGAAATATATCTTCTTGATTAAAGGTTCATGGTCTGTTGACATACACAGAGAGAGAGAGAATCTGATACCGATTTCGCGCGCGTTCCTACGACGAGTAAAGCCGGAAGGGACGAATTCTTGTCGAGTATCTTGACCACGGATATAAACTGGCTGTGGTTACATAAACAACTGTGAGGAAAGACGTCATTTGACGTCGTCGACGTCATTCATTGCAGTTGACTTAAGCCTGGTCAGCGTTGATGGGTTTATGTTAATAGTGCTGTTCGAAAAAATATGCGGACTGTTATCAAAAATATACAATTGTAGCGAATATTCTTCGCTTTCTGTTCATGTTAAGTTTGTATCTGCTATATAAAATGTATGTGTTTTACAACAATTTCCGATTTTTTTCTGGATAACCCCTCGTATGTATCGTCAATAAAACTCATTATCCCCACGAATGGCACTATTATGATCTCGCTTTTCGATAAGTATCTATGACTTAATTTACATAAATCGGTAAGCAAGTGTTCACAGAAACTGACACAGTATGCAAAATATAAGTTCGAATATAAAGTTATCTATATCAGACTGCATTCAACACATTAAAACAAAGCCAAGTGGTGTGCACATTTGAAATACAGATTTATGTGCTTTGATGTGATATTAGCCAAAACGAAAGTTGTGCATGACTCACACTTTTTCGGATAGATCCGCGTATATTTAGATATAATTTTATACATGGATTTGTCGCCAGCAAATGGAACACGAAATGCAATTATCGCATCTCTGCTAAATAAAAGAAGATAAAACAAAATATAGATCATTAAATCTGCTGCTTTTCATTGTGAATGTAAATTTCAGCCTACATTTCAAATATTTCACGACTTAAGAAGCAATATATGCTTTGAAATAACAAAATAACTACCAATTATGAATAGAGTCGAAATTGTAAAGTACATATAAATAACATAATTGCGATGGTAAATAATAATTCGGGAATATCATGAATAATGTGTGGTAATAAAACATAATGTAACAATTTACTTCTTACATACATTTGAACACACCATCGTTTATCATTATAACTCACCTTTGACGGGTAGTTCCTTTCTTCTGACCTAAAGTCATTTCATAGATTAAAAAACACGCGATATTTTTACAATAAAATAAAATAATTATTTTCAAAGTTATATTCGTGATTGCAGCGAATGACATCGACAGCGGCCGGTCGCATATACACGTACCGTATACATTGAATCCCCTAACAAATTAGTAATTTCAAAGCGTGAATTAATTTTAAAAATTTAAATGTGTGAATTATTTCCTGTTTTTATATGGCTCATATAAAGAGTGTATATATTGCAACGCATTTACATCGGAAAATCGCTGATAAAATAACGTTAAGACTCTCCCAGTGAGCTTTATGAAAACCGGCCGTAGAAAAATAGTTACTTCAAAAAGTTTAGTTATAATTGACGTTTATGTTTAACTCATATTTCGTTTTTGTGTATCATAAACATACGATGCTTGCTATCTGCTATGTTATCTGCTCCTATAAAGATTGTTTATATTGCATTATACTAACAGCGGCCTAGCGCAGATATCTGCGCTTGGCCATTAGATAAAATCAAAGTACTCAAAGTACTGGTGGGGCGATTTTGATGGATTTTTTATAACCATGCACTTCACATTGAAATATATTCTAATGATTTATCAGAGGTACCAACACAATTCTGCAACAGCAAAAAAAAATATTTGTGGAGAGGACTGGGTGGGGTGGCTTTTTAGCTGCAATATAAAAAGTATACAATTTTAGTGGAATGTGACAAATATTCGACCAAAAAAACGTCAAATTTAAAGGCCGTAAAGCATTTCACCATCACAAAAATTTCCCCTTCTGAAATGTTCATCAATATATCCAGTTCAATCCAGTTTTGCCCGCCTTCACGGTGTTTACACACTCGTTGTTGGACATAATCAGCTAACAGCGCGCGTAGCATCCATGGCAAAGTCTTTTCACTATACATCTACCTTATTACTTACTTGTTTATAATCGGATGACGCCTATCATAGGGTCAGCCGGAAGAGGTTTCAGCGAGTATCAACCGTTTTCCCCTGGTTGGCCTGAGTGTGGAGAATATTCATGGAATATTTCGCGATTTCCTGAACCGTCAATTGTCATTGAACACGGCAAAAATTAAAATCACTGTTTTCACACTAATTAGCACTGTTTAAGTACCAGTTGTTCATGTGGACGCATTTTGGTTGACACAAAAGGGATAACTCGATTGTTCATGGCGTTATTTTAAAGGTAAAGTTGAGTTTCGATTGGTTTCGACGAGTGTTATTGAGCACGGACATGGTCCTTATACACGGACAACTTCTTGAACAACGCACATGTCAAGGAATACCGTTTTCTCCGCCCAATAAGTCTAAAACAACCTCGCATTGGCATGTTCTGGTACATGTAGCGATACATATCTAATGTAAAGGCACTGTAAATGTTAGTTTCGTATACGAAATTGGCTATCTGGATCATCANCAAGGAGTTTCCTGACTGAAGGTTATCTTTGATTATGTTTAGTGCATCACTGAATTATAAATGGAGAGTTCAAAACAGGAGAAGAACATCAGCAATGTCCTCTGTAGAGAATGTAGTATTTTTATAATTTCATTTACAGATTACTCATGTGTACTGTACAGTTTTGTTTAAGGAGTATTCAAAAAAGTTCTCTGTATTCAGTTGTGGCATTTTAATATAATTATATACCTACTCAACATGTTTTCATCATAATTATATATATATATGCATGTGTCAAATATAAAAAACAACAACTTATTTTTACTCATACATTGATTTATTTCCAATGAGATACTCTACATTTCTATTACTGTGATAAAATTACATTTCCATGAATGCTGCATTTGATTTGAGACAATTGGCATATGCAAATATCATAAAGTATGCTACTATATATTTTTTCCATATTTAAAACAATGCCTGCATTGCTAAACTATATGTCAGGGTATGTACCAGTTGTGATTGGTTCTTAATACAAAATTTGAGATATTGAGATATAACCTGGGTCATTGGTATGACAGGTGGGCACTTTAACCTGAATCAATATACATGATGCTTTACCAACAACTATTTGTGGAAAAGGTCAGTCACTCATAATATTCTTATACATAATGCCATTCACCAAATGGAAACAAATGCATGAACTTTAAAGTTCTTTTAACAGTTCTAAACATATGGCTTAATCTACATATTAACAACACACATGGAGAAAGCAAACCATTTTAAATGTTCCTATTTTAAGGAAATTATATTTTACATGAATCATAGAAAACTGACAGTTGAATGATGACACAATTTAATCTTGCAAGATTCCTAATATTAATGCTTTAACAAAAATATGTTTCCATTTATTTCAATTTATTATATTAAAATAATCAGAAAAAAAATGTGTAATTTAAGTGTTTTTTCATGTGTTGACATTTTTGGAAAGATACATTATGACAATATGTAAAATCTGAATTTTAAAGTTCAAATCTTTAATTATTTTTGTAATTGATTTTTAAACACATACACTGCTACCATAAATTTCCGCAAAAAAAGCTTTATTAAGCGCAAAACAAACAACTTCTGTTGAATTTATACTGTCTTTACATTAATGTATTTGACAAATAAATTAATGTGAATATTATGCGTAAATATGGTGTTCAAAGTGTAGAAACAATAAAATGGTATTGTTTAAATTATTTGATTGCAATGGTAGCAAATGTTCTACACAACACAAATGTTGTCTGCTTCATATGTTATTTATTTATGTGCACAATAAAATGCATTGAAAACATAAAAAATACATTTACTTATAATATTGAAGACATTATACCTTATTCCTGACAAAAAAGGTATCAATAACTGCATGTTAAAAAAAATGAAAAAAATCAGAGCATTGCTTTTCACAATGTAAGATACAATAAAGTGGGGTTTGCAAGTTGTACAGCCTTATTGTTTAACAAGATCTTGAAATGGTAATATACATTACTGTATGTACAAAAAAAAAGATGTGTTCAATGATAGTTGAAAATAAAATTGATTGTTGTTAGTTTTCTGTATATCGCACCGATTGACCAATCATCAAGAAGAAATGTTCCAAATAACTTCTTATGACATAACAATTTTTATTTGAACATATCAATTGAACTGCATTTTATGTGTCCATATTGTTTATAGGGAAATTTAAAATTATTTAAAATTTGTAATTCAATATTTCAGACAGTAAAGATTAACAATGACCTTGATTAAAATTTGACATTATTCTTTTTCATTGTAAATGCATTTATAATAATAACATAAAATATATTAATGTTGATGCTACCTCATATACAATTTTTTTGTTGATGTCATATTGTCCCCAATGGTTTAAGTATTCTAAAATTCCTTTGTAAAATCCTAGAAACTAAGAAAAAATGATTGTCAAGCATACAGCAACAACAAAGTTGTGCCTTTAATATGAGATCAATGTTGATTACAGTTGAAATCTGATCATACACAATAAAACTTAATACATTGTAAGTTACCAAAAACAAATCTCATTTGCTTAAATGGCATAGTGGTTTGACAGGTTTGGCATACAATAACATATTTGGTACCTTTCAATACATGTTTTTAGTAGTTTTACTTCAACAGTTCAATTTTTTCAAACCTACTTTTAGTCTTTAAAATTAGCCTTGTATATTTTCGGTTCCCTGGGTACATTGTAGTATACTTTAATAAGAGTACCCGGGGAACTTTTAAGTAGTACCTGAGCAGACAAAGACCAATCTAGCTCAACTGAGCTAACCTGTTGACTGGTTGTAATCAACAGTCTCTACAGTATAGTAGATTCTACTCAGTTTTGACAAAATAATATATTCATTATATTCTTTCTAAAGAAATAGATCTTGACACTGAACTTCTGCTTAACCTGTAAATGTGCCAATGAACAATAAAGTGACAACCATAATTATTATTATATTATACGCATTTGTAAGAAATGCTGTTGGCATATCAATAACTATAAGCACACATTTCTGTATCATTTGCACAGCAGTATTAATACAACTGTTTACACACACCTAGATTACACCTTTTTTTACAACAATTGAACATCCACTTAAATGACAATATCCTGAAGGGATTTCTCCAAGGAAAAAACGTATACGAAACTAACATTTACAGTGCCTTTACATTAGATATGTATCGCTACATTTACCAGAACATGCCAATGCGAGGTTGTTTAGATTTATTGGGCGGAGAAAACGGTATTCCTTGACATGTGCGTTGTTCAAGACGTTGTTCGTGTATAAGGACCATGTCCATGCTCAATAACAATCGTAAAAACCAATCGAAACTCAACTTTACCTTGAAAATAACGCAATGAGCAATCGAGTTATCCATTTTTTGTCATTCAAAATGCGTCCACATGAACAACTGGTACTTAAATAGTGCTAATTAGTGTGAAAACAGTGATTTTAATTTTTGCCGTGTTCAATGACAATTGACGGTTCAGGAAATTGTGAAATATTCCATGAATATTCTCCACACTCAGACCAACCAGAGGAAAACGGTTGATACTCGCTGAAACTTCTCCCGGCTGGCCCTATGATAGGCGTCATCCGAATAAAACCAAGTAAGTAATAAGGTAGGTGTACCTGTTTGAAGACTCAATTTCTGCCTCTAAGCGAGGCATCGGCGGCCATTTTTTCTCAAATCTGACCACGTGATTCCCCGCATTGAAATTAGTAATTTTAAAACGTGGTAACAAGTCTGTTCATGTGCAAATAAATAATTGTAGTGTTGTTTTGTTACAAATAATATATGTTAAACAAACCCAAAATATTTGCTGAAATTAAAATGAGTTATTATTTCCTTGCTGATTTTACGGCGCGGTATGATTTCTTTGCGTTTCATTAACAATGGAATGAAATCATTAAAAACACATTGATCAGTTGCCCTGCACTTGTAAATCTTATATTTTATTAACAATATAAACTTATATTGTTGATCTTATCGATAGTTTTGAAAAATATATATTGAAAACGGGTGAACAATTACAAGTACCGTACGCGTTTAATATTAAACGGGTGTAGTGCTTCTTTTTTTGTAGAAATGACGTATAAAATAAAAATATATATGTATTTCTCAGTTTTTATATTAAATGACACGATTGTGAAGTCTTAAATATATCTACTTTAACAAAATATTCATTTTTTTGCGTTTACAACAACTGGGCTTTATTTAATTAGCGAATATTTATAAATGAATCGTTAGTCTGTTCATTTGCAAATAAAGAATTATATCATTTGCTGTGTTACAAAGAAAATACGTTAAACAAAGAAAACAAAATTTGCTTAAATTTATGTAAGTTATTATTTCCTTTCTAATTTCACGGCGCGGTGGGATTCTTTGCGTTTCATTAGATGCATTTAAATCATTAATTAAACATTGATCAGTTGTGGTACAAATTTTCATGAACATGTTTTGCATGAATGTTTCTGTGTTTACTTTTAACCATTGTCAAATGAAAATAACCAATGAACAATTTATTAAAATGGAAATGTAATAATCATAATGTCGAGGTTGTTATTTGTTTCCATTCAAATATTGATAGAATTATGAAATGTTCGCTGTATCATGACCGTTACACGGTATATTTAGTTGATTTGTACTAGTGTGAATATTTGGATTGTTTTTGAGATTCTATTTCACTTTCAGCAAATATACGATCTCATTATATTTGAGTTTCAAAACAGATACAATATCGGTGAATAAAAAAACTAGAATAAAAGTTCAGAAGAAGTAGTAGCAAAAAATGAACGATAGAAAAGTTGTTTTCAATTGCAAATAATGTTCTGCTCTACAGCAGAAAAAGGTTATGAACACATATTCTTTATAATACCAGACATATGAGTTCATATTATATCAGCATTACATTTGTTAATGTTTTGTAGTTGCATAATTTACATTAACAAAACCGCAAGATAGCACTACCGTATTTTCATACCGGTAGTTTGATGTTAATCATCCTTCCATCTTTTTTATTCAAGCTGTAATAGGTTTGAGGTTCGAATTATAAGTGTTACTGTAATAGAAACACAACTTTAATTAGTATAACACCAATAATCATGAATGAACATGACATTGTTTTATATATTCTAAAACACGAGTTAGTGGTAAAAGTAACGATATTAAGACGCTAGCCTCTCATTCCATTTAAGCTTACCTCTAATTGAATGTGGAATACCGAAAAAGGGCAACCTCAAGCTGTGCTAGAATTACCGCAACATCAGCCTCATCAGTCATCGCAGTCATGCTGCGCATCATCCTCAACTAATTTAAAAGTAAGGCCGAGTAAATGCTGGCGGAATGGCAGGCTGCATTCAGAGCTGGACGGAGCACAGTGCAACAGATCGAACAGATTCGCTGACATGACACGAGATGACTTTAACCTCGTGGGTGGCACCAGCAGTGAACTCCAAGACCTCACCAACAGAAAGAGCAGGAGCACGTCATGTAGATCAGCACGGAGAAGTCGAAGACCATTGTGTACATCACGAACAACACCAGTGCAGACATCACCATCAACGGCGATCGCAGCGATGTCCGAACTGAGCAGGTTAGGGACAAGCAGCTCCATCAGCTTCCCAACCAAGTACAGGCTCTACAAGTACCGCGTAGTTTCCATCCTACTGTACGGCTGCGAGACCTTGGCGCTTTACGCGGACACAGAACACAGGATACAAGCCTTTGAACACAAGTGTCTCCTCGTCTCATACATGGAACACAAGACCAAGGAGTGCGTTCGGAACATGACCGCAATACTTGTTGGTACACAAGAGTCCCTCCTTGCGACCGTCAAACGACGAAAGCTAGTTTGGTTTGGACACGTCACCACGCACGACTCTCTGTTCAATCACCACGCATGACTCTCTGTTCACGACTATGCTCCAGGACAAGCTAGAGGGAGTTCGCCGTCGAGACCGAAAGAAGAAATGTGAACGAGTGGACGTCCCTCCCTATTGATGAGCTACTCTCAGCCGAACACAACAGGTCTGACTTGCGGAGGATCTCTGTGTCGTCGTCCCTCATCCTCCCTCCAGAATGCATGAAATTTATATTTAGATAACCATTTACCTTGACATGAATTTTATTGTTTGTTTACATCTTAGTTTATCTTGAAACGGCAGAGCTCTTTACTGGTATACAATAATTTACGATCTATTGAGTTTTCAGTCTTATCTTACATAAACACATAGATAAATCGTCGTTAACATGTATAATTGTGCTGCAACAATTGTGTCAATTTCCAAAGACGATTTTTAAATATACATAAGAGAAACGAAATTACTCATAATGGGGCAAGTTGCATAACCTTTAATAGTGAAATCCTTGTAAACATCAGTAAACAAAATGTATGTAGTCTTCAACTTCGATGAATGTTGCAGTAACAGACTGTATTTGCTCAAAACGTGTATATGTTGCCGGTCAAGCTTGTTTGGATTGAAAACACATCTAAGCTTGCTGCTTTCGCAATACAGAAAACACTTCGAAGCTACTCATTCTGAAACTACATTAGCAGGAATAGTGTAAGATAAGAAATACAAATCTTAAGATGATGAATGCCTTTTATGAGAGGAATGCCTGCTACAGCTTCCTGCCTGCAAATAAGAGTTAGCAACATGACATCACCATAATAAAATGATCAATTTTAATAAAACTATTTTCTTGGTGATTGCAATGGCAAGGTGGTAGAATGAAAGGATGTATTCTGCGACCCAAATGCATTTGGAATCTTTTTCTTATCCTATTTGTAATTCAATGACATTCGACAGTTTTGCCTTGATATAAAAGGCCTCGTGAATACATTAAATAAAGCGTCTTTAAGGTTCCAAAATCATCACTCATTACTCTAGAAATATCTCGATTCTCTCTATCACGGTTTTGTAATTCCTGATCATAGAGTCCACATGTCCTGGTTGAGGGTTTGTACTTGTCGCAAGTTAGAGCTTTTCCAAACACCTGCAATTGGTTTTTAGCGAAATAATAAATTGTATTCGTATTCAAATTTATTTGCAAAATTGAAATTAAAATTCAAATCTCAACATTTATTTGAAACGTCAAAATATTTTCAGACAATTTTCATTCCAGTTTCTAAGAGTTCCTTAAGGGTTGAAGGACTCGCTAACCACTGTGTTTGACAACGACAGCTGACCATTAACATCCAGTACTGTTAACCCAGTCAATGTAATTACAGTAAAGTGTAAAGATGTCCAGAACGTTTTTTCACTTTGTCACTTTTGTGCATTTCATATGTTAAGCACCAAAGAATTGTACTCAGAAGGGCCTTTGGAATTTCTGATATTACCGTCTATTTGAGTACAAAGCTGAATTGCTAAAAAGCGGTTAGGGGAACTTGTTGTCATAATATGATGTTGGGAAAATCATATCGAAGTGCACGACAAAAAGCCCAACTATTTTGTATATTTGAGGAATATGTATTTTTACATCACCGTGTGATATATCCATGAGATATTTCAATTTTAATTCACAAACACACACGTTTATACCTAGCCTGACGAGTTGTTGAAAATACAAGATTTACATGTAATGAGGGTTTCCCCGCGGAATCCCGTATTGTATGTGATGACGATGTTGGTTTAATATGCAAACGCAGCGATATATCATTGAACGCCAAGAAAACAGTAAATTGTGCCCTCAAAAAAATCATTATGTTACGCGCCGGGGGCATATGAACGCAGTTATTTGAAAACGACAATTAAACAATTGATATCGATAATTCGAAATTATTTTCCTGCTATTTCAGGTTTGATTGGTAATTCTTTTGGTGGGATTTGATGTTTGCTTATTAAACATAACTTTAGCTTGTTTTTGTTGAACAAATTCGTTAAATTATTATTTTTAAAAATTCATGAATATGACCAGTTTTTTCGTGTTTAAGTTTAAACGGTAAGAAAATCAGCCCGTGTAAAATGTATAATTACTTAGCAAACAGCATAAGTGTAGTCACAGTTTGAACTAATAGACGACAGGCAATTAGAGTGTTTTGTTAACTCGACAATGTTGATATTCAGATCAACGGCAACACTCAGTTGTATGTAAATCATTAGCATGATTAATGTTTGATATGTAAATTTGCTCAATACAGCCAATCCTTTCATTATTTAACACAATGAACACATTCCTCTGAGTTTTCAACATTTCATAGCCTACTGCAGTTGAGAACGAGCGAATAAATCAGTTGAAACATCTGCAATAGACTGATTCCGTGTCCCTGGACGAACAATTTCATTGGCTTTAGCAGACACGAATTAACAGCTGGACGCCGCCATTTTTTAACCGTTAACAAATTAAATGACGCAAAACGTGAATAAACAGACAAGATAACACAAGAGTCTTATTCGAGATCAGTACAGAGTACATACTTTAAAATAATGTTCTTAAAAACAATGAATCAGTAGTCAGTTTCTTCGGGTAATGTTTTTAAAAGGAAAATGCAAAAATTGTAAATGCACAGGGTACAGACTACGTAACATACACATGCTGAGTAATGTACATGTATTACACGGTAACAGATTGTCTTATATCTAGTGCAAATTTTATATAGTTTTGAATATTTTGAACATCATATGCGTTAACAGATCCCATTAGCGAATTGAATTTGTATACTTAAGGTCTAACATATGCGTTTTTCGAGAAATCTCCGCTTTATAGTAATGAAACATGGACAAATTCATATAAAATGTTACACGTCCTCTTAATCGCGACTACCACAATACAAACAGTATCTTTTGTTTCTTGGTATATTACTAGAACCAAGTATGAATTCTTAATGAGTGTTCACAGATCCTGAAGCGTGTTTTATATTGTTACGATGTTTAGGGTACGGCAACTTCGAAGAACATTTTATCAATTTGTTGTGGCCTTTTTCAAAACTGAAGGAATGTATTTTATTCCAACAAACCAATTAACACTTTGGAATACAAATTATGTTAAAAACAATGGTTTGTTTATGGAGAATAATCAATCGACATCAATAAACTTATAAAGCATTTTTAACGCTTTTAAGCGATCATTTGGTAAATTAGCAGATTACTCTCATAGCGTTTAAAATATGCCGCTAATAAGCCCGAGTGGTGAAGTGGTAGAGCGGCAAATAACGAGGTAGGCAAACTGTTTTAACAATGCTATCGTTCATGATAGTATTGTAATTTTTATTTATTCATAATTTTACAAATGTATAAGTAAAATATAAGGGACATTTTTCAAGAATACGAAAATATGTAAACATGTCCCTTCAACAAATTGTTTGTATTTGGCCATGTGTTGTGTGCATGTTGTGACGGTGTTATTCCGTGATCCATCTATATTATGCAGCAAACTGTACTTATTGACAGGCATTAAATGGTATACAAGCCTGTTCGGTAACGTATAAAATTGTTTGTATGTATGCATTGATTGAAAACAGGATCCCAATCTCCATAATTGCGTGTTCTGTTTCTTCTTCAATGCAATTTTCCATTTAACAAACGACTGCTGTTGTCGCATATTTTTGTTTGATGGATGTATTATAGATCTTACTGTTGTCAGAGTCCCGTGAAACCAGGATCAAAGGAATTAACAGTTTGTCTTCTAGGGATTGAACAGCAATTTATATAAAATCTATAGATTATGTGTTTGTTCGAATTATAGCAAGACGTATATTAGAAACGCTATTCTTTATGTTTGTTTAAACAAAAACTGAAAAATGTTGTGACATTATACCTTTTCTTAAACTTTTTCAAAACCCATTTAGTGTAAAACGTCGCCGGTTATAGTGTATGTTCTTGAACTTATAGTTCATCAACTGTAGTGTTCTCTGACAAATTAGCGTATACGTAATGCGTTCAATTTGTAAAGAAGTTGTTGGAATACACAAAACATAAACGTCCATTTCTGTTTTCATTGCGATTTATTTTTGTTTAAAACATTCTAATAGAACGTTTGCCAATGTCCGTTAAATATTCTGAACAGCATCAAAGCAAAGCCTGACGGCCTTGCTTACAACAAAAGGTAAGTGTGTCCTACATGGTCGCTTGTCAAACGTAGACTGCTCTCCCTACTCAAAAATGAAGATTCAGAGCTAACAGAACATGGCTGTGTACAATTTTGATTGGTCAAGATAACATTTTTACTTGCAAATTTTCCGACTCAATGACGCGGCGGGAACGTGCTAGACAAAATTATCAAGTTTGACCGATCGACGGATGTTTTGATGGCCGATCAAGATTGCCGAGGCAACTAAACTGCACTTCAATTAGCAATTATATTGACTTCTATTACATATTCTATCGGTCTTGGTAACCGTAATGTATACAGCCTTAAGGCAAGTGTCGACCTACAAGTTAAATTGTTGGTCTAAAAGGCATTTACAATGCACATTAAGGTATGCCTTTTTTGCGTTTTCTTTTTTTAGTGTTTTGCGAAATATTATGTATACCATTATATTCTTTATAATTAAACATCTAATAATAATTTCAACATTTGAGTATTCTATTTTTATAAGTATGACCAATATGAAACCAGATTTACTAAAAATATAATTGTTTGATGTATACAATTATGCCATAAATATTCGTTACGTTATACAACCTTCCCTCTCAGTTTACTTTTTTTTTTAATTTCATGATGTAAACAAATCTTTCAAATTTAACTGTTGAACTACGAAGCACATGAAAAAGATCATTGATATAAACACATGTATGATGAAATCTGCGCATAACAATACTATTCTGACAAACGTCTCTGCTTAAATAAATATGTGCGGGTATTGTTATAAAAGCTAAATGTCAATGGAAATGAAGTCGAGCACAGCAAAGGTCCGAATTGTTGCCCATATGAACATCTGATGTCGCCGATGTAGTATTGAAGTTGTCGCTCGCGGCCGATACGCTGTTGCTTTTAAGTCGGGCCTGTCGCAGAGTCGCCGCGAAGATTTAGATCGATCCGGCTCCAAGCCGTGTAGGCGAATCGGTCATCTTCACTGATCTGCGTACCGGGGTTCATATTGCGTCATCCATTGTTGTTTCCGTTTCAATCATCGTTGTTGTTGTTTGCGTTGTTGTTTGTATGGTTTTTTGGTTCCAGCGTCATCCTTTCTCTTGGGACATGAACATGGTTCAATTGGTCATAATGCGTACAAGGTATTTACTATAGCAGCCTTAATGACGTCTTATGCGCCGAAATACAGTTGAACTTCTGGTGCGTAATCCGCGCACGTCAATAAGATGATCCACCGCGTCAAACTCTATAGTGTTTAACGTCACAAGTATTTTGTTCAGAATTGCGTCACTTTGTGTCTTTCGAAATTTTCTGGCGTTGGGTTTTTTTCTAGCAAAAGGACCATGCGTTTACTTTGCGAGTAATGAAAGTGATGTCCCCATGCTAGTTTGATGTTCCTGAAGTAACGTCTTTATTCGTTGTTGAAGGCATTGTTTCGCGATGCCCCTAATTCATATGCGTAGTCTCGAACCACCTGCTCGTGTCATCAATGACAACATTCCTTTCACCGATTACTCTTTGATTACACGTCTAATTAAAAATATGACTCATAGTACGCATGCTGAACGTAAGTCAGGTGCTGGGTGTCAATAAAATTAACCTTAATAACTTAACGTAAGCCGAAGAATTGTAATACATGCGACTACAATTTTTTATTCCGTATAAGTGCGAAAACAAATCGGATTAAGTTTTTACTTCACATAAAGTCAGATTTTAGTTTGGAATTAATTTTAATAACCTCTATTTTTCATGTCGGTCCGACAAATATCTTAAGGTTGTCGGACGAAATATCAGACACTTTTTTAGCTGTTGGGGTTGACTGTGAGCATGCACTTTTAAAACATATCTTGACAATTACGCTTATAGATTTTCAAAATCCATCTCTTGTTACTTAAACTAATGTCAGTAATTGGTATTGGGAGATAAATGTCAGTTTCTGCCTATGTTCGCAATTGAAGCTGTTTCTCCAAATGTTCGTTGTCGAATGAATAAAAATAAAATAATCGAGCTATATAATATAATCGTATGGTTGGACGCTATCCAAAAATCACGTATGTGCATTGCGCACCAATAAATAACGTCGTTGTTCAATAGCATTATATAACTTCGTATAGATAATATTTCCATAATCCCTACATCATCATGAAAGTTGACGCAAAAATTTAACATCCTTAGAGTCAATGCATCTTGATAACTGGTATCGACATTAAGATTTATGCTTCGAGAGCAATACTTGAAACAGCAGCATCACCATACCGGTATACAAAACATTTCTTCAGACATTCGCCACGCTACATACAAGTATGTATCTCTAGAGAAAGTATAAAGTGCATATTTACATCTAGGTATTCTGAATATCAATTGATTGTGTCAAGTGCACTGCGGTCATTCCCACCATACAATCAGGGTCTTTCAAACGTTATAAAAGGTAAAGAGTGTTGACACGTATTCAAAATCCTATAAAACATTATTTACAGTCTAGACATTTCGGAACACAGGGGAACGCAGCGATTTAAATTGTCTTATTTGGCAGATGTAGATGTTATACACGATTGATATATGTTAAGTCTGCATTGAAGTGTTTCATTGCCGAAATATTCGCGAAACTAAAGTAATACGGTTTAAAAAGCAATGCGGTGCATATTTCAATCCATTTGCTGATTGAATTGTCTACGGTAACAGGGGACGAATGTATTTGAAACCTGTATTGGGGAATGCAAGGTGAATATAAAATGTAAGTTTTAACTAAAAAGACTGTTTTATTGTGCTTTAATTTACTATTCACATTACAGAAGTTAGGCCAATGTTATGTTAAGTTATTTAAAATAATGTGTTGCCATTTGAATTTACGATTAATTGTTTTAATTAACAGTACAAAAATTGATTATTGTTTCAATTTGAACTAACATAAATTATAGATGCGCAAGAGCACGATAAATATATTTATGATTTCGAGTCAAGACTTTTATGTTTGTATACAGAGCTTGAATAAGTTAACATGGAATGAGAGGCGACCTAACATGGAATGAGAGGTATGCTAGCATGAAATCAGAGCTAACAAGAAAGGAGAGGAAAGCTAACATGAAATGAGAGGTAAGCTAACATGAAATGATAGGCAAACTAGCATGGAATGAGAAATTAGATAACATGGGATGAGAAGTAAACTGACATGGACAGAGAGGTTAGCTAACATTGAATGAAAGGTAAGCTAACATGGAATGAGAGGTAATCTTTCGTGGAGAGAGAAGTTAGCTTACATGAAATGAGAGGTAAGCTAACATGAAATACAAGGTAAACTAACATGGAATGAGAGGTTAGCTAACATGGAATGAGAGGTAAACTTACATGGACAGAGAGGTAAGCTAACATAGAATGAGAGGTTAGCTAACATAGAATAAGAGGTTAGCTAACATGGAATGAGAGGGAAACTTACATGGACAGAGAGGTTAGCTAACATAGAATGAGAGGTTAGCTAACATGGAATGAGAGGGAAACATACATGGAGTGTTAAGTAAACTTTCATGGAATGAGAGGTAAGTTTACATGGAATGAGAGGCGAGCTAACACGGAATGAGAGGTAAGGTAACATGGAATGAGAGGCAAGCTAACATGGAACAAGAGGCAAGCTTACAAGGAATGAGAACAAGTTTACATAGAATCTAACATGGAATGAGAGGTAAGTTGATATGGCATAAAAGGAAAGGAACATGGAATGAGAGAAGCTAGCCTGGAATGAGAGGTAAGCTAAAATGAAATGAGAGGTAAACTCACATGGAATGATAGGTAAGCTAACATAGAATGAAAGGTAAGCTAACATGGAATGAGAGGTAAGCTAACATAGAATGAGAGACAAGCTTACATGGAATGAGAGGCAAACTAACATGGAATGATGGGCAAGCTGACATGGTATGAGAGACAAGCTAACATTCAATGAGAGACAAGCTAACATGGAATGAGAGACAAGCTAACATGGAATTAGAGGAAAGATATCATAGAATAAGAGGCAAGCTAACATGGAATGAGAGGCAAGTTAACACGAATGAGAGGCAAGCTTACAAGGAATGAGAGGCAAGCCAACATGGAATGAGAGACAAGCTAACATGGAATGAGAGGTAAGTAAACATGGAATGAGAGGTAAGCTAACATGGAATGAGAGGTAAGCTAAAATGGAACGAGAGGCAAGCTAACATGGTATTAGAGGAAAGCTAACAAGGAATGAGAGGCAAGTAAACATGGAACGAAAGGCAAGCGTCTTAATCTCGATGCTTTTGATTGCAACTTAAGTTTTACAATCTTGACGAAAAAAACAATGTAAATTTCATTCAGGATATTCTAATGGAATTTCGTTCTATAACAGAAACAACTATAATTCGCTTCTCAATGCTAGTTCAGTTTAAATGAAAGAGATAGACAGATAATAGTAAAACTGGGGTCACCAATTCGATATTAGTAAAACTGGGGTCACCAATTCGATATTAGTTAAACTGTGGTCACCATTTTGATATTAGTAAAACTGGGGTCACCGATTCGACATAAGTAAAACTGGGGTCAACGATTTGATATTGACGTGATACTAGTAAAACTGGGGATATCGCTTCTTAAATTGCGAAACTTGGGTCACCGATTTGAGACAAGTAAAACTGGGATTACCGATTCAATATTAGTAAAACTGTGTTCAATGATTCGATACAAGTAGAACTGGGATCATCGATACGAAACTAGAAACACTGGTGTAACCTTCTAGATACAAGACATACGGGGGTCACCGATTCGGAACCGTCGATGCAAAGCAACAAACATATATGTTTATTGCATCCAAATGAAAATGCTTAATTCCTGCCAGAATGGCACCGATACGTTACCTCATCCGAATTAACTTAAGGCGTCCAGTCTTGTAATCCGCAATATAAATTAACTCTTAAGGTAAAGTACAAACACAATTTACAAAAATAATAGACCTAAAATAATGACGTAAATAAGGGTTATGGTGAGAATTAGGCTAACCGTAACCCTATATTAATATTCCATGTAATTAATGATTATTTAACTCATTGATCATGATAAGCTAAGACACTAATATGTACGCACACTACGGCAACTTTTAAAAAAGGACANCAAACAAATTACAAATCGTATCACCGAAATATACCTACTCTTTATTAATGTGTGCATGCAATAAAATATCCGCTCTTTTCCTCTAAGGTATACCACATTAAATGCCGAATATTTTCGTGGCATTTCAAGAATATTATTACAAAATAAGATTTTAACAGGCTGTCAAACTACGAAAACATTGTTAAAAAAAACCATTGCACAACGAAACACCGTTAGGTGCTAAAAGATATTTGTGCCAATATTTTATAGAAAATAGCACGATATGAAAATATGAGATGATTAAGAAAGACATGAAATAGTTCCATCTTTCTGACAAAAAGGTTAGTTCGACATTTAATACTAAAATTCCCTTAGATATTTCCAAACGCACAATCAAACACGTTCTTCATTTCAACTGATACTTTACTTAACACGTAGCAATATCAATTTCTTAAATGATTGTTTGTTTGTTGAACAAATGGAACCGACATAGAGATATGGGTAGGAATTATCTTATTTGTTACTGTTTAAATAAAGCCACATTGTTTGCCTGAAACTTTTAATCACTTATCCGTGTACGGATTACACTGTTGTAGCTTAACATGCTGTTTTGTTGTTATAGTATTAGAAATTATCAGAAATACGTCAGTATTATGTCTCTGGTATTTTCAAGTGCATTCACGCACAATGCACACTGCGGTCTGTATTATCATCGGAGTCTCGCTCTGTGAAAAGGGGGTTAAATAAATATGCGTAAAGTGTCGTCCCAGACTACCTTGTGCAGTCCGCACAGGATAATCAGGGGCGACACTTTCCGCTTTTATGATATTGTTTGTTTAAAAAAATGCTATTCTTAGCAAATATTCTGTTTAGGCGGAAAGTGTCGTCCCTGAATAGCCTATGCGCAATTGCATTAAACCCCTTGTTTAGATAGCCAGGCGTACATTTTACTTATAGACCCTTCCATACAATATATTTAACTGTAGCAAAGTTAAATTTACTTGTTATTTAGATCATAAGCAGAACTTAAGCAATCGTCATGGAAACGCGCAGCAAACATTAACCCTGAATTATTGACACATACATTCAGGAAAAAGTCAAGCGAACACTTTTAATTTCATTCTTAATAAATCGCTTAAAAGTTACGACCAATTGCTTAAAATTGTATCCATAATCTTGATCAAACACTTAATGTCATGGGAACTATTACCATGTAACGTTGCAATATAATGACACGAGTCTTTTGCATTTGTTTCTTTTCAGAAACAATAAAAACGCTGAGCCCACCTGCTAACAAGGAACATTCGGGGTTTTTTTATGAACGCGAGAAAACATTATACACGAACGTTTTTTTATGAAATGTATGTGAAGTTGGATGTTCAGATGTTTGCTAGAAGTTCTCTTTACGCCCATCAAGATCCTATATGTTCGCACATTCAGAGACAAAAAAGTAAACAATTATTCGTAGCTTGTTTGAAAAATAATAAAATTATCGCAAGATATATTTTATAGTTTGTAATAATGATGAGTAAATTACACATTACATGGCACAATTAAGTAAGTGTACCATGAACTAGCATTTTAGCAAACCTGAATTAATCAATTTGTTAAAATAAAGTATATTCCGGTATTGTATTTATATAAAATACAACTGAGCTACTGTATGATATTGGCATGTGATGAAAACATTGTGTATATCATATGTTTATCTTTTCAAAAGGCAATAAATTAGGGAGACAGAGCTAATCAGTCGCGATCTGGTCGCCAACACAGTCTAACACTACTTCGTTTTCCATGTTAATTGTCACTGTGTGAGTCTATTTAATCACATCTTTAAGTCTCCGAATACCCTTACTTAAATATCAGGATCGATTGCTTTGACGTTCGCAACTTGGTTTGGTTTAAACAGTATTTATGATGAAACTTTGAACAGAACATGTAAAATATATTCATACAATAGTGGATAAGAAAACAAGTTACTTAAAAAATCGTTTAGAAAAATCGTTAAAACAATAAACTTTTTAGGAAACGTGTTTATATCTGTTTCATTCAAGCATGTATACATTTGAAAGAATTTACTAATTGATATGAGTTTGGTTAGTGTTTTTTTTTGGGGGGGGGGACAACTTAAAATCAAAGAACTGAAATTAACGCAAGCAATTAATGCTTATTTAAGGACATTCTAAAATACGTGTTTGTCACATTCCTAGTTTGTAGATCGGTTTGAAAATTTGCATACGCAGCAGATATGTTGATTATGATGAATAGAAGCTATTTTCAGCGATATAAAAAACAGTTATGTCTTGTAGGATACGGAATACTAAGTAATGGAGATGTGAGATGCTATTATCTCTATATAATCATCTTTATTTTATTGAAGACATGTTTTAAGTCAATTACTCTTTTCTCGACCTGTGTAAAGGGAAGTTATTTATGTTCACCAACAAATCTCTGATATGTTTTAAGATTGGAAACTTCGCCAGAGAAAAACTGAATTAAAGTGTTAGACGCATTAAAACATCGTTTTTTCGGCTTATGGGCTTTATAATATACAGGCATATACTGCTCATTAGCTTTGTGTTATCTCCATGCAATTAAACTATGAAATATCATGCATTATAAAACAAATCAAATGAATGATTTACTTTCATTTTTTACATTATTTACACGTTACATTGTATTAAATGCCAATTACATATTTTGATCAACGTGTTTTCTTAAATGGTCTTTATGAAACACCTGTTTACATTGGAGCTTCGTTCAGTCGAGCTGGTGGTTCCTTTTTGGTGTCCGCCATTCTCGGACAGAATGTGCTGTTTGTTATTCGTGAAATCGATTGTTTAAACGAGTTTGGAATATTTGACTTTACTGAACACATTTCGGTTGTTTCGCTATGACCAACTTAATGTTCGTTATGGCTTCAGGTCCAAATTTGATTGTTGCAATGAGTTCAGAGAAGTACAGGTGACTCTTTTATAAACTCAGGAATATAATTATAATATGATTCCCTATAGAAACCCGACACTGACACAATTGTATAAATAGATTTCCTCTCTTTAAAAACAAAACATGTTTTTCATTCTCGAAATTTCCTTTTCAAATTTAAAGCTTCATACTATTATTGTAAAAACAACATCGACAACAATCGGGCAACACCTGTATAAAACAGGAATGTGTAAACAATCCAAGTATTTTCTTTTCGAACAATTATATACATGAGTCTAGCTCATTTATAATTTGTATCAAACAATATTGACAATTGTATGATAAGAACCTAGAATAAATCATGTTTTGCTAAATAAAAACACTTAATAATTGACATGCTGTTTAAGACATGCTTGGATGAAATTCGTTATCAAATTTTTACCTTGGTATTAATGAATAGTTAATTCACGAATATCCACTGCGTTCGTTTCAGATAAATTCTGGTTTAAATGAAACACTCAAATGTTGATAATACATCTTAATTTGTGTTCATTGCGATTGCATATATCTTAAATATAATAACGTTATATAAACTATCGTTATGCATTGAAATGTGTCTGACCGGGTTCCACACTATTGTATAATGGCGTTTTAGAGAAATTTGAATAGGAGTTTATTGTTTTATACTAAATTTAACACTTCTAACATTCGGAAGACGAAGGTATGTTTTTTACTCAAATCAGTTGCCAACGATTTGTAGAAGATTTGTTACCGTAACCATCAGAAACGGACTAGTGTCAGATCGCACGAAGACACACCGAACTTTCCCGATTACCTCATTCGCTTTTGTGGACCATTCTGAAGCCTAGTGGATAACATGTAATAGGCAAATCAACGTCCGATGAGTAGCGAAGTCAGTGCTTTGTTGTTTTATATTTTACAACCCCGTGTTGAACGATGATCAGGATGTATAACCGTTATTTTTAAAGTCATTGCATGCGCACAACATCATAATGTTCGGAGATGTTTGAACGCAGATCTGCGCTATATAGACACACAAACAAGGGCGTCGAAGATGAGCACGACCAAACTGAGATCGTGATCGTCAGGATCGTTCGCACATATTGGCAAAAGGATCTGCCGACAAATTAAATCTTTAACAAGGATAAGTTCATATAATATGATTGAAACACAACAAGTGGCAAAGCATTAATTATACCATGAAAGAACGAATGTCTGAGAAACATTTACATTTCAATAGAATCATGCAAAGCTGGAATTAATACAATTGAAAGAGACATGCTTTTTAAAATTAAAATAAAAATCGATGACTGCAAAAAATACATTTTTTTTAAATTAAAAGTAAGAAGTAAATACATTCATATTATTGGAAAAACACAAACTTGATCAAGTTCATTGACCGCTTACAGACTTACAATGAAAAAGGGGTACGAAATCTATCCATTTTTATTTTAAAACATTTTAAATTGAGAGCTGACTTATATTATCAATATTGTATCTCCATGTACTTTCATTCATGTATTTACTTAATATAAAAATACAAAATACGATCAAGTCTATACAAATGTGTTGTATTAAGATTTTGATATAGGTACTGTAAGAAATTATGTACGTCATTAACCATCTTTTAATATATTGTGTTGTAATATGTGTGTACTCATGGGCTTAAAGCCTAATGTATGTTAAAATAAACTTTGAAACTATGAAACAACATAGATATTATTGGAATCACACAAATATGATGAAGTGTATCGAACTCTTGCAAAGTGACAACGCTAAAACAATTAAAAATCTTGTTTTATTTATTTTTAAAGCAGCTACATTGAGAACTGAATTATATTATCAATAGTTTCTTACCATATATTACTATCTATTTTTTTTCATCGCTATTAAAAATTATATGTATACACATTGTTAGAAAATTCGAGTTAATTTGAATCAGATACGAATCTACAATATGCATATTATATATTTACCTTAAATTAGTACATATGAATATGCATTTTTTAAGAGTTGCCAATTATTTCATTATAAATGTTATATTTATATTGCTTAAAATATTAAAATAGTATATGTATATGCCTGTATTTCATTGACCATTGTTGACTTCATTGTACATTATATGTTTGTGTATGCATAGGCTTCAAGCCTATTGTATTCTAAAATATTACCTTTAAACCATAAATTCCTTGTGCAGGTGCCTTAAAAGCAACGAATATTGGCTGCATAATTCCATAGTACGTTGGTTGCGTTTTGTCGAAGAGTAATTGAATACGTCAACTGAGGCAGATGATTCCCTTTACGGTAAAGACGTCGATTTATTACATCAGCCACATCCGGCATCACGATAAAACATCTTGTTTATTACAAATTACATTATGTCCAGTAATAATGGTTATTTGACACACAGGAAACAGTGACATGGCGTCTTCCTGGATGCATTTGTATCTATGGCTGAAAGATGTTTAAGAGGCGTTAACATATCGAAGTGCTTGTACGTTATTCCGAATACACTGAACATAGTTATGGTAAGTTTCACATACTCTGTGCAGTGTTTTAACCGTTAACATTGATACAATAAGGTAACATTGTTTCAGCAATTCATTTTTTTTTGTAAATCAACTATCTTACTGCTCCACGCTATCCATGTGCAACTATACAACACACACTACAACACATGCCATGTGCTATGGAGATGAACCCTCTCTGATTCTTTTTGTGTTAAATAGCATTCAACATACAACCCGTAATCTTAAGTATATCAGCGTCTAATAAAACATCCGTTTGCTTCCATAATATGATGCTTTTGTCTTAAATTACAACAAATTATCCACGGGGCAATTAAAAATGGTAAGATAACAATCGCAGACCGAAACATGTCAAATACAATTAAAATTAAAAAGCTTTTTTAAGTTGTTTCTGGAATTAGTTGGTTATGCTATCTATGATTACAGGAGTGTGTATGGTACCAATTAAATACTGTGTTAATTGCTAAACAAACGTGCGCGAATACAGGAACGCAGTAGCACGCTCAATCACTCGCATCATTTTTTACTTACATGAATATCTGTCCCACAAACATTTTCATACATTTTCGTTAATTACACGTGTATAAACTAAAATCAATTATGTTTTGCTGGTGTTGAAAGATTTATTAAATTTGTTCTAAAATAAAAATACACCAAAAGGATTTCAATCCATATGGTATAATTCAAGACACTTAATATCAAAACTCAAACTTATGACCGTAATTCTTGTATGGCCTACCTCTACAATAGGTCAATATTAACACACGATTAACACATGTTTTCGCTTTTAAGTTAATTGTATACTTAAAATATAATCTGAAGCCATAAGCATTTAGCATATTCCAAAATAAGCTTCAACATCTATCAGTTTGAGACCTTTATCTTCATTTTTATCTATATTGTCCGGTTTCGAATTCCATATAATCCCGATAAACGCACTTAGCAAAGCGACATCGTTGTCTTTGATGTGTTGGGCGTAACTGAAAATGGATAAGTAAGTTTTGGGAGTGCAAATTATACTACTATTGTAATTTTACCTAAAACTATTTATTTATGTTTCCACTGTTATACAGTGGTAAAAGTGTTTAAATTTTGTGAAATTGTTTTATTGTTAAAAATCAACTGAAGTCTTTTACAAAAAAAATGCAAACATAAAATGTATCACAACTCTTTGACACGGTACATGCATTTTCTAAAGCTCATATCTATAGTTTACAAAATAATACTATATTTTACACAAGGAGTCCATTAACGGTTTGCAATAGATTCTCTCAAATATTCAATTGATGTACGGATCGCATGCATTGCTGCACCAAACATGTCATTTCCTACAACGGATATGCTCATTAAATGTATAAGATGGCGCCTCTTGACGTATTTATTCTCAGAACAACTGAAAAAAATGTATTAACCTTTTGCTCAGTAGATTCCACGTGTTGCCTTGTTTTCTTAATCCGATACTGCTTGTGACGATATGTTGCTTAAGAAGTTCTGAACAAGATAGCCTAATAGTACGTATAATATAATGTATCAATAGAAAGTAGAGTTGCATAATCCTAGTTAATCATAAAGTATATAAGAAAAAACCTTAACACATAATTGGATGATTAAACTGAATATGTATATATGTCTTATATTAGTAAACGGTTATATATTCGCCACAATGTTTAAGCGATGCATATTGAATTTAAATAGCATAAACCTACTAAGTGTTTTTTTAAAGACACTTATTGAAAAACAGTAACAACAGCACTCACTTTGCGTATATAAGCCTACCAAAGCGTAAATATATAGATGACGGTCTGGTCCTGTCCATATTGCTTTTTTAAATTAAAATTTAAATTATTTTAGGAAAAAAAGAGCAAACAAATACATTACAGCAACCATGTATAATGTTTTAGTAAAAACTTAAAATCATATAGTCGTGTTGCTTAGGATCATCAGTGGTATTTTCAGGACAAAATGTGTTATTTTCACTTATTCTTACAATTCCTGTTGAAATCCGTCGAAAACGATGTATTGTAATTAACTTGAGCTTTGTTTACTTATGTAAGCATACGCATGATATTCTTATGGAAATGTTATGACATTTTAATATGATATCAGACGTCCAACGAATTAAATATGTATGTATATATTTATATAACAAAGTCGCTTCGTTTATAAAAAATAAAACGCTCTGAATAAATTTGCATTAGCTTTCGACTTCTCGGTCATCTTCAGCGGCATTTATTTGTGAAGCATATCATGTTTATCGGAAATGACGTTATATTGTAGAACGTTACATTGCGCGCCAATTTTATTAGTCTTTTTATTAATTATTTATTTATTTATTATTATTATTATTATTAATTATTATTATTATTATTATTATTATTATTATTATTATTATTATTATTTTATTTTATTTTATTTATTTTTTATTGTATTAGTCTTTTGTGTTTAATCCATATGGTTTAAACGTCCTCAGTTTGCTCTTCTAAAGTTGCTCAATGGTCTTCCGGTACTCGTCGGATCCATTTAATTTTTCAAGTCCCATGACCCGGAAGTCTGCGACGCTGTGGCCGTCTGTGTAAAAGTGCTCGGCAACCGGGTCGTTGTGTCGAGTCCGTATCCGGGACAGGTTAAGGAGATGTCGTTGGTACAGGGTAACTCCTGTTTCCCCTACATACACAAAGGTCTTACAGCGTTCGCAGTGCACAGCGTAGACTACAATGGTGGATTTGCAGGTGACGTCGTTTCGCACATTGTAGGTTTTGCCGGTGGTATCGCTGAACGTTTCGGCCTCCATCATGTACGGACAGATCGCGCACCTCTGTACCCCATACGGTCCGCTCCTGTTTGGAACCCGGAGAAACATTCGGTTGTGTTTTTTATGCACCAATATGTCTTCCAGGTTGCAGTCCCTTCTGAATGCCGCCAACGGGGGTTCGGGAAACACGTTCTTCATCCGATCGGAAGTGTGGAGCGTGGGTAGGTGTTTTCGGAGGATATGGCCGACATTTGGTAGCGCTCTGGAGAAAGCGATAACGAGCGGTACTCTGGACGTACTTTCTGAAGACACCTTCTTACGTAGCAGATCTTCTCGCTTTTTGCTATCAACCTTCTTCAGCTCTGTCTCGACGAATCGGCCATGGTATCCTCGCTTCAGAAGTTGCCCTCTGATCTCACCTCTGGGTTTTTTGTAGTCCGTCTCGTCCGAACATATTCGTTTCAGTCTCATACCTAATCCGTACGGAACGGCCTTCTTCGTGGACTCGGTATGAGACGAGTCCTTGTGCAGGTAGAGGTGCCTATCTGTTGGTTTGGTGTATAGGTCTGAGACAATCCTTCCTGTTCGAATTGACGTCATCGTGTCTAGGAACTCGAGTTGCTCTGTGGAGTAACGGAGCTTGAGCTGTATGCGAGGATGGATCTTATTTGCAAACGCATGGAATGTCTTTAGTGCCTCCAAACCATGAGTCCTCAAGCCCAAAACATCATCAACAAACCGGAAGTAATTATGCGATGTTTCTGTGATTTAGAAAATAACTCTTTCTCCCAGGCTCCCATGTAGGTCGATGCGTAGTTCATACCTAAGTACGATCCTATGACAGTTCCTTCATTTTGCACGTAGTGGTCTTCATTGAATGAAATGGTGTTGTTATTAAGGACAGTGTCCATCATAATGATCAGGTCGTTGGTATATATTATATTGTTTTTCGATTTCGAATTCGCATATATACAAAATACAAGATATACGTCACTCTCAATGTATGAAACGCATTCAAAAAGACGTGTTATATTTCCCAGTAATATGTTAAGTGACAAATCACACGTATCTCAATAAATCTCCATAGACATTCAAATATTCCGAAACATACTTACTACAAGTAGAGATCAACAATTGGAACAAAAATACAGAAGAATATATAATTTGTGTGACACCAAGGTATCGCTAGAAAGCCCTCGATTGCGTGAATTGCATGCATTACGTGGCTACAAATTAAATCCAAACATAATTCATTACCTAATTTGAATATTATTTTGTTGTATATTTATCAAATGAGAAAGTCATTTCCCGTTGAACTCGTCATATTTTGATCTCTAAATTTTGACACGCCGACCAGACCCGATGACTTTGTTTGGCCCGGTTTAGACTTAATATTTGACACATCAAAAATTATTAAATTTGAAAATGTATTTTAATTCTACATTTCTTATTGTATGTTTCAATTTTGTGCAACTGGTGCCTGTAATGTGGTTTCTATTATAATGGTTTTGAAGGTGATCAATACATGTGGTCTTTATCCGCTTTGAATGTCTGAATTAGCGAAACGTTATTCGTGTGACCTTTTTACACGCCCATTAACACTTTCTTTACAAGTCCATAAGTCTTTTAGCACTTTCAAGTTTTCTAAAAAAAATAAGAGTCACGTGATTGTAAATTTATTGTTTATTAAGCTGTTCTGTACGGCGTCACAAAGTTGCTGCCGCGTGCAGTGGTATTGTGCACATTTTATTTGCATTCTCACTTCCTTTGCACTTGACAGTATGATAAATGCCCAATTTGATTTGGGAAACTTATTCAAATGTTAGCGCATTGTTAATATTACATTTTTAGTTACGTAATCAACACGGCGCCAAATGCGGGAGTGTTATTGACAGTTTGCAATGAAAGTATTCCCTAAACGCGCTATGTTGACTTCATCTTCCATGTAATGCTGAATCGGCCTGATCAAACTACTGAACAGAAAAGAACTGTTTTTGATTAAGCAACGACAATAAGCATCACCTAATGAATAACTTTATATGGTTGTACACATAGAATCAATTTACCTTCGATTTATCATTATAACTACAAAAGACAGCAAAAAGAATATCCAGACAATACACTGAAATATTTAACAAATGCAATACACTATGGCTCATTTATGGTTGGTA
Organism: Dreissena rostriformis; assembly: GCA_007657795.1. Taxonomy (NCBI): domain Eukaryota; kingdom Metazoa; phylum Mollusca; class Bivalvia; order Myida; family Dreissenidae; genus Dreissena; species Dreissena rostriformis. The sequence continues at coordinate 303,560 of VMBQ01000127.1, forward strand.
GTATATTTATATAATAAAAATAAGATTCATTAACAATTATGTTATTTAATTTTACTTGTGGAAATTATGATTCGTGATTTATTTGGAATTTAATTAATCGGATATTCAATGAGTGTACCTTTATTTTAAACACATACATTAGTTGAATACAATCCACCATTGAATTTCGGTGATTTCAGAACTGTTGATGTGTAGTATATCGTCGAAAATAAATGTCAACACTATTATACTTACTGATTTGACTTTATTGGCTAATGATTTTGCCTCTCTTATGTTTTGCTGTTATTTTAGATCATGTGTACATAAATGTTCTTGCACAGTATACGCCTTAGATTTTTAGCATCTTGATACGAGTCGCACTCTGAGAGAACCGGGTTAATTGCATGTGCGTAAAATGTCGTCCAAAATAAGCCTGTACAGTCCGAACAGGCTAATCAGGGGCGACACTTTTCACTTTAACTGATATTTTCGTTTAAAGAAAGTCTCTTCTTAGCAAAAATCCAGTTAATGCGGAAAGTGTCGTCTTTTACACTTTACGCACATGAATACAAAAACTTTCTTGAAATCATCTTGATATTCAATACGGCATTGCAAGGTTCTCCTTCAGGACATGGTGCTATTTGATAACCATGTTTTCAATTGCATGTATGTCATGGAGAAAGCGTGCGTTTTCGATAGGTAGATTTCGATTTGAAATGTGTTTAAACAGTGGATTAATGCAATTGTTTTCGCTATTATTGCATAAACAAATCACACATACCAAAATGAATAAAATAAACTAAGCAAAGTAACTGCGCGTGGACCAGTTTATGGATATGAAAAACGTATAACAGGGCTTGAACGGCACGTGAATCGCCTTGTTATTACACGATTTATCCCGTTCAAGCCCTCCTTTTGCCAAGTTTCTGCACCCCGCCAGAAGGCATTATAGATAGAGTGTATGCAATAATATGATAGCATTACTGCTTGCACTGTATTTTCTTTGTATTCCAGCAATGTTTGCGTGTGAATGTACAATGCATATTGACAAATATAGTTTATTCACACACAAACAACAACAGCACTATTGTAGTAAAAATAATAAACATTTTGATACCAAATAGTTGGACCTATATACAATTTGGTTTACCTTGGCACTTTATATGTCACAATTGATGATTGGAAAGCCACTTAAATCCTACTTACAATAACACGTACCATTAACATCACAATAATACCACATTTGTTCTCATTTTCTTTATTGATTATATGTCTCTTGACATTTCCTGTAAATGCACATTCCGCAAAACCTCCCATTTATATGGATATTGTCCGCTGTTTGTGGCAGTTATCACGACGAAATCGCGATTGATAACCTCTGTGTCAATCTACCGTTTGCATTCTATTTGTGAATGCTTGAAGAGCGCCAAAAGGTATGCGTACATGCATGAACACAAAACGATTGATATATTTTCTTTGAAGATAAGTGCATTATTAAAATGAAGATAAATTCTTATACTCATATCTCCTATTTTAATTGACAATATCTAAAGAGTAGTTATTAGTAAACTGTATTCATTGTTTTCTTTGAAAACAACGATTCTTTTATGGTAAATAATCTAGTTGTTATCGATTATGAAGGTCGTTATGCTACAAACCTTATTGCGTAAATGAGTGTTCTTGTATTCAGACAATTGTGTGTGTTTCAATCTCCGGCTTTTGTTAAAGTACCTCAATCAAAATAATTTATGCAATTGTAAGAACGTACCTTCCATCAATAAATACAGTTAGAATAAAAATGTTTTTTGTATTAGTTTTACTTGTATTATAATTTGTATGAGCACGGGCGATTGTTATTAAATTCATTACAAAAAACATTGAAACATGTCAAATAGTGATTTAACGTTAACTTAAATTAAATCATATTATTTGAAATACGATTCTCTTATTTAATATATTGTTTATAAAATTGTGTTAACCCTAGTTTGGTAATTATGCGTTGTGAGTATACGAAACAGAGGATGATAGTACACGGGTCACTCTGAAGATCCAGTTTTTAACACATATAACATTAAACATTATACTGAGGATGCGAAATTATTGCTTAGTGTCAATTTCAAATAGCATAAATGTATAATATATTATGTACTTTCCCTATAATATTTTGAAGTTGTTATATTGTATTACTGTTATTGCTGTGGGTGTTTTTGCTTTGAAAAGCCTTCAATATTTTGTCTGAATCAGTCAGAGACTTTCCAAACGCAGTCCGTTGAAAAGATATTTCCAATTAACGCCTTTACGCTTTAGTTACTCACATTCTAACGTCAACGGATGTTATAAAACTACAATTAAACCATACCTTAATGCTGATTTTAATGCATCTTTTCGCCGGATTCACAACATGAACACAAATGTAGGCTTATGTATATCCATCCATACGACGGATTCAAAACAAAAACACAAATTAATATTGATGAACGTGCATTCGTTCTACTGATTTACATAACAAACACAAATGAATGTTGATGTATATGCATCCCTACGACGTATTTACAACATAAATGCAAATATATGCTGACTTTGATGATGAATTAAATCAATATACTGTTAAGTATGTTTTAGTGGAAAGAATGTTCTTACATAAACAATATTTCGCGGGATAGTACACATAAACAAGAAAGCTTCTTATTGGAATTGTACACTTATAAAAACATAAAACATGCATCGCTGTGATAACGTGTGTAGTTATGTTTTTGCATTATTATACAAATTTATATTACATACTTATAGTAATTACTTCTGGTGACTGGTTTCCGATGACAGTGTTAATACTATGCATGACTTTTTCAAATAGTAATACCAAATTTTGTTAAGTGAAGTGTGTGGATTTTTTCAGAGTCAAACCTATACAACAATCGCATACAGTACAACAAACAAGTTAACATTTATCATTTTAACCAAATCAACGATTTGTCCATGTCCGTCATCCGTCCGTCCGTTCGTAAGTCCGTTTTTCCGTCCGTCCGGCGGATGTTTTTGTCGCGCGTAACTCAAAATGTACCACTGCTACTTTACAAACTTGTGGACTTGCGATGCTATGTATTGTTTTAAATTCATTACGTGTAAATTGTTAATTATTTACCATGAATGCATCAAGTTATACACAATTTGAATCCCTTAACTGTACTAAAACGCCTTCTATATAATTAAATCGTTTCAACGTTCGAACAGAATACACTGCAATAATAATCTTAATAAACAAAAATGGAAAATATAAGAGTTTATAAGAGTTTATGCAACATATATTCGGCTTTTAGCCCATGAGTAAACACATAGTACAACACAATATATTCACAAATGGTCAAAGACGTACAGAATTTTTAACAGAACGTTGATCAAAATCTTAATACAACAAATGTGTATACACTTTATCGTATATTGTATTTTTATATAAAGCAGATAAATAACAGAAATTACTTGGAGAGAAACTATTGATAATATAAGTCAGCTCTCAATTAAAAAGCTTTAAAAACAAAAACCGATAGATTTCGTACACTTTTTGCATTGTCAGTCTGTAAGAGGTCAATAAACTTGATCATGTTTGTGTTCTTCCAAAAGTAATTATTTGTGTGTATCTGACGTTAATTAATAAATATTGGGCATTCAAGTAAAAAATGAAATTCGTTGTCAATGACGTTACATTGTTTGCATTTTCTGTTTTTCAGAAAGTATCTTTTCAGGATTGTGCCATCTCCCTGCTTCCACTTCAAGTCTATGGGTAGATACTCTTAAACATGTTAACGCAATCCTATCCCTTGAAAAAACCATACTTCACTAAAACCTAAGCTGTCTAACCTAAGAGATCTCACCCAAGGTATATATAT
>VMBQ01000127.1:308419-350296 GCA_007657795.1 Dreissena rostriformis
GAATAATTATGACACCCACATTTTCATTGAATTTCGCCTTCGCTTATCATTTGAATTAAACAGTTCGACGACAACCACCTAGTTTTTCTTCTATTGATAGTGTTTTGTAATACATTATGGCCGCGGTCGCGTAAACTTGTAGTTATTCAAAGTAATTACACACGAAAGGACGAAATATATACGTTTATTACCAGCCAACATATGTATTTGGCTTCTACAAAGAATGTTAAGTTTCCATGAATATTAAATTGATGACACAGCATGTGGTTAACAATAAAGGCTGCTTAAATCATGGTTCCTGCCCAGTGAGTATATAACGTGTTACATAAAAAGCCTGTCCTTTTGCATTCTTTGTATTTTATCATGATTTCCAAAAATAAAAATATTTTTACTCGCGCAAGCGGTGGCGAAACCTATCCATTTTTAAGGAGAAAATGTTTCACCGTATTATCCAGAAAGCAAGAAAATATCCTCAATAACTGTTTTCCTTTTGTATATATAGTTATATACCCATGCTTACGCTGATTCTATTTTGAAGTTCACATAATAACTTGTGAATCCGCATGTAAGGGAACATGGAACTTAGTTAGATCTGTCTTTAAAAATGTACTTCAAATGGAGATAAATCGCATGTTCAAAAGTTGTGCATGTCAGACTTCAAGAGTTCCTATCTGTTACGCAGATGTACGAATAATCCACAGATATCTTGAGTATTAAGCGTGTATTTGAAAGAATCTGTATCAAGCCCTTAATGTGATTTTATTGTTAACGAAAATTCCACGAGAGGCATTATGGGTGTTTTAATGGTTTTTCTATGTTTTTAACTTATGTACAAGTTGTATCAAGATTGCGTCATAAATTGCCTTCTAGAGTGGTAACGCGGTTTTGCTATCATTAAGACAAGTGAATTTGTGCATTAGCAGCAGTATTTTAAATCTTGAATAAATGTTATAATTTTATTAGTAAATAATTCTTAGAAATGCCACTTCAGTTTTTCCACAGAGTAAATAAAGCTGTATACAAATATACTAATCTGATATTTGAAAAATAGGGAATCTCTGACAGAAATAAACAAGATGCTAGGATTTTCATGCGCTGCTTGAATAAATTACATGGAGATAAATGGATCCTTAATTTGTAAAACACACATTCTAAATAAAAGTCGAGCACACACAATGCTCTTATTAAAATATAATTCGTCGTAGACATTTAACGGTCTGCGCTTGTCATCTTGTTTTCTTAACTGCCCATTGGTTATGATGTGTACATGTAATCATCGTGCAAAGGAAGGAAACGGACGTCGTATTGCGAATATTATATAACAGAGATCATCTCACTAGGACATTGAAGACGTTTGTTGTAGTGTGTGATGTATAATTGAACATGCATAGCGTGGAGCGGTAAGATATTTGTTTCACAAAAAAGATCCAGTTACTGAAACAAAGTGACTTTATTGGATATACATAAACGGTCAATTTATTATGTTGTATTTTAGACAAAGCAAACTCTCCATGAACTATAGAGTTCATGCACTCTGTTAACTCCTCATCAAGATCATTAGGAGACAGTTACAAATTCATCCAGGAAGAAACCATGTCATTGTTTCCTGTGTGTTAAGATCGTTTGCAATAAACGACACGTATTAACGTGATCCCCTCTGTTGCTGCAGTGATATATCAACGTCATTAATGAATGGAGAATCATCCGCCTAAGTTGACGTTTACAATTCCTCTTCGACAAAACGCATCGTCGGCGGTGTCTTTTTCAACGTTCTTTAGTAAATTATGCAGTCTATGTGTGTTGCGTTTAAAGGCCAGCCATGTAGTTCGTTACGGATTGAGACTGGTTGCTTGGTTACTTATGTACCGCGGGATTCGTGAATATAAAATTGTAACGTACATGGAGAAAAGAACTCTACATAAAGAAACTGCAACGTAAATTAAACTGACTTTCTTGTAAATTGCAACATATATTATCATACGGCTGAATTGCCAATATTAAAATGGAATCAACTCGTTAATTGACCATTTTGTAAACTACATTACACCACATAAGTTACGACATTAAATCGAACTATGCAATACGCTATGAATCAGACGAACTACGTTACAAATATCAATCAATAAACTCAAATGTTGCATGAAATTCTGTTCTTTAAATGGCTCGTTAGATAAATAATTCAAAAATGGCGCCATTATGTCTAAAAGCGTCTGTAGATCATCTGTTCGAGCGGGTCCGACGATCAAGATCGCAGTTTGATCGAGCTCAAATGCACTTGCCGTTGTTTGTTTGTCTAAACAGTGCAAATCTGAATTAAAACATCCCCAAACAGAAGCTATTTTTGTTTAAAGGAGACATTCTGACGCGTGCAATTACTTTAAAGGTTACTGTGAGATGTCATTGACCGTCGTTCAAAATGGAGCAGTTTATTCCAAAAACGTGTTGACTACCAAACAAACTGCTTTATTTTCAACACAGCACAGAACAATGCTTTGCATAGAACGATTTTGAAACACTTTAGCAGAAACGGTGATCTTCCTGAGACGTGATGTATTGCACAAGAACAAGATTGTTATAATTAAAATATTTATTCTGAATACCTAAATATGTTGTTTTTTTTATAATTCAGAAGTCAAAACAGTGAGAAGAGGTCCTATGTGACGTTTCTTTACATATTTCTCGAAATTAGATTATTATGTCACAATAAAGTATTCTGTGTAAAAGTAATGAAAATACAAAGCTCGAGAACCCAAAGAAGTTTGAGAATGTTTCAGTCACCTTTAAAGACAACTCTAGTGCCTTTGTTATTGCTTTTTTATCAGATCAAACAACTTGTAGTTCATATGAACTTAATTGCTATCACACGTTCCATTTACATAAAGTAATGCCACATTTTTCTATGTATTCTATGCCTCCTGAGATTTCAATACACATTCCTTTATATGGATTTCTGTCAGTTGTTTTGGTTGTTTCACGGAAAAAATCGCGATTGATTGATATCTTGTTTACCTTTTATTATATATTGCTTACCATCACAATTGTAGAAATTGCACTTTAAATTAAAACAAAGAACAAGGACTTCTTTTTTTAAGTGCAAAGAAAGTATACTTATATTATATTTCATATTAAAATTGGCAATATCAAAATAGTTGTAAATAGCCAAGCGTCATTATTATGTGTTGTCTTTGATTATACCGATTCATTTTATGGTAATCAACTTGTAATCGAGTATGGAGGTAGTCCATGCCTTGAAAGCTCACAAAAGTGTAAATTTGTGTTCCTGTGTTAGGCTTATTGTATGTGTTTCAGTCACAGGCATTTGTTGTAATTACAAAAGCGAAACATTTTTTTGCAATTTTTCCTTCTTTCAATAGATAAGGTTTGAATAAAAATACGTTGTTTTTTTATTATTTAGTATTTTTACTTTTACGCGCACGGACACGTGTTTTTTTATTAAATTCATAAAAAAAATAATTAAGCATTAATATATGTCTAATAGGGATTTGAGAATACTAGAATACTAGAATAGTATTCAATTTTTGAACTACGCTTTACATATATCCAATCTTGCTTTGATACAATTGTTTTTACCCAAGTTTGGTAAAAGTGGTATGGGAGTTTACGAATTGAGGTTGATAAAACACTGGGAAAACTGTAACATGTAAGTATTCAGTTTAGTTATGAACAAATGTATCAATTAAGAATCTATTCAGGTTGAGCAACTCTCTCAAAACATTAGATGTATTTTACTTTCAAAAATCATTAAATATAAGACATACTGTGTAATTTCCTTTAATATCTTGAAATTATGTCATAACTGTTATTAATGTATATGGATTTGTTTAAATCTTTCAATATATTATCTGTATCAATTATTAAGCGACTTTCAATACGATTTGTTTAAAAAAACTTTCAATCAACAATTATTTCGCAATAATAACATTACTTCTAGCGACAACGGATGTTATAAGCAGACATTTTGCTGCAAATAATTGTTTAGGCCGCAATCTCCAGCCAACTGCACTTGAACAGAGTTTGAACTGAAACTTGACCAACATTTGTGCAGGATCGTTTTGTTCCTGTGAGTCACGAACAGAACATCATTTTTTCGGGATTCGTTAAAGGTAACATTGAATGGTTCATAACTAGGTGTTCGTGCCTTTGGAACTCCACGAGACGTGTTTGACATGTTATTGTAACACCTGACGTCAAAACCACTAAAAACTTTGAAATTACCTGTGTAGTGAGTGTTATCAAGCTCGACGAATAACCTTATTAATTCCACTTTACTAAACAGTCGTGCAGATTCAACACATCTTAGGCTTGATATGCATAATCCCACCAAAGTAACGTTGACGATAAAACTCCTACTGCATGCTACAAATATGAACCGAAGAAACAACGCAAACTGATCTTTATTTAATGCATAACCTATCGCGACAGTTAAGATACGGGCAATTCGGACTTTCTCGTGATAATTGTCGTTTGCAGAATAGATATTCGAGGACGTATATACGGCAACTGTTCTGTTTATAAATATATTATGCATTTTGTTCTTAACTCCTAAACATATGTGGCATCGTCTTGGCTCGTTTTTGTTGTTTTAATCCCTGTGTTTATCAAAGTCGTTTTTCTTATAAACGAGTATTTACGATCTAACTATGAAACAAATCAACATAATTACAGGCTAGATATCAACGTTATTAACGTTTTGAACCATTTCAAATTACTTCCGTTTGTTCTATCGAAAAATCATTCATGTACAAATGACTGTTGGAAAATCCCACTATTGTGTACAGATTTGTTGATACGATACATAGGCACAATCCTTGGTTCGGAAACCAATACGAGTTAACGTCTCTACATAAACGTGTTCGTTATGATTTTTATTTAAATAAACATCGTTAAATTGTGATTTATGGTACCATTAAAAGATATTAACTAATTGTTTTCAATCTTTCCCGTTCATAAACATGTGTTTGTTTAAGATTAAGAAATAAAAATGTTGACATAAAAATTGTGTACTGCTGTTATGATTACTGCATTTATGTTTTGAGAATATATATAGGATCTAACATGAGTTGTCATATCATACCATATTTTATTAAACGAGTTCAGGAATTTTGTTAGTAAGCGAGTTTAATAAAATATGGTATGATATGACAACGAGTGTAAGATCTTTTTATCACATGCTTTTAAACTAAATAAAATACATCTTAAGTGACCAAACAAATGCTGATAGATCTAAAAGTTGTTACTCACTATTTAATTGTGAGTAAATCAATTATTCCCTTATCTAAATTGCTTCTACAAGCATAATCAAACAACAACACAACAGATAGGTATAAGGCATGTTATTGGCAGCAAATTACAAAATCAATAGAATCTTGGTTAAGCGGACTTCATCCAACTGCAATGGCCCAGGGCGTTTTTGCTCATGGAACGGAGTACAGATGATTGATGATTGGTAACTGAAAATATACTAAAAACAGTTACAGCAAAGGCGACAACATGTAAGTAATACTGAAATATCATTAAAAATGACACCTTTGACTACATCTAATAAAAAATTCTGAAAAGAAAGTCAATTAACTATAATAACAACAACCGTGTACAAATACTTCTCTTAAAACTTTCGCAGACGTAAATTCTGAAAATAAAATTTAATAACACAAAAACAAGATATGCACATATATCATACATATGATATACCAAATAATGACATTTAACCAAGAAAGTGGGAGTGGGCGGGCAAACGACCTTTCTTTGCTGCCAATAAAACCTCGAGTGACAAAGAATGCCTATATACGCCTTTATAACGCCACAAAAACTCGCAGTTCACGAGCTAATTTCCCGCTAAATCAAATCGTAAAACGAAGAAGTACGATCAATACCGAAAACTATAAATAGAACCAATTTAGAAACGTTAATAATTTCATTTACTCGCTATTTCATTGTGAGTAAATAAATTATTCCCTTATCTAAATTGCTTCTACAAGCATAATCAAACAACAACACAACAGATAGGTATAAGGCATGTTATTGGTATAAATTCGAGTAAAACAAAGAAAAAATCTAGTATCAATATAAAATAATGTAATTTAATTTTAAAATTAGTTATGAACAAACATTAAATAGAAAGTATACTTAGCCAAATTGAACTCCATTCTGTACAAGTGCAAACAACTAGACAGCCAAACATCTGTCCCTATCTGTTATCAGCAACCAACATCAGGATAAGCACTTCTTCTGCAGAGCACATACCTTGGCATTCCGTCAATTGCAGAGCACATAACTTGGCATTCCCTCATTTGCAGAGCACATAATTTGACATACCACCAATTGCAGAGCACAAAACTTGGCATTCCGCGAAATAGCATATCACATAATCTGGCATCCCGCCAATTGCATAACACATAACTTGGCATTCCGCCAATTTGCAGAACACATAACTTGGCATTCCGCCAATTGCAGAGCACATAACTTGACAATCCTCCAATTGCAGAGCACATAACTTGACATTCCGCCAATTGCAGAGCACATAACTTGGCATTCCGCCAATTGCAAATCACATACATGTAACTAGTCATACGGCCAATTGAAGAGCACATAACTTGACATACCGCCAATTGCAGAGTACATAACTTGACATTCCGTCAATTTCAAGACACATAACCTGCTAATCCTCCAATTATCAAACACATAACATGCCAAACCGCCAATATTAACCCACAAAAATGTTGTATTTCTCCCACTACAGAGCACATCACCACCAGCTGACATTCCACTAATCACAATGCGAATTTAACACAAATAACTTATTATATATCAAGTAAATTTTTTTGAAAATTATACTCATCAAAGTAGCCAAACATTATATAGCATTCAAGCTATAAAAAATAGCACCAGAACTGCTTATATCATGCATACAAATAATTCTTAATTAAAAACAAATATAGATGCATATATTTTAATAATTAAACATATGAGAAGACAGTCTATGAACCATCATTGGCACAAATAAAAATTAAACACGATTCAATCAATATAATGTTGCATAATATATCATGCTACATAAATAAGTCGAAGACATGTATACGTGTTAAAGTGTTAAACTACGTAACAGTAAAAATTCCAAAGAATTTCATGACAATTAAAGGTTCACATTTTTCGACACCTGCATTTTATCATCCAAAGTATCTTGCACATAACCATCTCTAGCTGAGACGGATTTCCATCTCCCATGTCTCTGCCACAGTCTATCTGGTAAATGATTATTAGCACACGTTGTTGCCCCACCAGATCGAAAAGAATGTAAACCAAATTTAGCAGCATGCAACCCTAACTCAGTAATTTTCTTCTTAAAAATATCTCTAACACATGAATATGAGAGTGACTGACTTGTATTAGATCCAAGAACATAAGTGTTAGTACTTTTGCAAAACCGAACTGAACGAAATAAATACTCAGAAGACGAATGTTCTATTTTGGCCTTATTCAAGTTACGTTCAAGTAAATTTACAGGACAACTAGCATTACCTGTCCTGGCAATAATAACAATATTTCCTTCCCTCAAAACGTCTGTTTTTGATTTTTCAACAAAAATATTACAATGCGTGTCTAGAATATCAATATGGCATCTCTTTATAGCAAGCGCTTCAGAGATACGGAAAAAAACAGCAAATGATAATATAAACAAACAACAAATTCTTAAATCAACCAGAGAACTGTTTTCAGACGCAAAACGTTCTACAAATAATTTAATTATATCAGAAGAAATCGGTATCTTTGTATAAACAGGTTTGGAAACAGACCGAATACTCCCACTTAAACATAACTTTAAACAATCATTCTCACATGGATTGTTTACATTAGCCATCGCATGAGCCCACTTAATAGCATAAAAGATGTTATTCAACTTTGATTTGCTGCATTTCTTATCATTTTTCGAAATATGTGTAATGTATAAAGCAACCATAGAAATGTTTGCAGGCAAAAAATCCAACTTGCATTCAACACACCACTTACTAAATTTTTCAAACGCTAATGTGTACGTCCTAATCGTGGAAACCTACGTCCGTTTAAACAAGCTTCTCTGACAGCTGAAAACAGTTCTGGGGACAACGTAGATGATCTCGAAACATCTTGCCAGGTTTTAGACATAAAAACCTCTGTAAATATAGAAGAGAAAATATCGCCTGGAACAAGCAATAAATGTATACATACTTCTTGATAAATCTTAAAAATACTGCGTATTTTTTACAAAGGTAGACAAGTTAATACAATTGCATGGATTATTTGTATTAAAAATAGTAAATTGATATGAAATTTCAAATAACAAAAATTTTCAAACAATAAAAAAAACATTCAAAACTATCGAATACAACTTAAACTCATATAAAAAAACGAAATGAATACGACAAAAACCCTATATACAGTAATGGAACAACCCATTTTCCCACGGTAAAATTGTTTATGTTCTAAATATATCTTGGGGTCATCTAAAAATACCCATTGTCAATAAACAACTCTTAATCAGCAACTGTACAGTCAATACGAGCAACAAGAACTTTGCTGGTAAATTTCTCAGATCCGAAAATACTTTCGGTATTTTTACCTTGAACATAAATTCCTCTAGCGTCATTAAAAAATAAATTTTCTACAATATATTGATTAAACACAGAATCTCTACCAAACAACATAGGGAAAAAAGGACTAGACGGCCAATATGGAGCGACTAAAGTACCCTTTGCCTTGCACTGTTCTAAATAATTTTAAACTTTAGGCATCAGATATATTGGTGGAACGAGCCGATTATTGACATCAGACCAGTTTACAGAAAAAGTATCTTCAGCTTCACAGTTAGCGGTCAAGAAAACAGAATTGTACCTTGATAATTAAGCATTATAATCATTGGCAAATCTATCCACATCGTGTGGTCCATACAAACTGACAATATAATTACAAAATTCAAACGAAACACCATAATCATCGTAATCTATTATTCCATTAAATCATCTGCTATCTTATTTCTATCTCGAGAAATCCATTTGGACTCTAATGAAATAGCATGAGTTGCACAGATATCAAAAATATCTTCTGCTAAAATGTGCAAGTTTGTTTTCATGCTACCTTTCTCTATAATGATTACACAATGGCAAGAATATGTGTACCAAACAACCTTTTTTCTTTCAAGAAATCTTTGAAACAATCCAACGAATACATTATTGCTAATAATTCTCGGTATGTGGAATTCTGAGCCTTTTCTAACACTGACCATTGCCTATGCGCTACTAGGTTTTCACTTTCAATAAAAGCCGCACCGGCAACAGCAGAAGCGTCAGAAAAACAATGGACACAGGCATATATTTTTGAAACAACTTCTTGCTAAAGTCTTTAATAAAAAACATATTCCAAAAATGCATAACTTGAAAACACTCTGCAATATTGAGCTTCGAATCCCAGGAGACACGAGATTCAATGCACATAAAAAATATCTTAGTCTGAATTAAAGCTACATTCCCTAAAACAGGGGCCATGGAAATAATTTTTCCAGCTAACTGTGCTAAATATCTAGCTGTTTAAAAAGGATAGGATGTTAAAATATTAGCAAGGCATTGTTGAACATTACGAATTATGCGACTGGGAATCACTAAGAACCCTTGTTGAAGATCCCAAGTAAAACCTAACCACTCTAATTTTTGAACTGGCAAAACAAATAGATTTTTCAACATTAACGAGAAAACCACATTTAGATAGCGTATCACTTACAAAATCTGAATCTCTTTTTGTGCTTATAAAATCTTTGTTTACGCACCATCCATCATCTAAGAAAACTACAATCTAAAGACCATTTTTTCTCCAATATTTCACGAGTGGACGCAAACACTTAGTAAACAATCTTGGTGCAGAACTAAGACCAAACGCAAGGACTGAAAAAAAAACGAAATATTTTCGTTTGCCATTAAAATTCCATGAAAACCCCAAATATTTTTTATGATTATTTTTCATTGAGAAATGATGATAGCCACTGGACAAATCAAATTTATACATAAAACCACTCGGTAAAATGTATTCAAGAGCTACCTTATAATCCTCAAATTTAACTCTTTCCTTTTTAATGTAGGTGTTCAAAAGCTAAGATCCAGAATAAGTCGTTTTTTACCAGTCGAATTATTAACAGCAACAGATAATGGGTTTACGTTATGAGGTTTAGAAGGAACCTCAAAAATACATTTGTTTTGAATCAATGTAGAAATTGCAGTTTCGACAAAATCCGAATTAGATAAAGCTGACATGTTATTACATATTTCAAAACAAGGTGGTTCATTTATGAAAGGAATAACGTATCCGTTCTTAATTACAGATAAATGTCTTCATTTGCACCAATAACTGATTTCCAAAATTCGTAACAATTTTCAAGACGACCTTTGACAGAATTGTCTGTGACTACTATTAAATGCTCTATGTTAGCGCAATAGAAATCTTGAAATTCGTAATCAGTGAGTTTCTCAGAAATTCTGAAAGGAACAAATACTTGTTCTCACTCGATAGGGTGTTTTCTACATGCAGGGGACTAAAGACCGGCTTTTTCAACTGTGTTGCCTTTTGTTGCGTCGCTGGAGCCACTTGCAAAGCCCATTGATCGACCATCCTGCTTGACGTACGCTCCGATGCTGCTACCCACGGATCTGGTACCTTGTTGCAAGAAAGCTCCTTAGCCATTGGCAAAGTGACCTGGCATCCCACATGCGAAGCAGATGACGTCACGCCTGCCACATTTTTGTACGGAAGCCATTCTCTCTGAGCGTCGAAAACGACTTGTACTAGGGTCAAAGCGAGCAGCTGCATCATTAGCGACCTTGAACACAGCTAGTGTGGTTTCCGGCTTCTTAGTCTTTTCGAGCCGTTGTTTTGCCCTTTCCTCTGCCCGGCGAATACGTCTATCATCTTCGGCGTCACTAGCAACTTCATTTTGTTCGTATTCTTGAATAGTCATCCAACCAGCAGGGGAAGAATCCGCTATTCTTATAAGCTTTTTTCTGTGATTAATCTTCTCTTCAGCTTCTGACAAAAATTCTTTCGCTTTTTCAGCATTGCGTAAAGAAACAGCCTTGGATGCGCTTTGAATTAATTCAGAAATTTCATTGTTAAAATTGAATTGTTTTCTGTTAGCAACCGATTGCAACACAATGTTTGAATCTAGTCTGACCTTTTTCCGCACGTTCTCCTCAGTCCAGTCCAACTCTTCCTGGAAGCTTCTCTTCAAATCTTTAAACTTATCGTCAAAGTAGCCCTTTAATTTCATGCACAACTTTATTTTTTAATTCACTTTCTGAATCAGACATGATAGTGAAATAACAAACGACCTTTCTTTGCTGCCAATAAAACCTCGAGTGACAAATAATGCCTATATACACCTTTATAACGCCACAAAAACTCGCAATGCACGAGCTTATTTCCCGCTAAATCAAATCGTAAAACGAAGAAGTACGATCAATACCGAAAACTATAAATAGAACCAATTTAGAAACGTGAATAATTTCATTTTACTATCGTGACGTCATTTCATGTTGACGACGTCATTTCACCAAAATAAAGCCATGCGATTGGTTAGTTATTGATTATGTAGCCAATTAAAACGCTTAAAAATGTTGTATTACACATGTGTAATATAAAAAAATACGTAATGTCTGTATTACATTGAAAACAATGTATAGCATGTGATAAATGGATATATCTAAACGGTTCTAAACAAAAGAGGGATATCGTGTCTGAATGTATACTTCTTATGGCGCCATCAGATGTATTAAATGTTCACATTTTGTGCGTGCGTGTCGATCATAAGGAGTAACTTTCATACAAATATACCATTTAGTCATACAGTACATGAGTATTTGAGATAACCTGTAAGAAAGCTGTTGATGGACTTTTATTGCTGAGATATGTGTCGGTGAGCTATAAATGATATAATTATGTATTTAGCTCGTGTGGGGGGCATGTGAATCGTTAGGCATAAACCATACGGGTTCTTTATTTTACTTTGTTTTAATGTAGATTTAATAATAAACATAATTATATTGTGTATGAAGTGACCTGAATAATACATGTTAACCTTTATCATTTATTGATTCAACAAAATTGAGTTCAGATTGTCCCGTTCCATATTAAAATTGAGTACATCCGCCCTAGTCTTGTCAAATAAACTAAACGTATTCTGATTTACCAGCAATATGGTAAGTCGTTAATAAAAATGTATTAATGACATGGTTTTATAGAATGCAGATTTTTGTTATCGTCAAAGCACAGTTTTCAGTTCAATGAATCAAGCTGGAATGTAAGGAATCCACGAAATTTGATTACCGGGTTTGTTTAATGGTGCAACACTTATAATCGTATCATCATTGCAAGCTAGCAAAAGCAAGCTAGCTAGCTTGAAATGTGATTATTTTATTTAAGTCAGACTTATTTTCGGTATAAACATAACTCTAATTTAGCATAGCGAAATATCTTGGCGCGGTTATTCTTCTGATTCTTAGCGTTCATATCTAACAAATGCTACCACGTTGATTTGAAAAATGTACACTCAATTATAAATAATTGTTGATTCTTCATAAAAATATTTAATTACAAAACACAATGAAGTAATTTCAAATTTAAATAATTCTGTTAAATATTTATTTTTGATATAAATTTAATTTATGTTACGTGTTATAATTAAATACCTTATGTCAAATAAGAACTGTCTGCAAACAATCTCACCAAGGAACAGTTTTTTAATTCTTCGTTTGTCATGAATTACTTACAAGCACAACTAAATAGTTTGCATGAGTAAGACAAAAACAAGATGTGTTTGTGTAACACTATGCCCCTCATGTATTTGACCTTTGACCTTGATGGATGACCTTGATGGATGACCTTGACCTTGACCTTTCACCACTCAAAATGTGCAGCTTCATGAGATACACATGCATGCCAAATATCAAGTTGCTATCTTCAATATTGAAAAAGTTATGGCCAATGTTAAAGTTTGACGCAAACAAACAAACCAACAAACCAACAGACAGGGCAAAACCAATATGTCCCCCAGTATAGACTGGGCGACATAATAAACATTTAAAGCATGCTGAATATAACTTATAAAAACGCTATTTTTAATCGCGTAATTCTAGCAAAAGTAATACAAACAATAATTAAACTAGACCCGTAATCGTGTTTGTTTTCGCACAACGTGTGTTGGTGACAGTTTTGTGCGTAACTACAATTCGAGCAAATTCTTCTGATCTACTTTAAGCACAGTATTATCCGACCGTAATTGTTGCAGATTTGTCCACTCTTGCTTGACTTAGTAAAAAACAAACCGTTTGTCGTTTTAGAATACTTAACAGTGTTTATTATGTATAATATACTGGGTCATGCACTATACTACCACTTTATCCGTGAGTGTATTAATTAATAATACTAATTATAAACGTTATCAAATTGTATGCCATTGGTTTACAATGATTAAACAAATACATTACATCTGCGAGTTAATGGAACAACGTATGAAACATTTCATTTGTATGAAATGCAGCTTTTCTTGCATGAATGTTACACAATCGTTAACAAAGTTGTGTGCGTCTTGTTCGTTTAGTTAGCTCATAGACACAAATTAACCCATTTATGCCTAGTGGACTCTCCCATCCTTCTAAATTGGATCAATTTATTTCCAAAATTAGGAATGTCTGGTATATTTATTTCTATTTTTAGAATATTTCTCACAGAAATTCCTTTAAGCAATCATGCGGCGTCTCATCTGGGTCTACGCTGTTTGCCAATGCCTTTTTTCTAGACGCTAGGCATCAATGGGTTAAAACACCCAAATGAAAATTCGTAAGATGTTGTTTTGCACATTTGTGACACAAAAGATTGGAATTCTGAATTTATAGGATAATTATGTCATAATGGGGCGTTCGATAATTGTATTTGTGAAACTCAAGTGGAACGATCGGTTATCAATTTATCTTAACAGCCCCATGTTAGAGATATAAATTTGTACCAAACGTTGTTGGAATTCATAAAGTTTGTTTATTGATACGTTTAAATTGCCAATATTGTTAATACATGTTCGTGTTGAAGTTTCTTACTGATTGACCAATTGATATGTAAATGCTTGTATAGTTTATGTAATATAACAAGTATAAACCATTTTAACAGTAAACAACTGTTTTAGAGTACACGACGGAACTTCTTTCACTACAAACTACCATACAATGTATCAACGATCGGCAGTCCATTCTATTCCACGTAACTGCTATTTAACCCGGCATATCATTCATAGACACAAGACCCAACCTTGTCTTCTCATGTAGTACGTTATGGTTCTGACATGTGCAATGACAGTGCATTGTGATCTGTATTTAATTCATGGCGTTTATTGACCTTTTCGAAGAGAGCAAACCGGATAAGCCCATGTATATTGACATTTGTATGAGGTTAAGTGTGCCATCAAGGAGAAAAGTTTGTTTATTATAAAATACTGTATCTAGAGTGATTAACGATGTTGAACAAGTAAGTTAAAAGGAAAATATATATGTTTAATTGCATTTTGTACTTCAAATCAAACACAATTACAACTGTTTATGTTGATGCTAGTCGTGTTTTATGGCAAAAGAAAAACACATTTGGTTTCTATGTAGCCAAAGGAATACGCATGTTGATCTCAAATACTCTGTGTTGATCATTCTTAATTTGTCTTAAGATTCAAACTTCTTTAATTTGTTTTCACGCTTCACCTCACCTCACCACGCACACACAACGATTCATAGTTTCATTTTCCCAGTATTTTACAATAAGATTCATAAACACTCAAATAATCAAAATAGCTATAAAATACAAATGTAAAGTTAAACAAAGCACTAACTAAGTAACTGTCTGTTATCCCTTCCACACCGGACTGGCGTCATTCCTACGACCGGAACAGTCAGTGTTTTTAAAACGCCGGAGGTCGTGATCAGAACTCCGATTTTCTTTTCTATTAAAGAAATATTATGAAATCGAAATATCTTGAACCCCACGGCGTCGTTGGCGATCCTGGGTCGCCGTTAGAACACACTAAGAGCTTCATTCCGGTGTGACGGAGGTATAACATACAACTCGACGTTTATATATTCAGTAGTTTGTTTGCAGACGAATAGACTTTGAGACATTCCAGACAACAAATGTAATAACGGTTTGTATTATTATTTGCACAAAATGTCTATATTACAGTCTATATGCCCTAATGTTATCATATGCTTACATGTAATTCCTCAATATTGATTGACAATACGACAGTTCTTCCATTAATAAAATCGGACAATCGACCCAAACTAAATAAATTTGAGGCGTAACTTGACATATCTGGTGTCCGGTAAACGAAAACGTATGTTATTAGACCTTATAAAAATTACATTTAATGCCTGAGTCAAATTCACGTCTGATATATACAAATAAGCTGAGGATTCACGTTTCGATAGTTCTGATTGTCCTATCAGACAGGCATTGTGTTTGGTTGATGGTGTTTAAAATGCAGTAATAAGCATTTGTCCTTAACAAAGTATTACTCCTTTATGTGAAAGCAGTGTCTCTTGAACTGCAATAAAACATTCACCATATGAGCCTCGCTCTGAGAAAAGAGGGGTTAAATGCATGTTCATAAAGTGTCGTCCCAAATTAGCCTGGGAAGTTCGCACAGGCTTTTCAGGGACGACACTTTCCGCTTGTATGATTTTTTTCGTTTACAGAAAGTCTCTTCTTAGCAAAAATCCAATTTTTACGGAAAGTGTCGTCCTTGATGAGCCTTTGCGGACTGCACAGGCTAATCTGTGACGACACTTTACGCACATGCATTAAACCCCCTTTTCACAGAGCGATGCTCATATAGCGAGTATGGACCATCTCCCTTGTTTAAGCTACTCGGTGAAATTGAACTCATACGTATGGAATAGCTGAGCAAGTGCCATACTATTTTGTTTTATTTACACATAATGTTGAATAAAAACGATGAATAATCACGTATTTTGTTATCACGATTATTATGAATCGTGTTAGACGAAATCAGGTGTTTTTAAAGTTGTACATAGATTTCAATGTGGTTTAGGTTTCAAGTAAAAAATCTAGGATAATAAGTGTTTGAAAAATGCACTTAAATGATTTGAAAATTGCGTGGTGAAAAGTACACTTATCACATAAATATAAGAAACATCGATATACAATGATTATCGTACACAGTAAGGTTATACAGTACATGTTGTTAACAACACAGTTCATGTTTCGACAGTTCAAATAGCGTGAAAGAAGCCCCCTGAGTGGTTTCGATCACGTGATCCGTTATGGCTACAACTGATCCGTTAATGCATGAATTCTGCGGCGAAAAAAGGTATCACACATACATTTTGCCTGCGTTTAAAAATAAGACTATGTGCTCAATCAGTAAGCAAAGGTAATATTTAATCAAAATGGTGTAAAAGAAGTCTCAAAACATGCATTGCTTTTCACCAGAACAACTTTATTACGCTACTGATCCGCTAATGGTAACTTAACTGTATTTGTTAAAAAGTAACAATAAAATGGAGTATAAAGGAATCTTTGTGGTATATGTTTAATTTCTTGATGTCATTGCACGTGTTTGGTAATTCGTTTCAGTCCCAATGTTCTCCATTTAGCTACTGGAAACGCTTTAACGCTTAGAAACATAATGTGATCTGAAATTATACCCCGCATGTCATTAATTCGTGGCGTACAATTGTCTTATACACTTATATCCAAAGCAAAAACAAAACCTGTTATCATTGTATACACAAATTATACATAATTATCGAATCGCAGGCGTAGACAGAATCGTCCTCACTTTGACATTTATCGGTATGTGCTTGTTAGATTAACAATCTATTGTGAAAATATATTGTGGTTTGCTCTGTAAATCTCTTCAAGCAATCACTCAGTAGCTTAAAAGCGTGAATAAAAAATATCGACAAACCAATCAAAGTCACACACATATTAGTCCAGTGCGTCCATATTTGTCGAGGAAATGAGACGTTTATGTTGAATATGGAGAAATGTGTTACAGTACTGGAGTACTTAAACTGTCAGTATATCTGAAAAAATCGCGACCCTATGGGACAATATATACATGATCATTTACTTTAATAATACGTTCGTTTTTATTATTAAAAAACACAATTGCATGTTATTTCTATTCAACAACATGTGTCCGTAGTTTGTCGGTAAATTTAGGTTTATCATTATATCTACTGAAGGTTAATTTTTTTTTTTGCAATTTGCATTGAAAGTTAAAAATAAAAAGACAGTATACGTAGAAATCGTATACGAGAAGTAAAACTGCTTAATCACAAAATCTTAATATACATTTGCGTAAAGTGTCGTCCCAGATTAGCCTGTGTAATCCGCACAGGATAATCAGGGACGACACTAATCGCCTAAACTAGATTTTCGTCAAGAAGAGTCTTACTTTAAACGGAAAATACAATAAAAGCGTAAGGTGTCGTCCCTGATTAGCCTGTGCGGACTGCACAAGCTAATACAGGACGACACTCTACACACATGCATTAAACCCATTTTTCACAGAGCGAGACCCGTTTATTTAAAAACTACAGTGACACTGTAACGTATCGTCTTACGATTATTGTGTATAACAACTTCGACAGTAGTTTTCTCTTAAAATACATCAGCCTCCCGTGCAGAGATAGAACTAGTTTCGTGCTTAGCTGTATCATATCCGTGCCGCCATTACACACCGCGTGATGATCGATTAAAATATAATGGTCATTGTTATTCTTTTAAGTCTTTATTTTATTTTATTCATCTTAACAATATACAAAAAGTTCAATTTTCCAGATAATAACACGAATTTATGTAAAATAAATGAACGTTACAAACCAGAAATCCTTCAAATTCTGGAAGGATTTAACTTGTGAATGCAGCGTCTACCCTTGAACTGAAAGAGCACTCCACTTGGAGCTTGGGAAAGCGTTGATTTATTACCAAAGCGACATCCGGAATCACGGTAATACACGGTGCTAAAATGTGCCAATGTCATTTGGCGCTTCCAAAATGCATTTGTAACTGTCGCTTAATTCTGCCAATGGGACGTTAATATAACAGGGTCATTAACATGTACTTCATATGCAGTGAACTTTGAACAGTAGGTAAGTTTATTGAAGCTGTTCATTACGTATACATAATAAATTTGATGTTTTAACTATGAGGTTAACAAAGCAACGAGTTAAACGAGAGTAAATTTAATATAATATATAAGAGTATCGGATTATCCGTTTTTGAAGTGAGGGTATTGTTGTTTTCTAAAAAATATAGTGAGTAATCGAATAAATGTAAATTGGTTTATTCTGGGTGTTACAGAGGAATAACACGTTGTTTTAAACATTATTAACTAATTAAGTATAATTATTTAAACTGAAATGTTTTGAAAAAAAAATATTATCCAATAGTGTGCTTTATATTTTAAACATTATGGGATATATAAGAAGTATGAAAGTCAGGTGTAACAGCCCCCCTTCCCTCCCTTCCCCAAAATAAATAACTAAAATAATAATAGTAACTTAATTTAATAAATTCATTGTTGTTTTGGAATCACCCACATAGATATTCAGATATATTTATGATTTGAGCTGAGTGTTAAGTGACACCGAAAAAGAACAAAATGAGCCTATTCTTGTCGATACTCGAATATATTTAGGATTTGATAAAACGAATAATCCGTTGGAAATATAATTGAAGCCTCGCTCTACGAAAATGGGGCTTATTGCATGCGTGTAAAGTGTCGTCTCAGATTAATAAGCAAAGGCACTTTCCTCTTGAATGGAATGTGTCTTTTAAAGGGAGTCTGTTCTGGGCGGTAATCAAGTTTAGCGGACTGCACAGACTAATCTGGAAGACACTTGACGCATATGCATTTAGCCCTGTTTTCCCAGAACGAGGTTCAATGTATTCGGAATCTTATTCTATCATTGCTTCTCAACATTCATTCAATCCCTGGACAACATTCCCTACCTAAATGGTTCCCATATTTGCCTACTCCAATCACGTCTTTAATCACCGGCATACGTCCAATAAAAGGGACGTCAACATAGTGCCAATAAGATAAATAAATTACATGATTAAACTGAAGACCTCGTCGTGTAGGGATACTTGGTTACAGTGATTACCAGATATTAATGCTTCAAACAGGATATTTATTTACAATTTATCTGAACTATTTGTTTTTATAGAGCTTTTTGGTATCGAGAATGTTCGGACTCAACTGACAAGGAGGAAGATTGATGTGAGATTGCTATGAGACGAGGCCGTAAAAAAGGTCCGGAATCGACCGATAAAAACAAATCCAGGTCACTCACATTGTATTCTAGACTTGATAGTCTTACTAGTTTCAGTTTGCAATGCATAAGCGTATTCGTGTTTATAATTTTAAAAACGTAAACAAAACCACAACCATCGAGGATATTATTTTATGAGTTAAAAAACCCGAGCTTGAGACGAATGTAAACTAATTTTTTTTGAAATTTTCCCGATTGAGTTTATTTTTGCAGTTGAGGACAGTGGGTGAGTTTAATAAAAAAAAACATATGTGAATTTACCTTTGTGCAAGTGGCCCCTTCTATCCTAATCAGTGTGTCTGATGACCGAATGCCAACAAGTATGGAAAAAGCTGTTTATCGACAAGTCTTGAAAATCATTTACCATGCATCATTAATAAACATGTATTCGAACATGCATAAATAGTGTAACACATGACACATTTGGAATTGAATCATTTTCTACCGACGTTATTGGTAATCAACACAATATATATTAGCAATACCAACTAAATGTCTGAGACAGGTGCCATAATACTTGAGCAAGTACATCACGGGTTGATAAATCATTGTACTAGCTAAGCAATATCCTTAACAATAGTCCGTATCAGTTGCAGGCTGTGATACTCTTGGCGTCAACAGTCCACTCTTGCTGTTAACTAGCGAGTGTGCCGACCCAAATTTTGGTCGCATCACTCAGGACCTCCTATACTGAGACAAGTGAATATTAAACAAAAAAACTCTGTATAATAACCATATATTGCACAAAACAATCAAAGTTTACTACTATATTCAGAACTTGTTCATCCACTATATTATTTTTGCAAATGTACAAATGTTGGCAATTTGAGGTCCAATTATAAGCAGCGCTGTTTGCTGCAATGTTAAATTCAACTCTGTTTTATATTTATGCTCTTTGTACACAATGAGGTCAATGATTTAATTGTAATTTTGAATACAGATAAATCGGTTAAATAGAGTTGATTGTTTTGCCGCCAACTAGATTTCAATTTGTGTATCATGTGAATTATGGTATTCCAAGAATATGTTTGTATTTATATATTTCGTTATTGCTAGTACAGACCAGAATCTCAGCGTTCAACTGAATCGTTTCAACTATCTATACACATACCTAATTGTGTCTTAAACAGTTATGGCAAAAACAATGTTCTCTCCACCAGCACACGGTGTTAGTGTTGAGCGACTGTCGATTGCATTCCTTAATCGTATGTGTGCCGTCGCGTAGTGTAGNTGAAATTTTCCCGATTGAGTTTATTTTTGCAGTTGGGGACAGTGGGTAAGTTTAATTAAAAAAAAAAAAAAAAAGTGGATTTACCTTTGTGGAAGTGGCCCCTACTATTCTTATTAGTGTGTCTGATGACCGAATGCCAACAAGTATGGAAAAAAGCTGTTTTTCGACAAGTCTTGAAAATCATTTACCATGCATCATTAATAAACATGTATTCGAACATGCATAAATAGTGTAACACATGACACATTTGGAATTGAATCATTTTCTACCGACGTTATTGGTAATCAACACAATATATTTGCAATACCAACTAAATGTCTGAGACAGGTGCTATAATACTTGAGCAAGTACATCACGGGTTGGTAAATCATTGTACTAGCTAAGCAATATCCTTAACAATAGTCCGTATCAGTTGCAAGCTGTGATACTCTTGGCGTCAACAGTCCACTCTTGCTGTTAAATAGCGAGTGTGCCGACCCAAATTTTGGTCGCATCACTCAGGACCTCCTATACTGAGACATAAGTGAATATTAAACAAAAAAACTCTGTATAATAACCATATATTGCACAAAACAAATTCAAGTTTACTACTATATTCAGAACTTGTTCATCCACTATATTATTTTTTCAAATGTACAAATGTTGGCAATTTGAGGTCCAATTATAAGCTGCGCTGTTTGCTTCATTGTTAAATTCAACTCTGTTTTATATTTATGCTCTTTGTACACAATGAGGTCAATGATTTAATTGTAATTTTGAATACAGATACATCGGTTAAATAGAGTTGATTGTTTTGCCGCCAACTAGATTTCAATTTGTGTATCATGTAAATAATGGTATTCCAAGAATATGTTTGTATTTATATATTTCATTATTGTTAGTACAGACCAGAATCTAAGCGTTCACCTGAATCATTGCATTTATCTATACAAATACCTAATTGTTTCTTAAACAGTTATGGCAAAACAATGTTCTCTCCACCACCACATGGTGTTAGTGTTGACTTGATGGCATTCTTTAATTGCATGTGTGCCATCGCGTAGTGTAGGTGGCAAGCGCCTTTATAGCGTATACATGATGTTTATCAAATCATCGACTTTGCCATCACGTTATGCATGTGAAGATAACTTAATTGTTGTTCCTGTTTCACACGAGATCTTCATTACTGCCATCACGTGGTGTAGGTGACGAGCGCTTTAATGGCGTTCCTGAATCGCATGAGATGCTCGACACTGCCCATGGGCATAGTGGTCTCCACCCAGTAACAGAACCGAGCGGGATTCTTAAATTACACAGACATGCTTTAATAAACACATTTAGTTAACACGATAACACATACAGCTCTGAACATATTCAAAATACATAACACAATCTATCTAAATGGTATGCAGCATACCAAACATAGCGGATCAAACAAGCAGTTTTTTTCCATGAATGCGTATGACGTACATCGAATGATTTTGTTATTGCGTTTTTCGTTCCCGTTATGTATCTGAATTTAAATATTAATGATTATGACGATACCTTTATCCAGTATTCGAACACGTAGTATATCTGACATCTTTGCCACAGTCCTGAATGCTCGGCCTCTGTAAAATAATCCCTGCGCATGCAAACTCTTATTGTAGACAAAACAAATAATGGATTGCATTACATATATTTACAAATCTTAACACATGCAGCCTTAAGGATGCACTCACGGTTGTCTTTTTTTGATGACCGAGCGAATTATTTCTTTTGTTTATTCAGGACTTTCAATAGAATATTCAGGTAAATCAGATGTATAGTGCTGCGCAAACTAAAGAAACGTTCTAACACAAAACTAGTGATTGCATTCAAATAATATGTAAATTTTAATTCAATAAATGAATGCGTAAATCATTTTGTAATATTTTAAATTTAATGATACAGACTCTAGTTTGAAGTAAATCGCCCATTGCTGGATGTCGTCTGCTGTCCAATCCAAACCTGCTTGGCAGACTTTATATTTACTGGACTCAAAATCGAGGCACTTGACATCATCCTCGATGGACCACGTGGTGTAGTTGACGCGACGGCAGCACGTGACTTTACACGTGACGGCGAACGAAAGAGTGGTTGGACAGCTGCTTGCTTATCTTTTTGCTATAATTCACAATTCATCCGTGCTCTTAACTGATAGTACTATATGTTTTCGTTATGTTTGAAAATGTAACGAATAGTAAAATACGGCGATATTTTTGATACGCAATTCTGTTTTACATATTGTTCTAAACATGTTTTGAAAAACATTACCAAAGTTTGTCTTAAGTTCTGAAGCTCTGCGTGTGTGATGCGGTTGAAATCTATCGTGTCTGGAAATTGCCCAATGACGTTACGCAACCAACCGTCTGCGTTATAGTTCTGCTGCACCAAAAGTGGCACTTTTATCTTCTTCAATGCAAATGCATACTCAAGCTCTGTAATAGAAGCAAAAAGTATAATTAAGTTGTACATAAATCAAATCAATCGACACACTGCATCCGTTATCAGAATCTAGTGTTTTATGACACAAACCTATTTACGAAATCACCCACGTTTTGTTTAGTAGTGAAATATAAGTGCGGATCAACACACTTATATCAATCCTACACAACCGAAAGATTGCTCATATTTTGTGCAAAAACTGGTATCAATGGGCGATGGACTTCAAACTATAGTCTGTATCTGTTTATAGCGATGGCTATTTTGTTGTTGGTGTATACTGTGTCAAACAATTGAAAAAAAAACATGAGAAAAGGTTTCTTTGCATTTGAGTACGTGCAATCAAAACAGATAATACTTGATATATAATTTCACTTTGGCGTTAACCTGTTCGACAATTCCGGCTATTGTTGTATTTTTCTGACATAAACACGAGAACAACATTGGCATCTTCTATTGCTGACGTCATTGCATTCGTGACGTCAAGATATTTGTTGATTTCTTCCACGTTAATCCAAATATTGTATCCCTCTACTCTTAAAACACGATATATCAACACAATCGCCTGATTATCATTAGAAAATAACCACATAACTGTTTGGTTTACTTATCTTAAAATAAAATTGCATATGCTTTTTAAATATGTTTTTGTCAAGAACGAGTTCGACACTCTCAGTATAACATACGACCCTAAAATGTTACCTGTATGTCTTTATCCCTGTCTGCTCAGTGGTTGCTTATCATAATGTAAGGCTGCGCTCGCTCATCGACTAGTCTGCATTCTACTTCAAACAATACAAAATATACTATTGATGGCGAAATTGATTCATCTATTGCCAGAGGGACATTACTGTTGGATTGAAGCCTTAGCTTCGAAACATGATATCGACACTCGTTGATAATTCTCACTTATCTTAACAAAAACAAGTATTAACATGCTATTCTACCTTCTATCACTTTGTCATCCTTCTGACTAAGGACAAACAGAGCCTTCTTAGCTGTACACTGTACGTCTAGATTGTTGTGGAGTGTCAACTCGTGCAAGAGTTCTCTAAGCTCTCCCTCCGCCTGGCAAAAGGCATGGTAAATCCGTAAATCTCTTTGATTTCAATTATCTAAAATGTCCATATCAAGTGTGAGTGTTGGAGGATGCAAGGTTAAGTAAGTAGACCATGTCAGAGCTCTTGGTGTGACAATGACCAACACTCTTAACCTTGACCTTCACATCACGAATAAGTGCAAAATTGCCCAAATGCAATTGCATACTTTAAAAGCCATACGCAGGCATTTGACACAGAAGTCAGCGGATGGGTTAGTGCATGGTCTTGTACACTCCCATATTGATGTTTGCAATGGTTTATTCACCGATCTACGAGATTACCAAATTCAAAAGCTTCAGCGGACTTAAAATCATGCCGCAAGAGTGGTCCTGAATGCGTCATGTGATCAACCAAGTGCTGAAAACTTAAAACAACTCCACTGGCTACCAGTAAAAGCTAGAATCATGTACAAGGTCCTGATTATTGTCTTTCGTGTTGCCAATGGTTATGCTCCTGGTTACTTGCAAGAAATGTTTGTCCCAGCAAGTAGTCGGTATAGACTTCGATCACAAAGTTTACAATGAGGGCGGTTTTAGATCAAGATTTTAAACTCATTTGTTCAATCTTTTTCACGGATAACCAATGTGCAGTGTTTGTGAAGCGCAATAGAATATGTTTATAATAATTTGTGTGCTTTATAAGTGACATGTATTTGTATTTGTATTTGAAACATTTACCAAATGATTCTTTAAATACTAATATGCTATACTACGACTTTATTCAAACGGCGAATGTTTTAACATGTTGATGTCTTTTAATAACAAGCAGATAGATGAGATATGCGAACATTGCAATACCTTGATGTGTTTGTTATTAGTAGCTATGCAATAACAAAACACGATCAGTGTAGCAAATGGGAACATTGTTAAATATAATTTTATATCGAGGCCATGTGTAATGATGTTTAATTCAAGGCATTACGGTATCATAATTACGGTAAGCAAACGACTTGATCACATGTCTCAAATATTGATGTATTCTTTTTTACCAGTATGTTCTTCCTGTTCTCTTCCAGAAAGCTGATTTCCCACATCAATTTCAACACTGCGAGTATTTCCGGATGACTGCCTTCGCTGAGGATTTTCAGCATGATGTGGAGTGTATGCTTGTCTGAGGCCTGGCGTCTGACGTCATCATGTTGACACAACGCCGTCAGTTCGTCAACGAGCTCTGCCACGTGAAAGCCGTGTTCTCGCCTGTCCTTCGCCTGGTCCCATAGATGAATTTAACATGCATAATGCAAACATCGCAATCACTGACTTGAAGAATACACAATTCAAATTAGTGAATGAGTATTTACGTGTAGTGGTCACCGTGATCTATATTTTACAGAGAGTGAAGGATACAATTATAGAATATCGCAATATTTGAAGGCACGTGTCGCATAGACTTACAAATAAGCTTTGTCTAGGTAGATAAGATGACAACTATTGCGTTTGTTTTATTACTCGTTTTGCATGTATCTTATTCTGAGGACGAATTTGTGTCAGTAAACATACCGAAAAATAAGAGCAGCAATGTCAATCACATTAAAATACAATTTAAAAATGAGGACCGTATCACTCGGCACTTGACCATTAAACTTTGTCACATACGAGATTTGTTCCCTCGGTTACCTGTGTGGCCATATAGATTGCATCTGTGATAAGTGACATAACATCGAACTCGGTGGGCAGTTCTGAAACCTCGTTTTCCCTGATGACCAGGGCCAGCAGTGTTATCATTTGAATATTTGAAGAAAGATAATACATGTAACATACGTTGATAGTCAGTTATGTACATATAATTATGTTTGAAACAAACTATTATAAGAGATTCGATGTTTGTTTTTCAACAAACAAAACACGTTTCAAAACGATGCATGAAATAATGGAGACAATCACTACAATAATCTTATTTGATGTAATGAAGGTAAACCAAATGCAACCTAAAGACAGTTATATTTTTTCAACAATATTGAAAATGAGAAAATACGTGTTTTTTCTCGATCTGACACCTAAAACACAGAGATTAAAATAAATTAATAACTAAATTTCAGACACAATTCTGGATAACACTGTAGCTCGTTTGTGTTCTTACGATCATCGTGTATTTTTCTGCAATTGTATTATATTGTATGTTTTGGCATGCTCCTTTGTATAAAATAATTGCGTTTATTTGTTGATTGTATTTATTCATTTGCGCTGACCAGCATATGCAAATAGTGACTTGAATAAATATAAATTATAGGAAAAAGATATATTAAACATTTATTCTACAAAAGTGGTATTTTAAATTTAAAAAAGCACTGAGTGACGAGCTGGGGCAGTTAAAATATTATCAAATAATAACAATACTAATACGTAATAAGAATAAGAAATGACCATGTATAACCATGTGTATTAAGTCGCACGCTATTGGGCGGCGCCTTTGTTAATGTTGCCTCATGTTTGTTTTGACATATTCGCTTGGGACAAGGATTTTCAGAAACACATTACATTAAGTCTTTGTACATTCACTTACACTGATTAAAACATTGCATGAATACTCTCAGCTTATCCACAGCTCCATATTGACGGAAACGTTCCTTTTCTATATAAAGGGTTTAGAGCACAGTTGTACAGAATGCTGACTGCAGAGCTGATTATGAACAGGTCACTGTTATTCTGAAACCATAATATCCTAGATCAATTATAATATACACATGTATATAAATTCGGACAGCAGCATATTATGCGATCCATTATTCATAGGTACCTAAATAAAAAAAAAAGAATGTGAATGCAATTTAATAAGGTTTTTTATTTATTTTAAGAATATAACATAGTTATCAATTCCATGCTACCATATTTTGTTTTATATAGGAGTACATTTAAATATTTAGGCATAATCTAATCTGTATTGTCCACTATCAGGCAAATTAACTCATATGTATAGACATAATTATTGATCATCACATACCGCTAAATGCCACTAGAATTATTTTATGACCACAGTGACATGTAAACAGTGAAAGTCACAACTCATGACTAAACTTCTTATATCTTATATTGTATCATTCAAAACATGATTTATGTTACTGCGGTGAAATGAAATGTTTCCTCTGATATACATTCCACGCGAAACATATGGTATTCAGACCTTTCTTGACATATGTTATTAATGTTTCACGAAATGTTTCTAAAGAAGCACTCGCAAATGGAATACACACTCCACTTAACTCTGCGTTACCTCAATTTGAGAGTTCAATCCCCCAAACCTTCCTGAGGGATGAGATGTAAATCTAGCATGAGCTTCTGGAACAATCCACTGTCAGCAATTGACTCTGAGAATTTATGGCAACTGTCAGAGTAGTCCCATAGGAGACGCCGCATTGTCAACAGAGTTCGAAATCCAGAGTCCTCCCTATATTTCAAGGTGATTGCGTCTGTGAGACAGGTTAAGGACAAGTCGTCCAGTATGTAATCCTCTAGGGCTTCAACCAGTCTGAAATAAAGACATGTTCGAATTCTGGTAAGTCCTTTTCTAATTGTGTGGTTTATTTTCGTCCGCCAAACGCCCTGATAAAATCTCGTTTTAATTTGTTCACATCTTTTTTTTAAATTGTAAACGAAATCATCTTAAGAAGTAAAACAATCGGGTGATCTAACCACAAAGTTTTCACGCATTGAAATAAGTGCATACATTAACATCAGCTCCCATGTTTTAACCCGCACAAGACAGGAAAGTTCGAATATACATATTTTAAACAATATAACTAAATGACTTTATTAAAATAGTACGCGATACTCCAATCATTAAATAAAAGTTCTAGCTCCTGACAAACCATTACTTGTATATGTGGATGCCTCATTCATGTGTTTCTAAGATTCGTTATCGAACCTGTATGTTTAAACTAAAAAAATGTATAACCCATATTTGGTAAATTTATCAACTATTATTAAATATATTATATACACTGAAACAGTGTATTTTTTATGATTGCAATGATTCAATATATCAATAATAAATACTAATCAAATAGCCGTAAATGTTAAAGTCCTGTATTAACTGTGGCCCATCTATTAAAAAAAACACAAGCTTGTGAATATTTGACATATTTTGTGAGTTGATTCGCGTTGATATGATAAGGGTCTATGTATCGAATCAATGGTAGTTTCGCCGCTTGCCTTGCAATCACTTCGTAAATTTGACAAACGATTTGACCTGCCTTAAGCTACCAATCTCTGGGAGAATTGTATCAGACGTTATAAATAAAGCTGATCGTCAACATATACTTAATAATAAAACAGTCGAATGTATAATTGTATTAATATGTTCAGATTTTAAATAAAGGGAATAGAAAGTAAATGATCCAGCATCAAAACATGAAAGCGCATACACACGCGTATGAATAATTATGTTACTGCGCTATATTTAGAATGTGTACATCTCTACATGTTTCTGTCAGAAACACGGGAGTAATGAGGCATTTCCTGTCGAATACGAGCGATAGGCCTTACACTAGCCTCGCTTTAGTTCAGATGTGGAGGGAAAACGGTAACTAACTTCTTTTAATGCAAAAAACTTCATTCAATTATCACAGAGCCTTTAAAGGTTATTCAAAGGTTCAGCTTCAAACATCAAACAGCCAATAATCAAATGTTACACGTTAAGATGTATCTCTCATGTTAGAGAGGGGGGGGGGGTAATCATCACGTTCAAAATGTCAATGAACCCATTTAGGAGTTGATTAACACTATCAATACAAGAACTTTGACACCAAAAGTAATTCTTACTGTTTGCCTATAAACTGTGCAATAAATGCATAATCATTGAGGAACTATTTAACACCAATAATATAAGAAATGTTACACCTTACAGTCACCCTGTAACTTTAAAATAACCCCACCCACCCCTTGAACATCAAATAAAAAAGCACACAAGTATCTGTATGCTTTACTTTCTGTTTGCCTTTACCCATGGTATGCTTTCACTATTCTTAAAGTCTTTCTTAAACTAAAGTTCTGATTCGGAAATCTTTGAAAAATATTTTTTTTAAAGATACAAAACAATCAAATATGTTTTATTCAGTCACGATGAGATGGAACGAACCTGAACATTTTCAGTATCAAATTAAAATTTGTCTTAGCCTTTCAAGACTTTCTTGGAATTGTTCATATTCCAGTGTTCCTACTCATAGTGTTCCTACTCATAGGGCATCAACTTATATGTGTTTAATTAAAAACTATATTAAATAAATCATATAATGTGCATAGTGCATATCGCTCTGTACTAGGTTTACACAAATATGGTAAGTAAGGCAAATGTAATTTTAAAAAACTAAATGATTTATTCGTAGCTTTTCAATCTAAATGAGATACAATTTGCAAGCACTTGGCAAAGTTCGCTCTATCATAGCGAAGTTTACCTTTTTTCAACGACAAGGAGACAGTGCGACACCGGTGGAAAAATCTGAATGTCACTGAATTTAATGTGTTTGAACAGTTTCCGCCGGAAGTGGTGCCCACACGTCGCAAGCTGCTTCCTAAGATGAGGGAGGCCATAGCCAAAGGCAAACATTCATGGATCGCGTACGATACCCTTCACGTTGACGGTCGAATCTTGGACGAATGGTTCTAGTGATCTCAATTTAAGTGAATATTTGAACATTAAACATCTGCTAGCGTCAGTTCGCCCTAAGAAGGGGCTATTTGCTACATATCTGTTGCATGGGACCAGAAAACTAATAATCATTCGAATGAGTTTAGAAAGGCAACTTTGTTATGGTGTTATCAAAACACTGTTTCAACTTATAAATAACGTTTAAATTGCGTACGTCTCAAATCAAAGCCATACATCGAGCGTCAAGCGGCACCGGCGGAATATTCTGACATCGGTTCTGCCAATAACGAATATTCTTGTCATTTTAGGAATAAATTGTTCACTTTGATTAAGTTATTGAAGCATAGCTTTGAGCTTTTATTATTTTATTATTATTATTATTAATTTGACATTTGAAATGCTTGTAACAATTTACATAATAAAGATAGTATTATCCCGTTTTATTTAATTCGTGCTAATATTCTTCAGTCTTGTATGCCACGTGTGGAAAAACAGACACATTGAAAGTCTCTCTGTCATTATAATGAAATCAAAACCTGCATCATCGAATAAGGGTACGGAAAATAATCAATTTTTGTCTTTGCAGTGCCCTTTATAAGTATGTCAGTGATGTTATGATTTAATTAATGTTTTGTCTGGAACATGATGGAACTAAGATAATCAGTATTCATACGGTAAGAAATGGCATAAATCTAATAAAGATCACAGTGTTTGATACATTCTATTTAACATTGTTTCTCGGGCAACATCTCAATGCAGAGATTTTCTGTTACAAGATCGGGCACTTTAATTAGCTACGTGTCTCAACGGAGCGATAATCACAACGTGTTCAATTTACAACCAGCAAATACGAAATGTACACATAGAAAAATCAAACGGCGCCATATTGACTCATATCGTCATGAAACATCCTGAAAGCTTATTTGCAAAACGGATGTCGATTGACGCTGTTGCGAAATTTTCTTTTTATATACTAGTAATTTAAAAAGTTTCACCTAGCGCATATTCCATCAAGAATTAAAATGAAAACAGAGAAAAGCAAAATGTCAAAGCGTCAATATCTTAATCGTAAGAAAAAGAAAAATATATCTGCAAACAAAACATATAATGTTCGATGCCGTCAGTGATGAATAATAAAATTAAATAAAATTTAAATCGACGCGACCGGGAATTAATTAAAGCAATTATATTAAATTATAGCTCGCCACCATTAAACTGGAACTGGCCTTTATGATTCAAAATAGTTATTTAAGTACCGTTATGATATATAAATCTGAGTTTACGAACTGTAATCGGTTTAAAGTGATAAAATAAATACGGCGATATATACTTTCGTGTTTGTGCTGCATCTGTCTGCATGTACCTTATTAAGACCACTATACATGTTATCAAACTGGTATAAAAAGTAAATCCCTTATTTCGTAATATTATTAGTGCCATACTTTAAGAAGGCATTATAGTATATATCAATAATGGTCAAAATCACAGACGGCCATCTGCCAAAATTGGTTGCAACCAAAAAAAAATCCTTCCTTTATCATCAACTGTACATTTTGTGAACTATATATTCGATTGTGTAAATAAAAGCAATGGGCCATAATTCAGCTTAAAATTTCTTCCTTTACGATCATTAAAGAGCAGTTGAAAACACAAGCTTCGCGACGTACGTTCGGACGGACAAGTGGCTATGCTAAATTTCCTCCCAATAGTGGCGGCATAAACAGGCAATGTTTGAAAAAAAAATGAACGACCAGAAAAAAACATGCATTTAGTCCATGCTCTAATGATTAAATGCCTCGTTCATTGGTTGCAATCCAGGCATTGTATTGGATAAAAATGAATGTTCTAAATTGCATTATACGAATACCAATTTAGAAACTTTTCTACTTAATGGTCTAGGCAAGAAGTGTAAATTAGCTTATTCTAGAAGTGCGGAAGTAGAAATGTTATGAAATATACTGTGCTTTTAGAAGCCGGTATTTATAACGCTATCATAAAACACAAGTATAAAAACGACCTTTTTGACCGATTTATATCAATGATACCATAAACATCAGTAATAAAAAAATATGGCGTAACGACCGCTATATTGTGTTTATTATTTTCATAAAAGCAGCAATACCGAATTCATAAAGTTCATACTAAAAATATGTATTTTTGATGAAAGTGTTTTGTTACAAAAGGTCATAAATAGTCATTCATTTTTCCTTTAAATAAAGTGTAATTGTTTGGAAAGAATTAAGTCTCTAAACCACTTACAATGAAATCCCACAAAAACGTCCATTGCTGCCAAATAAACGAGCAATAGTCAATTCAAGGGAGAGAACTCTCTGTACTTCGTCCTCATCCAACTCCAGGATGATCTGGTATCGGTGAATAGCATGTATGTCATTCTTCGGATTATACAGTTTATCGATATTATCGATATTCAATGGCTTGGACAAGTTGGGCGACTGCAAAATACCTGACATTTTGTCTTAGCCAGTCATACATTCATTTAAGTGTATAAATGAATATTTTTTTTGAATTTGCTATCGTAAAATATAAATTGAGTTGGTATAATATCATTTTTGATAATGAATTTACTAGTTTTAGTGCATTTTCACAAAACATGTACTGGTGGATGTCAGACAATATACGAAACGACGCACTAAATCCTACTTTTCTTCTAAATGTCCGTGTGTTTGAGTTAATTTCCTGTATGCTTCGCTAAAACTATTATTTTTCTTACACCGGAAATGTAATGTTTTAGTTAATGCGTTTCTACTGTTGCAAAACAAAAATACCATTAATTCATTCCTATAATGAATGTATTCTCAACGGAAGATCATCACCACAATTTATTTGAATGACGACCCTTCCTAATAATACCGGACTTGTTTTATTTAACCATGAATATGCATATTGTTTTGTATAAAAATGACAATTCTGTTATAGAAAAAAGAATAAGTATTATTAAGAAAGATAATAAACCATGTTTTTTTTAATTAAAAGAAAAATACACAATTCATCAATTAAAATATAACGTAGCAAGAAGGAATATTTAAATACTTACAAAGACCTATTTTAGCAAATAAAACCAATTATGTACACTTTGTATAAAGTAACCAATTAAAAAATAGTTTCGAGAGATTTAGATATCGTTAAACTTCCATAAATTACCAAATTATAGTTAGTTTGCAATAAGGGGACGAAATGGCGGAGGGTCTGTGAAGAGAACGAGTCGTTGGTCTGTGAATAGCGGATACTTAAATAACATGCTATTATATGTTAATTCAAATGCAGAATTATGGGCATCTTTAAGCAAAAAATGTTTGGCAATGTGAATAAATGTTCAATTCTAGATATGTATAGAATTTTGTAATCTTCTCTTGAACATGATTACCACTTAGATATATTGCCCAAGAGTCTTCGTGTGTACATTGTTAAATTTAGGGCTTCTGCCCACCCCTTGAGAATTCAGACCGGAACATACTCACGCGACAATACCCTTCGCGTTATTGCTATGCTATGTCTGTTCTGTTCCGTTTAATTCCTTGCTGTTATTGCACGTGTTTGGTAATTATTTTCAGTCCCAATATTCTCCACTTAGCTACTGGACAGGCGTTTACGCTTAGAATCATAATGTGACCTGAAATTATGTCATTAATTCGTGGCGTACAATTGTCTTATACACGTATATCCAAAGCAATAACAGTACCTGTTATCATTGTATAAACAAATAATACATATATATCGAATCACAGGCGAAGACAGAATCGTTCTGACTTTGACATTTATCGGTAAGTGACTGTAAGATTACCAATACCATGGGGAAATGTATTGTGGTTTGCTCTGTTAATCTCTTCAAGCAATCACTCAGTAGCTTGAAAGCGTGAATAAAAAAGATCGGCGAACCAATCAAGTTACAAACCTATTAGTCCAGTGCGTCCATATTTATGGAGGAAATGAGAGGTTTATGTTGAATACGGAGAAATGTATTGCAGTTCTGGAGTACTTAAACTGTTAGTCTATCTGAAAAAATAGGAGCCCTTTAGGGACAATAAATTCCGTTTTTTTGTCGCAAAATTGTGTTTTATCAATACATTTTAGTGAATGTTATACTTAATATCGAAATATGAATTGAAAAAAAAACCATAACATATTACATCGACTTAAAGTAATGTCATGTATATGTATACAAAAATATACTATAAAAGTAAAATTGCTTAATTTCAAAATCTTAATATATAAAACATTTTTTTATGAAAATATAAAATATTTTAATTGAACATGTTCATTTAACATACAGTCTTAAAAAATTGATGGTGACTCTTGTGCGTTTCCTCTTACAATAAATCAGCCCCTCACGCAGAGATAGGACTCGTTCCTAGCATAGCTCTATCATAATTATTCCTGCCGCCATTACAAACCACGTGATCGTCGATTCATATATTATTGCGTTTGTCTTTATTTTTTTATTTGATTTTATCTTAACCATTTTCGAAAAGTTCAATTTTCCAGATAACAACACGAATTTATGTAAAATAAATCATTGTTACAAACCAGAAATCCTTCAAATTCTGGAAGGATTGTTCTTGTGAACCCTTGAACTGAAAGTATTACTCCAACTGGAGGTTGGGAAGTCATTGATTTTTTACCAAAGCGACATCCGGAATCAAGGTAGTACACGGTTCTATCGTAATAGGCACCGATGCTATTTGGCACTTCCAAAATGCATTTGTAACTGTCGCTTAATGCTTTCACATGGACGTTTATATAACAGGATCATTCACATGTACTTTATATACAGTGAACTTTGCAGTGAAAGTAAGTTTATTGAAGCTGTCTTTTGCCAATACGTAATAAATGTGATGTTTTAACTCTAAGGTACACAAGATAAGATTTAAACGAGAGTTGATTTTATATAATGTATAAGAGTATTGGACTATCCTTACTTGAAGTGAGGGTATTGTTGTTGTCTGAATAATATAGCGAGTGATCGTATTTATGTAAATTGGTTTATTCGGGTGTTACATAGGTATAACAAATTTCAAACAGTATAAGCTAATTCAGTATAATTATTTAAAGTGAAATGTTTTGGAAAAAACAATCTGCTGAAATATTGTGTGTAGGTAGATAACATTTATCTAGCCTAGGATTTCATTTGGGACCAGTTTGGTCAATGTCAAGGTCACTTTTACTTAAAATAGAAAAAAAACTACTCATTAAAAAGTTTAGCTTGAATAGGGTATTGTTATGAAATCGTGAGTGTTGGAAGCGTACATGCAGACCTTGCTTAGGATTGATTAAGAAGTCTGTAGGATCAATGTCAAGGTCACTGTACCTGAAAAAAAAGAAACAAAACAAACTGTTTTTTCCGCTCAATAACTTGAGTTTTGATGCAGGTATTGCGCTGAAATTATGTGTGTACATTTTGTACGCGATAACTTAAATGTATTCACCATAAAGGTACTTTAAAATTATTCATGCATAAAGATCAGTTTCAGTTTAAAGGTGGTGAGCTATACTTCAATACAGATTGTTTCATTAATTTCCGGCGGCATCAATGTATACTTAGCAGTAAACGTGTTTCATTACAATACACGGAACTGTTGACTACTTAACCAAAGTAGACATGCTCATCAGTAACGGCATCGAAATATAATATATTATTTGTTAATTCCGAATAGCATAGCGACACTTCGACAGATTGTTTTTCCCTGTTCTAATTTCGATTTTATGAACTAAGTTAAACTCTATAAATAAAAGGTTCAGTAGAAATTCGATTTATATCCGTCTTATAAATTACATCGTTCTTTTAGGGACCATATTTTTCAAGATATACATTGGATCTGTCACTAGTTCAATTGTCATTTTATACCATATTTTATTGAACAAGTTCTGGAATTTTAAAAATGAGTCTTTGGCTCCATGATAAACAAATCATGGTATAAAATGAAAATGAGTGTCAGATACAAAAACAAAATCACATGCTTTAAATTAGCAAAGAAAATTAGTGTTCGTACATGTCATGATAAAACAGGTTAGTCGTGTACATCGCGTCAGTTGCAACGTGGTATGTTTTTTCCCAACAGATGATGTGCATTTACTAAAACATAAAATATCCGGTGTTAGAAAAATAAAAGTATTAACGAAGCATACAGGAAATTAACTCAAATAAACGGACATTGAAAAGAAAAATAGTATTTAGTGCGTCGTTTTGTATATTGCGTGATATCTAACAGTAAATGTTTCTTACTGAGTTTTAATTTGTATGTGAAAATAAACTTTTTACAACTAGTTAATTCATTATCAATTATGATATTATACCAACTCAAGTTATACTTTACGATAGAACACTTAAACAAATTTATTTAGACACTTAAATGAAAGCTTAGGTATTACTGGCTAAGACAAAACGTCAGGTATTTTGCAGTCGTCCAACTTGTCCAAGCCATTGAATATCGATGATCTGTAAAATCCGAAGAATGACATGCGTATGAGCGATTCGGAATTTCTTCTTTACTAAAAATAATAAATAAAACTTAGCGGTCGTTACACCGTATATTATGTTAATTATGTTCATGATATGAATGTTATAATTTGGCCAAAAAGGTCTTTTTATACTTGTGTTTAATGATAGCGTTATAAATACCGGCTTCTAAAAGCACATAATTTCATAAAAAAGTTTACTTCCGCATTGTATAAGCTTATTTACACTTCTTGCCTAGACCATTAAGTAGAAAGGTTCATTAATTGGTATTCGTATAATGTTATTTAGGATATAACATTCATTTTTATCCAATACAATTCCTGATTGCACCCAATGAAGGATACATTTAATCATTAGAGCATGGACTTAATGCATGTTTTTCTAGCCTTTGATTTTTTCCTCAAACATTGGCCCTTTATGCCGCCATAATTGGATGGGGGGGGTATAAAGCATAGCCACTTGTCCGTCCGAAAGTACGTCGCGAAGCTTGTGTTTTCAACTGCTCTTTAATGATCGTAAAGAAAGAAATGTTTAGCTGCATAATGACCAATTGATTTCATTACCCAATGGAATATATAGTTACCAAAATATTGTGTTTTCGACTCTTTCACTGCTTTGCGGATTTTGCTCAAACGTTCACAGATTACTAAACTAAATGTGTAGATGCTCGTAAGGTAGGAATCTTTGGCTGCGGAAACTTAGGGAAGAATCATGACCCTTTGTTGCATTTTTTCCACTGTAAAATGTTGGTGTACTGAACTCATCTTAAACTTCTAGGTGGATTTCGCATTTTCACAGTTAAATGACCTTTCTAGTATGATGATCGTAAAGGACGGAATTTTGGCCCTTTGTCACTTTGTCTTCTATAAAATATGTATTTCCTTAAACGTGTTGTTGTCAACTCCTCTTTAACGTTAGGGCAAACGTGTTCAACTTATCGTGTACATGTAATCATAAAGGAAGGACATTTTGCTGCAACCAATTTTGGCAGATGACCGTTTGCGATTTTTCCACTATTGATATAGTATATTATATTATAGTGCCTTATTAAAGTATGATACTTTATGGTTTATTTTCCACGTATTTAGTCTATTTAGATTATATTAAGTTGAAAGCCGGTCCTTTTTATCTTATCAGTGTATTTGTCTGTGTTCAAACAAGTTGCGTGTGTGTGTGGTAGGTGGGGATGGGGATGTCATCATTGTATCTGACACATCTAGTAAGAATATGTAATATTTACATATATATATACATGTTATGTATTCAATAATAAGGTTGAGTTTGGATGGGGGTATTGTTATCAATTTGTGTGTGTAAGTAGTTTACAAGCAAACCTTGAATCAAGTTCACTGTTACTGAAATAATAAAAAAACACATTAGTTTCCGCTCAATATCTTGAGTTTGGATGGAGGTATTGCGCTGAAATTTTGTGTGTACTGCTTAATAAAGACCTTTCATAGGAGTGCACAATTATTGAAAATAAATGTTTAACTTAAACGTTAAAAACCAGGTTTCGTGGCGGTGACATGTTTCTTGTTTGTCATGTTATACAACCAATGTAAGTGTAACACAAAAATGCGAATGTCTTAATTGTTTACCTCGTGTCATTATCGAAGTTGAATTCCTTGAAATGTTACGAAATAAGGCATGTCCTTATGTATAGTGGTCTTAATAAGGTACATGCGTTGGCAGATGCAACACAACCATGCCAGTATAGATCGTCGCATTGTTTTATCTCTTTAAACCGATTACAGTTCGTAAACTCAAATGCATGTATCATAACGGTACTTAAGTAACGATTTTGATGCATAAAGGTCAGTGTCGGTGTATGGAATGGAATATCCGCCAGTCATGCATGCTGCTAAATTACAATTTCATTTTGCTAAATTACAA
This sequence comes from Dreissena rostriformis, assembly GCA_007657795.1. Classification (NCBI taxonomy): domain Eukaryota; kingdom Metazoa; phylum Mollusca; class Bivalvia; order Myida; family Dreissenidae; genus Dreissena; species Dreissena rostriformis. The sequence goes on from VMBQ01000127.1 coordinate 346,520, forward strand.
TTTTATTTTGCTTATTGACAATTGCATTATGTTAAATGACATTCTCAATTTAACTACTGTCATATGCTTTCTGATACATGGTCTTTGCATTTTACCTAGTTACATTTGCTATGCAAACACTTCATCTCGTTGTCACATATTGATAAGTTTATAATTACTTCATATATATATATCTTTACTTCGTGTGTGTTATTGACAACTGCAGTTAAATTTTTGGAATTTGTATTATTGCTAATTCTAACGGCGTTCTTTGTTTTACAATGTGCAGTTGGCTATGTTGCTTCTGAATTTAACAAGCTGTTAATATCTTTATTCAACGGGGAACCAGTTAACGCAAATTGCAGCGTAAATTACTATTGCCGGGAGATCACTCTAAACATCAAAATCAAAATCTCCGGTATCAACCGTGATGCATCGACTATCTCTGGAATTCTCCGTAAAAAGCGGTGATAGAGTAAAAAACTTACCCGTCTACATAATGCCTATTGTTTTGCTTGGAATGTTTAAAATCCCACTATCGACACCTTATTCCTGTTGTTATCGCTTTGAGAAAAATGATGCCCAGGTAAGTTTAACTTTTTGTGATTTATTTACGCTATAACAGAAACTTAAAAGCTTAACGTGTCACTGTTGTAACATGTATCGCATGGGATTTGATTTGGTTTGAATTTTACATCGCGTCAACAGTAGTTCATTTATAATGTCCGGCTCATAAGAGATAGAGGAAGGCCCAAAGCCTTAACAACTAAATCAATTACTTGGGTAGGATGNAAAAACAATATACCCCCTTTTTTTTTTAAATGGGGCATAAAAATACACTGTTCATTTCAGGTTCCAGAATACCCGTCATGGTATAATGTCAAAAACTTGGGTGATCAGGCGATCTACACCTACAAGTTGATGGAAGATTTCAAAGAAAATAACTTGAAACTGATACAGGTAAAATAAAATGTTAAATGCAATTGTTAGCATTGGTTACTATATGCACACATTCCATTCAATACATGTGTTGAAGTACAATATTGTGTTCATTGTCAAAACTGACAGACAAGAAGTTCTAGTTTCCGATTTTTGAAATATTAATATCTTCCTTATTTGGCAACATTTTTTAATCAAATAAAATAAAAAGTTTTTATTTTGTTTAAGTGCGCTTTTTAAGAATATGTTCCAAGTATCACAGATTTTTTAAAAATTTAATCAAATGTGTTGTCCTGGCTACTTTATTTACGCTATAACAGGAACTTAAAAGCTTAATTAACGTGTCTCTGGTGTAACATGTATCGCATGGGATTTGATTTGGTTTGAATTTTACATTGCGTCAACAGAAGTCAGTAGTAAATTAGTCATGTTAATGTGAATGCCATTAAAAACCCATATATCTGCTGTGTTATTGCAGGTCCGGACTGTGTCAAATGTTGCTTGCCAAGGTTCTTAACGTGCGTTCAGGGCGATGCTGATCTTCTGAAATGTTAAACCAATGCCCTGGTGTCGTTTAGGGGGATCCATCTAGCAATCACTACAATGGTGGATTCAGGACACCCTTTATGGCCAAGGTGAATGCATATCTTGTATGTATGTTTGTTTTTAAAGTTTATGAGGTTTTGTGAGGATCTCTGGTCACCTAAGTAAGGCTCATTGTCGACCTGAAATGGCCAACAAGTGACCCGGGGTGACAAGAAGCCGATTCTTGTCACCCTAGGGTGACTTCAAGCCCATTCATGATTCTAGTCACCCGGGTGTAAATAGCGGCGGCTTGAAGTCACCCCAGGGTGACATGAATCGGCTTCTAGTAACCCCCGGGTGACTTCAAGCCATTTCAGGTCGACAATGACCCAATGAGCGTAAAAGATTCTTTTATTATGGCGGAGAATCCACAGGTGCTTCTTATTTTACCACATTTCAAACAAATTATAAACAATTTATACCAGCATGTTATCTTTGAGATTATGATCACAAAAAATGTCTAAAGGAGAAATTTACTTCAGAAGCTCATGCAAAAATGGGTCTTAGGACATATCAGCGCAATGCTGCAGATATGCCTCTGCCATCCCTACACTCTGATAATGAGTCATAATGTTCGCTTATGAGACCACGAAACCTTGTGTGACTTTATGGCAGACAGGTAGGCAGATGCGCAGGCTGGTCTGCAACATTTCTGGTCGCATCTGTTTGAGATAGATTCTGAGACCCATTTCGTACGATACGGCTCATAAACATTAATTTTCAACATTGTAGGACCTGTGTCTTGCTCAAAACACAGTGACGGCAGTGAAGTCACCGACACCATATGGGTCTCTTTCTCATCAGATTTACCGCATCACGACGAATCACAGGTTTGGTGGAAAAGACTTCTCGTCTGCTTTTGAATTATTGAAGGATTAGAACAAGCAGAAGACATGATAAATAACATCATTATGTACTTTTATTATTTCCTAAATGTATATACTAAAAATCATGTAAATACATGAATGAACGTTTATTAGAAAATTATTGTAAATTAATGAATCGAGAAATATGAAAAATTGTTTTAAAATGAATTTTAATATAGATTATACAAGATTGTTTATACTTGAGGTAATGATTTTGTAAAAAACAACAACAACCTTTTCTTAGATAAAACTTATTGTTGATATTTACCTGGTGGAATATGTTTTTTGTTATAACAAGATTTGGTTCAGCCAGAAACGTCTTAAGATAAAATAATATTTTGATGTAATTTTCACACAAAAGACAGGGTGTTTCGGCAGATAACCAGACACTAGACTGCGTGTCACCTGTTGTTACATCAGTATGAGTTATTTTTATTTTGTATGTACCAAAATATTTTGAAGGAGTCGAAGAGGGACAGTAATTTTCTATCTTGATGACTAAAAAACGTGCATTTTAAGACAGAGCTTTACATGATCGACAGTGCCCGCTACAATTCAAATGTCAACATGTTGTTTCCATGATAGGTTGTGTCTTGAAATAGCATTTTGAAATACGTGTACCTTTGAAAAGATGCAAATGGGAATGTTGTTTCTGGTATTTGTTTTTTTAAATAAATATGAATTGCTATGAATGGAATAGTGAGAACTGTATGTGCTTCTTTAGTATGGTATTTTTTTTTATAATAAATACCAGTTTAATGTATCATCTAGTGTGAATAGCCTTTACATGAAAAGCCAATCGTGTTGTTGTTTTGGAAACATAATTGCATCTTGTTGTAAATGATGAATAAATCTTTTATATTTGAACAATAATGAGATTTTCAATAAATTGCAAACCACTTTTGCTGCTTTTCATTGTGTTGAAGCGTTAGCGAATTATCGTGATTTCGTCTGAAGAGTATCACGTTTAAAATCACTCCATGCCATAGCGGGGTTGTTTTATTACAAAGTACTTTAAAAGCGTTTTTGTTTGTTTGTTAATCAGGCGGTGCTTATTTCCCTAAGTCAATTACCCTCATTAACATGACTCGTATTGTATGGAGAAAAAAATCCATACGTCCTCTGGATGCAATATGCATAAAAGGGGACTTTATGTTTGGAATTTTGCTTCATGTGTCCACTGGACACCATAAAAGAATTTTAGAGAACAAATAACAGCAAATTTGAGTTCGTATTTTCTGCTTCACATGATCAATTTCATTTTTATGGTTAAACAGGTTATACAGTTTAATAAATAGTACATCCAGAAGGCCAATAGCTCAAGTGCATAGGCGGATCCAGGGAGGGGGGGTGGACGCGGCGTACGCCCCCCCCCCCCTTAAAATCGCCACAGTAAAGTCAATTCATT
>VMBQ01000127.1:351696-369163 GCA_007657795.1 Dreissena rostriformis
ACACATAATCATTTGTATTTATTTAATAAAACAGTTGAACCTCAACATTTTAAAGTCACACATAATCATTTGTATTTATTTAATAAAACAGTTGAACCTCAACATTTTAAAGTCACACATAATCATTTGTATTTATTTAATAAAACAGTTGAACCTCAACATTTTAAAGTCACACATAATCATTTGTATTTATTTAATAAAACAGTTGAACCTCAACATTTTAAAGTCACACATAATCATTTGTATTTATTTAATAAAACAGTTGAACCTCAACATTTTAAAGTCACACATAATCATTTGTATTTATTTAATAAAACAGTTGAACCTCAACATTTTAAAGTCACACATAATCATTTGTATTTATTTAATAAAACAGTTGAACCTCAACATTTTAAAGTCACACATAATCATTTGTATTTATTTAATAAAACAGTTGAACCTCAACATTTTAAAGTCACACATAATCATTTGTATTTATTTAATAAAACAGTTGAACCTCAACATTTTAAAGTCACTTGCACTATTAGTTATAGGTGTGAAAATACACTTCAACCGAACAGGTTAGCACTTTGAAATAAAACTGATAAATACTCAAAATAACTTGAGACGTAGCCAAATTACTGCTATCTATATAGCGATAATTCCAAACATTTATTTTGTAATAACGAAATTTCTTATTTCATTAAGATGTCAAAAATCAGGACAACAAACTACTTTGAAGTTACAAGGAGTTTGAATTAACGGATATATAAAAAAACGGTGATATACTGTACATCATTTTTACGATAACAAACAACAACTCCTCATAAAATAAATTGCACTCTATATTTACATTCTTAAATATTTAAGAATCGATCCATAGAAAGCATGTTCATGTTTTTCAGTGTCGAAGTGTGCTGTGAGCTCAACTGGTGACAGGATTTATGTCACCAACTACGGACAGCACAAGCTCCTCACATTGTCTACAGATGGGACCCTGATATCCACCTTCACTGATCCTGAACTACAAGGTCCATATGGTGTGAATGTTACACCAGCAGGTCAGGTCCTTGTCTGTGGGTACAACTCAAACACTGTCATAAAGGTGGATGGAGAGGGCAAAAGAAAGCTGGCTACTCTGGCTACACAGAGCGATGGACTGCGCAACACAGTGTCAGTCTGCTACAACAGCAACACTAACGAAGTCATTGTGGGATTATATAATAACAACAAAATCCTTGCGCTCAAAATGCAATAGCTACCATTTATATAGTATGTATAACAATGAATGTACAAGTATGAAAGCCTGTATATAATTATCTATAACACCTTTGAGGAAATGTCATCTGTTTTCAGGAGGACAGCAAAGGCATGCCCATTTCAACTGTTCAACGCTGTATTTTTACTTGAAATGCCAGGTACATGTAAAACTCAATTGTCTGATATGAAAAGTTCAGTACTGTAAGCCGTTGTTTATCTTGTTAGAATTGAGTGCTTTAATAAAATCTAGTTTTGAGTCTATTTGCGTTTACGCAAATTTACTTTTGTAATACCGCATTTCAAAATCACGGGGGAAACGGTTGTCTTTTTCCAAGCCTTGCCTGATTTTGGGCAGACGAAATAGATATTTAATATAGTATTTTGTAATTCTTAAAAATTTTCACTTACAAACTTTTTTCTAACATTTTCTTCCAAGAATATTGCTTACACCATTTTTAGTGAATGACAGTTTTATGTGAAAAAACGTTCTTAGAAACTAAAACAAATTTCGTTTCGTAAAACAATTCTTATCTTAGCAAAAGCGAGTGCTTTTACGGAAATAAAGGCTGCTACTTTGACAAACACAATTTTTCATGCAAATATGCGATTGTAATGTGTTTTAAAACTTCAAACACATTGTTTTAGTTGTATATTGGACGTTACCATTGCTTCTGCGTAAAAGTCAATAATACCTTAATNGAGACTCGAAGTCCTTAGCTATCCGTTATACACCAATCGACTGTATGAATTGCTATGTATCTTATTATTTATTGGTATAACAAGATCTCATCTCAGTCATCCCATATATATTTTTAAGTGATCATATGTTAAATACTTATACTTCTTCAGAGCTAGTTAGTATATATTATTTTCAACCATGGTTTTTTTGGCCCGATTGTATAGCCGAAAATCGGCCATATTCCCAATCCCAACAAGTATACTTTTTTCAAAAAAAATGCCAAAAAAATTCCCAATGTAATTTTTTTAAATTTTTTTTTAGAAAGAAGTGTCTTATGCTTATTTTATCTCAATTTTAAATCAATTACATCTAACAAAGTTTATAATAATGGTTTATATGATTTTGTTCTTTTAATTTGAATTATTATAAAGAGTCGTATCAAATAAGTATTTCCCAAATCAGTGGACTTTTCGCGCGAAAAAAGAAGGCAACTGAATTTATTTTCCCAATTTCTTGAAAATGCCGCTAAAATTCCCAATTCCAAAGCCATGGGGTATCTTCCCAAAAAGTGGGAAAAAACCTGTCAACTACAATAATTACTATTGAACAAAAATCTGAATGCTGGTGCTAACCATATACAATTAATCGCAGTGGCTTATTAAGGTCCAGAACATTGGGAGTGTGGGTGGGTGGCTGCATGAGGGTATGCCTTCCGAAATATTTTTATGTTCCCCAGTCTATACTGGGGGACATATTGTTTTTGCCCTGTCTGTTTGTTGGTTTGTTCGTTTGTTGGTTTGTTTGTTTGTTTTTTTGCGCAAACTTTAACATTGGCCACACCTTTTGCAATATTGAAGATAGCAACTTGATATTTGGCATGCATGTGTATCTCATGAAGCTGCACATTTTGAGTGGTGAAAGGTCAAGGTCATCCTTCAAGGTCAAAGGTCATATATATGGATCAAAATCGCTCAAAAGGGGACATAGTGTTTCACAAACACATCTTGTTTTGTAACTGTGGATGTATGCACTCTTTGCGTTATATATATATGAAATATATTTGATCTTGAAATAATTGAATAAACTGTCAAACTATATATATATATATATTCTGTTAAGGCCTAGCTGGAGCACTGATTTATAGGTATTCATGCCGCCAGTGTTCTGTAAGGAAAAATATATGAGAAAGTGATACACAGCAAGGTGTGTATCAGTGCCCCAGATAATTATTTGGGCAGTGTTCTGCCAAGGCCACGAAATTGCGATAATCTCGCATATTTTTTACAAATGTTGCTAAAAAATACGTCCAGACGCGATTTTTGTCGCAAACAAAAAGTCAGGGAACGAATCGTCAAAAACGCAATGTTAAAATGGAAGCGTCTGCTTCATCTCCAAAGAAAAGAAAGCTCGAGCATTGTTGACGTATTTTTCCCCGCAAAATAAAAACCAAGGAAAAGCCGTTGATCCCTCGATTGCTGCTATAACAAGTAATGAGTGCAGTACTACTGCTACTAGTAATTTAACTTCCCCACCCGTCTCGTTGCCGGACGGTAAAAATGACACTGACACTAATTTGACTAAATNTGAAAGGTCAAGGTCATCCTTCAAGGTCAAAGGTCATATATATATGGGTCAAAATCGCTCAAAATGGGACATATTGTTTCACAAACACATCTTGTTTTGTAACTGTGGATGTATACACTCTTTGCTTTTACTGCCATTTTCTACTTTAAGCAGTATTTCAAGAAGGCCTAGCTGGAGCACTGATTTATAGGTATTCATGCTGCCAGTGTTCTGTAAGGAAAAATATATGAGGAAGTGATACACAGCAAGGTGTGTATCAGTGCCCCAGATAATTATTTGGGCATTGTTCTGCCAAGGCCGCGAAATTGCGATAATCTCGCATATTTTTTACAAATGTCGCTAAAAAATACGTCCAGACGCGATTTTTGTCGCAAACAAAAAGTCAGGGAACGAATCGTCAAAAACGCAATGTTAAAAAGAAAGCTCGAGCATTGTTGACGTATTTTTCCCAGCAAAATAAAAACCAAGGAAAAGCTGTTGATCCTTCGATTGCTGATATAGAACTTCTATAGACCACTGATGAATTGATACCAGATGTCTAGGTAAATAAGCATATGATATACATTCATTATTTGATCATTTTTGCTGTTTTTGCTCAGTGTCTCACAGGTTTAGAAAATGTCCCCAACTTTTCATGACCTGTGAGGCATTTGTCCCATCTTGTTTTATACCTCGACAGAACACTGTTTGGGTAATAGGGTTTTCACCCGTTGATTTTGAAAAATAGGGTGATTTCAGTTTTTAAATTGTGTGAAATAAGCTATTAACATTTATAGCTCAAAATCATTGCTGTTTTACTTCTGTTGCACAGACTAGGTACATTATGCACATTTAATTTTTTCTGTCCCATCAACCTCAACAATTTCAGGGATATATGACTTTTTCCACTTTTGACAGGTTTTTCAAGTCACCGACTTTCCCTCAGGTTTTTGGATGTCAACTCGCTACTTTCAACTGCTGAATACACAGTGTCTAACAAATCGATTACACAAATTGGTTTTTTGTACTTGGCTGTCAAAAGTTGAGAACAACATATATTAAGCGCAACAATCGCAGATGTCTTTCTACCTCGCTTATACATTTTTATTCTGCACCGTTATAGAAACTGAAAGTACAGACGCTTTACAAATACATGCAAGTCGTAAATATTTTGGTCAGACGCTTAATTTGCAATGAAATTTAGTCCGCATAGCGTTTAAATAACTTCGATTGTTTTGCTTTTCAGTCATCTAGGCGCTTGCTAACTTTTGAATGAATAAAATCTTCGCCGCCGTACGATAATTATTCCAATGAGAAATTACCGAAATTGAGCAAAGCTTTTCGATCGAGACTTGTATCGTACGCATCAAATTTAAAGATAAGCGTGAAAGTCAAATTTATTGCGTTTTCAATACGCATTATATTGAATTTCTTTGCGTTTTCAAACATTTTAATAGGGTGAAAAACTTCGATACACAGCTAATCTGGGGCACTGGTGTATGGGTGTGGATGTTGGAGTGGAAATTGGTTATTCTTTGGGGTAGAATTTGTTTAGTTAAAAAAATGTTTTGTATTAAAATAATTAAACAGTTAATAACTTAAAACAAGTTTGTTTTTAAGATTGAATAATTGCATAATATTTAATTTGAACACAAACAAGAAAGTAAGTAAATGTCTNTTGCTAATATGTTTTCGTGACCGCTAGATTTCATGCACTTGCCTCTAAGGTTAAATTACAAATTAGAATCGACATGCTTTTGTTATTTGCTTTCACTGGGTGTCTTGAGTGGAAATCGGGGGATCGTTTGATTCCCTGGGCGATATTTCATTGTGGAGTATCCGAGTTAAATGTTGTCAATTAATTCGCCACCTTTCAGTTGGGCAGATTGGATTTCTTTCGGTTGTTGAAAATTGATCCCGGGGGTTTTTGATATGTGATTAATTTGCACTTCGACCCAACAGGTACAGATGAAAGTGTTTGTATCTGAAGACACATGCCCAATTTAAATATTCTTTACCTGAAGCTATTTACAATTTAAAATGGTAATGTTCATTCTTTAATGTGTGTATTTGTTAAGGGTGTTATGCGTTGTGAAGTTTTGTGTTTGTCAGTGTGTTTTTATGTACTTTCTGAGGTGCTATCAATCCCAAATTTGGCTTTTCTACATTTTTCTTGTATGTTTGTTTCATGGCCAGAAATGAATATATGGGTAATGTGTTACTGAAAATTGTTAATATGGGAGGTCATATTGCCATTTGTGAATGTTGGTTGATTTAGGTATGTCAAATCATGCTTTCAGCTACATACATTTTTTTTGTGTTCTGTAAACATCAGTGCAAACTATGTTTAAAAGAATTTTAAATATTTTTTTGCAAATTTACACATTTGCATATTGATTGGTTTGATCATGTTTCATTAAGCATGACCATGTTAACTGTTATTTGGTAATGTCATTGCAAGATAATTTAATAAATCCAAATATTCTTGTTCAGTAATAATGCAAATATTACTGCAGTTTAAGAGGTCATTACAGAGACATTAATTGTGTTCTCTTTGATGTGTTTTCAATGTGTTTTTTAGAATATGTGTACAAAGTTACACATTTGTCTAGTTATTCACTAATTGATATGTTCTTTTGTCATTGATCATGACCGTATAACACTCTATTTGGTAATATCATTGTAAGATGATGTAATAAATCCGAATATGTGAATGAGTAATTATGCAAATATTACTTAAATGTGAGGTCTCTTTACAGAGAAATATGTTGTACTCTCTATGTTATTGATGTCTTGTTTTATTTGCATATTATTTGAACTTTTGCTTATCTATTTGTTAAATGTTGAGACCAATATAGATGTGTTTTGAGTTTAATGTGATCGTAAGGTGTTAGCTATTTCGAATATGTGTGTCATGTTTTCTTAGTATTTTTACAAGTTGAAATAATCCATTTTAATTTAGTTGCATACTGCGCATATCGCAGAAAGTTGAGTAATACTATCTCGACATAATTCTTCGTTTTCTATTGAGATTGTAGTAGGAAAACATGTGCAGCTTTGTGTTTTATTATTTTAAATGGACATCAAGGTTAATCTTGTCAATTTTGCAAGTAATAGATTGGTGTTTGTATTTTCTTTAATTAAGTATCACTTAGTGTGTAACTTCAAAATCAATTTGTAATGTTATGTGCTGCATTTTACATTTTCAAAAGATCAATATTTCAATTTAAATGTTTTTTGAATGACTTATATTTTAAAATGTCTGGAGACATTTAGAAGAAGAGGGGGTAATACAGGTCAAATTGTTATCTCCCTTTTCATATAATACACATTCTCTTCTTTGTGGGAGTTTCGTCCTCTCGCCAGTGTTCGTTCACCCATGAAAGCTCGTGCAATTCTGGTCATGTCCAATCGTTATTTAGAATTGATCCGATGCAAGATTTTCATTGGTCATTCAAATGTACCTGTTGATTTCATTATGAAATTACTGACCACGCTTGCATTTGCCAAGACCGTCTAGTGGACGCAAGTCCATAGTCGTTGTTTTTTTTCCCAACCTGGTGAGTTAAACAGTTTTCATTTATTGGACATTGTGCATTATTTCATTATGAAATGTGTGTGAATTAGTTAATGTGAAGTTCATTTAATTCATATTTCGTAGTATCGTTTTTTTGTTCCGTTTGTAAAATATTGTCATTGTTTTGTGTAGGTCTTTTCCGTCATGGCTATATTGGTCAGCGTAAATAAATACAATTAAACCTCCACGGCTTTGATTGAATGATGTGCCCCCACCCCCACACCCACTACATATATATACATATATTATATAGTGAAAAAGTGCATTAGTGTGGGTGTCTTATTTTCCTGAGGTGGATTAAATAGACCCTATAGAACAGCCGACAACTTATATTTATATATGGTTGTGTATTATCCTCAAAAACATACAAGAGATTTCCTTGGCGGACCAAACAGGTATTGAATATGATTAAATGTTCATAATTGTATCATTCAGCTCGCATATATCAACTCCGCTTCAATTTACAATTGGAATTCGGAACAAGCGGTTGATCGTTTGGTCGTTGGCATTTATTCACATAGTTTGTTAAGCTATTTTAACTTTTCTTTATTAATAAAAAATTATTTCATTCTATTAAGATTACTTTAAATTAATTATTTTCTTAAGATTTCGATACAGAAAATGATGGTCATCGTGTCTGGACCAAATATCTCAAACCGAAGAAATCGGCACTTGGTTGTCGAAGAGGTTTTTTAAGCGGATATACTATCACTAGTGAAAAAGACCAAATAAAAGAAATAATCTACAATTGTAAACTCGGCATTTTGTGCTTGTTCTGACAATTGACGGGAATCATTTTTAGGCAACGGCGGATTACACGGATTTTCTGTGGTACAAAAATACGAAATACTTGGATCGTAAGGTACGTGCAAATAACGATTAGTTCGCCTCCGACTTGCGAAACTGCTATAATTGTGATTTTCTTTGTCACGAGCTATGCGATTGCTGTGAAGAAAAATGATCAACATGGAATCCAGGACAATTTGGATCTCTTTCCTAACGCACATCAATTTTCTTACTAACATTACAACGACATACAGCTGTCGCTCGGAAAAGGGCTTCCCGTTGTTTCTAAGTGCAACAGAGGATGAGAATGAACTTCTGTTTTAAAGAACTATGTGGACGTATCAATGATACAACAACTTATTTGGTTCAGATGAACCCTGTAACAGATCGTATAGCCCCATACGTCATCTATAGAAACATGTATTATGCATGATACAACGTTGTCGGCGACTTTTTTGGGGGGAGTCAAACTTAATTTGTATCAAGCACGATGAGTTAAACGTCTCTTTTTTATGCCTCGGAATTATATTTTGACCTCATTTCTACAATGTTCGAATGCTCGTAAATTTAGGTATCATATTCAGGATAAAAAAAACGCCAATCTTTTTTTTTCAAAACGTGAATGCAATTTGAACGAAGCATACGATACCATGCTCGGGCTATGCTGAGTTATTTCATGGCCTCCTCATTTTGTTTTGAATCAGCGCCAATGTGTACCACTGACTTTACATACGTGTATACATGTATGTTTAAATGGGATGTTATGGATACAAAAGTTTAAACGATTCGTTGATATGTATGCGCTTAACAGGAGTTAAAGTGAATGTCACAACATTATTTCGAAATGGGTTGGACTTGTTTTGTTGCTTGAAAATGGGGTTTGATGCGTTTATAAATTATGATGCTAAGCCGGGGTAAATAATTGGGTAGGATTTGGAAAGTAACGTTTATTTTATCTGACTTGTTTCACTTGTGTTACTGCTTATTGCAACGTTGACGTATTTGTTATTTCAACAATTTGTGTATATACTGGGTAAACTTCAGTTCTGTTTGATACTATACCATGTTTTACAATGTTGAGCATCGCGCCGAATACGGAGTCAATTCCTTTCCAGTGCTTACTAACAGTGGTCTGCACATATCTGTTCTTTTTTAACACATTCTTCTGCACTGATATGATTAGCTTTAATAACAGGAAAACATTTTTTAATTAGTTGTTATCGTTCCATATGTGCGGAACCATATCACCAACCGATTTAGCATGGCAAGTTTATACGCATGGATTTGCCCTATTTTATGGTTGTTGTTGGTGTTTCACTGAATGAAGACTGTTGATTAAATGTCAAAACGAAAAGGAAATTATGCAATAAAATAGCTCTATAACATAACCAACATGCCATTTTGTCAAAAATTAAAGTATTGATAAAACGAATCGAGAAACGGTTGAATGTGCGGAAGCTCAAATTGCTTAAAGAGACATTTTATTGTTCAGTCGAAAAAAGATTTAATAAAATAACAAAGTTCTGTTGATTAGTCGTTTGACATTTCACAGTTGAAATAACATTTTTAAATAGTTTGATATGTTTCCGAATCTAATTTTATGATACAAAATACACTTAATGATCACAACATAGCCACGTTTGATAACATTCAGAAGCGTACGGGATGGAGGTCAGCACTGAGAAGTCAAAGATCATGGTGAACAGCACGACCAACACCAGTGCAGACATCACCATAAACGGCGGGAAACTAGAAGAAGTGACCAGTTTCAAGTACATGGGCGCAACAATTAACAAGGATGGTACTAGTACCGCTGAGGTCCAAATAAGAATTACCATGACGACCGGAGAGATGGCCAGACTGATCAGGTTGTGGACAAGCAGTTCCATCAGCTTCCCCACCAAGTACAGGCTTTACAAGTCCCTCGTAGTCTCCATCCTACTCTGACGCTTCACGCGGACATAGAACGCATGATACAGACATTCGAACATAAATGTCTCCAAAGACTGCTCCGCATCTCGTTCACGGAGCACAAGACCAACGAGTACGTCCGAAACATGACTGCAACACTTGTTGGTCCACAAGAGCCCCTACTGGCGACCGTCAAACGACGAAAGCTGGCTTGGTTTGGACACGTCACCAGGCATGACTCTCTTTGCAAGACTGTTCTCCATGGCACGCTAGAGAGGTCGACGACGTGGCCGTCAGAGGAAAAGTTGGATGGACAATGTAAAATAGTGGACATCCCTCCCAATGGATGAATTACTCTCAACAGCACACAACAGACCTGACTGGAAGAATATTTCTGTATCGTCGTTCCTCATTTTCCCCCAACGTCCATACCGGTCAAGAGATTGATGATGATGATGAATGAACATTATAAGTTTGTAAACTGAAAAAAGTCATGTAAGATCATTGTTCAATTGTCCATGTAGATTGATCGTGGCTTATGCCATTGAAGTTTATCTAATAAATTAACAAAACGGGATCGAAGGGAATGCGTGTACCCATGGATCTGGTAAGTGTTGGCAATCGCTGTATTTTAATAATCTCGCGTTAAAGTACAACATAGTATGAGAAATACAACATAATAACGGCGCACTATCATTTCAGGTGATGTACGGTTATTTGACGCAATTTATCTATTAAGGCGTGTCCCCCATATGCAATAAATACTTTTAAGATCAAGTGACATCTGTGTTCGGCCTAAAGCACACCAGTCGACTAGGCAGTTTATTTACAATCAACAGTAATTAATTGTCATCCACCACGGGCAATATATTTACGTACACATGTTGCGCGAAACTTTTTTTTTAACATTTCGTTCCAATATATAGCGCATGTACGGCCGTTTTGTGATAAGGCAGATTAAATTTCGTATGTATTTTCACACAGATTATTTTTGAGTTTGATTAAGACTTGCGGATTTCTCTACTTGTGATGTGTTTGGAGATTAATTGATAAACAAGCTTCGCTCTGTAAAAAGGGGTTAAATGCATGTGCCTAAAGCGTCGTCCCAGATTAGCCTATGTAGTCCGCACTGGCTAATTAGGGACGACACCTTCCGCCTAAACTGTAATTTCGCTGAGAGAATTCTTTGAAACCAAAAAAATACCATGAAGGCAAAACGTGTCGCCCCTGATTAGCTTGAGCAGACTGTACAGGCTCATCTGGGACAATACTTCACAAAAATGCATTGAACCCCCTTCTCACAGAGCGAGGGTTATTTCCTTTTATATAAATGCACATTCAATGTGGTGTAACGAATATTTAGGTTCGTGTTAAATTAATATAAATATATACTTAACGTTTGATTCTTGAAGTGTATCATCTAACTATTTCTGAAATATCACTTACTTATCGACATTAACATATGTTTGCATGTCATGTACGGACATACTTAACTCATTCACTTGGAACGTTGATTTGACAAGTTTGATGCTTGCATCGAATGACAGTATTTTTAAAAGGGATTTAAAGTGAACACGTCATTATGAAGACGAACAGTCGTAAGGTAATGAAGATAATAATAAATACACTCAGCAATATGCAAACAATAACAATCGCCTGAAATATGACTGCCCACATATTATTGTATTTTTAGTTAATAAGGGTTTAAAATAACTTGACAAATCTATTAATATTCATATATTTATATATAATTCCAATATTGTATTACATATTCTGTAGATCTTCAATACATGTGCATGTTTAAATTAAGAATACAGTAATTGATGGGAATCATAACGCTTGACACAGTGTTCTATTTGATAGAATAGCAATTGCTCCGAATACAAAAATGACATGAACTTGTAGAAATATCGGAATTAATTTTCAATTTTACTTTTATTTCAGTGGAACGCCAAGTTTACCAAGACATGTATCTGGTTATTGTGTGTGCCAAGTATTACACAAACGATACTTGTGTTAGGAAACAGTACTGACTCAACATCTATAGGCGATTTGCTTACATCTACNGGGGGATTATACTCAAATCAGCCAATGGAATGAATGGAGTCTATTCACTCGGGTCTGCTGGCGTTATGCTAAGATCATTTAAGGTGAAAAGCTGGATTAAACAGCTACGCCAAACAAAAAAGAAACTTCAGCAGCACCAGCAGAAGAAAAATGTATAATAGCATCATAAAAAAATCAACATATTCACTTACACACTTTGCAAAATATAATTTAAATTATACATTATTAAATACCAAATGTAAATTTATTATAAAGTCTAATACGGCACGCGCAAACTTACATATATACAACGGATATCAACTATAGGTTAATTTGCAATAATTATGGGTGGTGCCAGAACGTACCTAACACCACTCTCTTGCACGACGGGTATGTGAGAGCAACGAACGACAACTCTGCATGGAGATTGACCTAACACGCGCTAAAAACAAATACCGGTAGTTTAGCCGATACATTTTCCATCAGTGTTAAAATAAAAAACCTCATGTTTGATAAATGAACATCGCGCGCTAAAATACTATGCAGTCAAATGCAGCATCTTCGTAGGCCTCATTAATTTCTAGCATAATCAATATAATCATTGCAAAATAAATTAAATAAAAAAATATGGACACACGATATAAAAATGTGGTGTGTTGTAATGAATGCAAGTCAGTACACCTACAAAATATATATTGTACAAAATGTTGTAGTAATACCTGTAGGTCATACTAGAAGTTTGTTGTCAAATAACCCATTGAGCTGAGGATCAATTCGAATTAAATTTTTATTATCCCCACGCTTTTTGAAAAAAGGGTGGGGATATTGTGGTTATCTCCGCCGTCCGTCCGTCCGTCCTGGCCACTATCACCTCCTACACTATTAGCACTAGAANGGGCGGAGAGCACAAAAACCACACACAAGTTTGAGGAATTAATATTAATGCCAATAAGGATAAAGGTAATCTTGGAGATAATAGGAATACTGCAAAATCATTACAAAAAGAGGAAAACCACTAAATATCAAATATTGTCATACACTATTATTTCATAATTATAAAACCAGGCTAAACAGTAACTAATAATAAAAATAATAATAATAATAATAAAACAACATCACTGGGAGACCGGTGCTTGTTTGGGGCTGTCCTGCTTGGGACGCGGCCTGGATGTTTGGGAGGCGGGTGGGAATGAGCGATGGCGACTCCGGATTGTTTTTTTTCTGACTCCTTGGTCAATCCTGGACTGATCTGTTGTCACGGGCAGCGAGAGGGTGGATGAGGGAGCGGGTTTCGATTGCTTCGGCGGTGGGAGGCTCAGCGCGGGGTCGTGTGCTGGTGTGGTGGCGGCGGGGTCTGCAAACTGGGAACTGAGACATGACGCGACTTCCTTCTACGACTGACGGACGCAACAAATTGACTAAACCCCTCCTTTTCCGCTCCAGATGAATACACAACAACCATACACAACATCATCAAAAAAAAGAAGCATCTGTGCACACTAAGGTGTCATTGGCCATCGTGCTCTGATGTATAAAAAAATTACCTTCTACCCGGACAGCCGGGGGTAAATCTGACCTAATTTTCTCCCCTGGAAGGTCACAGGGGAAGGTCGACACATGCATGTTGTCGTGAAGACGCTGAGGCGACCTGTAAATAAACCATGAATACACACAGCCGATTCCTTATCAGATCAACTAAGAACGAGAGCGCCGATGGCGTTGAAAGCCTATTTGCAAGATACAGGGAAGTTGCTGCTGAAGTAAATGTTAAGGAAACAGTTAACTGAATGAAAAACTTAAAGACCATCAAGAAGAAAAGTTATTTTTAAGATTAAGTACAAATACATGGGTGAAAGTACAAAAAAGGACAAATACGGAAAGGTTTGAGCTGGGGGCCAGGGGGCCGCAGGGCCTCCGGTGGGTCCAGGGCAAAGCCCTTGTCAGGGGTGAAGGGGGTCGAAGGCCCTCGGAAGCTCCTGAAGGATAGCAAATTGATTAGCAGACAGGAAGCTATCCTCAAAGAAAGACCAACCGATTTACGATCATTAACATGTATCTATTTACCCAACTAAAGCCCGCCTAAAGGCGGAGCGTCGTTGTGTTGGAAAATCGATATTGACCAATGAGAGCGCATGATTTAAATTAGCGACTTAAAATCATTCATATTTCGAGTGAGGCTATTGCCATAAGTGCGTGGTTTTGTGGTAGTTTGTTGGCTTTGTTATACCTACCATTCTTATCGGACCCTAGGGTGTACACCTACACGATAAAATGGTGGCCAGTTACTTAGAAAACTGATGATGGCAACCGGGTGTAATCCTCGTGGAAATTGTGCATTTCGTGGGTAATATTGTCAAACATTTATTCATCACTTAAAGCGTTTTAACAAAGTATCGTTGAATTAATTTCACACAACTGTAAACGTTTTGTTTTATTCTCAAATGAGTAAATGTTTAATCCGAAAAACACTGCCGAATCTGAATGACAGCAATTGCTATCTCCATTTGTTTTTTCGCTTGCTTTTCAAGATCTTGTGTGTTGTATCCTACGGGTAAGAACTTAATTATAAATTTGAACTTTGAAAGCTAGCAGACGACGAGACAAACTGCCTGACGATGACTAACGCTTTGTTCGAATAACATTACTTTCCGGCAGTTATCGTTAAAGTTCGCTACAAAACGCGGCTTCTTGTAGAAATGCGCAAAACTCGGAACGGAGATTGACGAAAGCACTGACCGGACGAATAGTGCCCAGAGAGATAGTACGATTCACGAGACAATAGAAAATGAAATAGCAATACGCCCACGGGGGATAGACTTATTGAGAAGCAATGGGCGCGTCGAATCTATTATTAGATATGGTTTAACAGAACAGTGGGAAACCAATTTATCACGTCTGGATTCGATCGTATTTTGTTTGTCGGCATTGCTTTTCAAACAATTACCGACTATTTAAATAGATAATCTTTTCTTTTACATCAGTGTATGAAACGCTTATGAAAAATAATCACCCAAGCCTTTCAAAATTTAAGCACGGACAGATCTGTATGGAACTATTTTTTTACAACTGAAAACAGACGCTTACATAAAACGTAGAATTAGTCGCGCATGCGTAAATCCGTAAGAATCGGTTAGTGTTATATGCAGACGTGTGCACAGATTAAATTCAGAAAACAGACTTTTTTGTGCAGTTTGTGTATCATGTGATGAGTAGTGGGAGGTGTTTATTTTGCGGCTCTATTATTATTTGTAATACAGATGTTTATTGCAGATTGCGATTGTTATGAAACCCTATTCGTCTGCGTCAAGAATTTGCCGTAGGAGAATTGTGGTAAGCATTAGAAGCAGATGTGCACAACAGAATGAGTTCTAAATACAGATTTACAGTGCAGATAGAATTGTTTTATGAACGATATTTGTTTTAGTTTCTAAGAACGTTTTTTCACGTAAAACGGTCTTAGAAAAATTCACTAAAAATGCGTAAGCAATATTCTTGGAAGAAAATGTTAGAAAAAAGTTTCTAAAGAAAAATTGTAAGAATTACCAAATACTATAATTAATATCTATTTCATCTTTTCCAAAAATCAGGTAAGGCTTCATAAAAGGCAACCATTCGAACTGTGATTTCGAAATGTCGTATTACAAAAGACTATTTGCAACTGCGTTGCAAATAGTCTAAAAATACTGTACGCCAATATAATAAGCAAAGGTGATAACTGCGCTTCGGTATTAAATAAAGTTTAAAAAGTTCTCTCCCTTGAGCTTTTAAAAATAATTGATCTGAAGGGAAAAGAAAACGAGTAAGATCGGATATCTTATTAATTCAAAACCGATTGGAAAATAAAAAAAAAACACGCACGGTAGTTGTTACTTTGCTCTATTTTTCAAAAGAAATATTGTTATATGACTGTAGTATTTTGCCAGTGGTGACAAGTGACAATAATGAAAATGGCGTCGTGCGGACTACTTTCTCTCTTTGTTGAAGACGGCTTGACATATCGATCGATCGTCGCTCGGCTGTTGCTCGATGCTTTTATGAAGGATGCTTAAAAGGAAAAACAAAATAAACTTATGATAGAAAATCGATAGGCAATTTATGGATTAATTTTTGTACGGCGTCTCAATCGAGCATGGTCCGGACGATTCTATCAAGTGCTGATGTCTTCTGCAAACGTTAAACATAACGTATTTTTTATGACTGAGATGTGGCATGTGTCCAGCTTTTAACTTTTAAGATAATAGATCTTTACACCCTCTAGAGGACCGATCGAGTCAAGTCGTATCTTATAGACAATCCCAGAAATCGATACCTACCGGATTACCGCCCCTGATACTCGCGCGCGCCTCCAAAACGGTACTGAAAAACAATACAGGGACCTATATGTTTGTAGAGGTCTTGAAACAATAAAAGGAAGCGAAGCGATTTTATCAAATATATTTGAAGATTTCAATAGTTTCTGTTACTGATATGATCATCACATAAAAGTTCGCATTTTTTAATAAATATTTTAGCAGTTATTTGGTTATTTTGAAAAATAAAATCAAACGCAATTTCGCCATAAATTACGATGATAACTGAAACTGATATAACCAGAGATATGGTCATGCATTGTCTGAGTTCTGCCCTGCCATCTGGCGGCAATACAGTCGTCCTTTATCCGAACAAGAGGACGGACTTTAATTGCTGGCTGCTTGGACGTTTTATCTGGTCAAACATCAATAAGCATTATGGTTCTAAGCGTGCAATTCTCTGTGTTTATTATGTATTAAAATGTACTGGAAATTACTGCACTTAAATTATAGCAAACGTTTCAAGTCCGATTATTTGATGCTGTAAAATCATGATGGAAAATTAAGTAACATCATATTTTTTATTAAACACGTTAATGTTGGTCACGTTGGAGTCATTGTTATGTGATCGGTTTTCCTTTGCTCCTGTTTACATTATCGAAAAATAGATGAACAACTTTTTATCAAGGGAAACAAAAAGACCAAGTTATTAAGATGGGGGTATTTAATTAAAATCTACAAGAAGATAAAACTTTTAATACGTATACTAGAAATAAAAATGTTACAAACAGCTACAAAATACATAAAATGTAAGAGTGGATATTAAGCGTGATCAGTAATCAAATGTGGAACATTATTAATAAAGCATCATTGTAACCTATAACCATGAAAGTTAAACGAGCAAGTGTTCTCATAGCTACCTTCCTCTGCATGCCCTCACTTTATGAACAGGGCTTAATGCGCGTGCGTAAAATGTCGTTCTAGATTAGCCTGTGCAGTCTGCACAGGCTAATCAGGGACGATACTTTCCGCTTTTATTGTATTTTTCGTTTAAAGGAAGACTCTTCTTGACGAAAATCCAGTTCATTCGGAAAGTGTCGTCCCTGATTGGCCTGTCCGGACTGCACGGGCTAATCTGTGACGACACTTTACGCACATGCATTAAACCCCTTTTTCACAGAGCGCGGCCCACGATGAGAAAGAGGAGAATAATGCCCTAACACTCAGCACGCATTCTAATGCAGCCTTTTGCAAATGATGTACCGTGTTATTCCGGAATATTACATACTTAATATAAATAATTATTAATGACTTAAGTCAATTAAAGTGTAACGTACATTTCATGTATTACATGTAAATATCATCCGAATTCATTCC
>VMBQ01000128.1:0-27692 GCA_007657795.1 Dreissena rostriformis
TGCTCCCCCAGCTTCGCCCCCTCTAAAAACCCAAAATTGTCCATTTGTTCAGAATACCAAAATAAGAAATGTAAATCGAACAAAATATATATAATTAAAAAAAAATGGTTCGACTCATTTTTATTTGTTTTGTTATTGTGTATAACAAATGGACAATTTTGAGAGTTTTGAGAGGCGGTGGGTATCAGCTGGGGAGGAGGTAGCCGAATGGCTGTATGAAACAGTGGATTCGTCTCAGACATAAATATGATAACGCAAACAGTGTAAACCCGGTTTATGTTCGGTGCCAACTCAGAATTCGGTGCCAACTCAGAATTATCGTGTCATATGACTAATTGATACATTAACACGGCGTCTTACATACGTTCTCGACTTTCAGGCTGCCAAATAAACTGTTAACAGTACCATAGAAAACAATTAAATAAGGCCACAAAAATTAACGGAATTCCGATAAAGAGAGAATTGACCATTTGCCAAATCACCAATCTCCCATTGGCCAGTACATTACCACTAGACCACCAAATCGGCTTTACGTCACGTGGGAAATAATTGCCCTATAAAATACATGAGCTCCGCTCTGTAAAAAGGGGGTTTAAGTGCCGTCCCAGATTAGCCTGTGCAGTCCGCACATACTTTTCGGATAAACTGGATTTTTGGTTTGAAGAGACTTTCTTTAAACGAAAGTTATCATAAAAGCGGAAAGTGTCGTCCCTAATTCGCCTGTGCGGATTGCACTGGCTAATCTGGGACGACACTTCACGCACATGCATTAAACCCCCTTTTCACAGAGCGGGACTCACATGTATTGTATGCACAGTTGAAACCCAACGCTCATAATGAACGCTTTGACTCCGGCGGTTTTGCAAGTGCAGAGTGACACGCGAAATAATTCATCGGCTTCTAATATATCACTTCTAAAACCATAATTAGTAGACATTTTTCCAAATCGCTTTCGTTTTTAAATGCAAACAGAGAAGACATGGAATGTTTTCATAATTGAACAATGAGCGACATTTCAAATCAACAAAGCTGGGTTATTGTGCGGTTTGTTAAAAACTATTTTGAATGATTATAATAAACCAACTTGGTCAATTACAATCGAGGAGTACTGAAGAGAGCGCATGACGTATACATAGTGTGTAAAAATTGTCAAATCGTTTCCGCTCACGTTTTTGGTTGGATTATTGTTAGTAATTACCGGTACTACGTATTTTTATATAATTATATGAAAACCAATATACCACTTCCGGTTATGTGTAATACTGGTTTAATAAAATAAAATATTATTCATTTACAAGTTCAACATTTGATTGCCTAACTCTTTTCGCAAGTAATATCGTAGTTATACGACATTATAA
This sequence comes from Dreissena rostriformis, assembly GCA_007657795.1. NCBI lineage: Eukaryota > Metazoa > Mollusca > Bivalvia > Myida > Dreissenidae > Dreissena > Dreissena rostriformis. The sequence continues at coordinate 1,359 of VMBQ01000128.1, forward strand.
GCATAGAAGGAGTTGATGATTATTTAGATGATATGTCTGGGAATCTTTTAATATTGCCAAGTATAATGGCTGTCCTGTAAGCACAGTGGTTGATACACGCGCTCCTCACCGAGACGAAAGTAGTTCATTCCCCGCTCCCGGCGCATGAGAACTTGGTTGGTGGTCACCAAATGGGGATTATTCCGGGTACCCTGGCTAATTCCCATCCCATCCCCACTCCACACACACCAAACAGCACAAGACCACACCATAATTAAATGTCTTTCGGCAAAAAAAAGACTTTGTTCAATACGTAAGCTTATTGCTAAAGTGAGTTTTTTACGTATGCGAAAAATAACAGTTTTACACCAAAACCTAGCGATATGAGTTCGGAAACGTCTCTGAAGACCGACGTCAATGGAATCACAAGAACGGGCGTTCGTTCCGTATTTACCAGATTCTCCAATGATATTACGTATGTTTACATTGCAGTGTAATTGAGACCAATGCAAAACCAGGCGTTCATTTCAAGTAATTGATAAACTCACCCGATAAAACGTCGACAGGTATACACGGCTGCTCTGTTTACATGACTTGCATGGGCTGTCTCGTAAACCATGCACGTGTAATTAGAGCGCAAGAGAGTCTGGAATGGGTAACATTTTACTTTCGAGTTTCGACTACTTTTCCGACATTTAGAGTCAAATAAAGTTGTTGTTGAGCGAGCATCGCGTACAAAAACCATTGACTGCGAATTAATTTATTGTATTAAAACAAAAATGCCAACAAATATGATAATTCAACGAATGTACGATATACAAGCGAAAAATATAACTTTGACTCTATCATTCAAGTTAATCGTTCAACGATTTCCTTTTTAAACTTGGACGAATAATGAAGCAAACTATCATTGTGTCGGACAGACGGGCTATCATTTCCAAGCGTGTACAAATAAGTCAAGTTCTGAAAAAAACGGGGTTAAAAGCATGTGCTTAAAGTGCCGTCCCAGATAAAGGCTTAAATATCAACTTCATATGACAATTGCTGATTTGAAGGACGTGAGGCAAAAAAATGTAAATGTTACTAGAATTCGACAACAGCAGCTTCGGGTTTAATATCTGCAGTACTGAGATGGGATACTTCGGGGTGAAATCAAAATGAAGATGAAATGACATTTCCCATTAGTCTGCTTGTGTGACCTACGGGTGAAAGTGGAGTTCGATTTTGGGAATCACCTGCCTACGAAATAATATAGGGCATTGACCGGCCGAATGTCGATAAAGATGGCAGATTGTACTAATGTTGGTGAGTCTGTCTGCAAAACTGTCTGTTCGCGTATTTCAATTGGATTTGGTTTATAAAACTAACGTAAGCTTGACAAGTGGTTGTATTGATCAAGTTAATAAAAAACATTCAAGTTGCATAGAAACACGACAAATTAATTGTTTGAATGGAATTATATTGGTTAATGGCGGATTTTATAGAAGCAGTGCGTTGACCAATATAATCCACTAGATGTTGCTGCAAATGTTTAATAAAGGTCCCTTTAAACGACAAATGCACTTTTATATCACCCCATATTTTGCAAGTTGGCACATCGCGTACAACCGTGTGATTTTACGATACCTCTGTTGGCACTACGGAGAGATATCCATGCAGAATTTCTGTGAAAGATTTCGTCGACGCATTAAGTGTTCGTCCTATTACATAATTTTGCCTCAAACCGTTTCGAATTTGTGTCTGTTCACAGTTATCCGCACCAATGGAAATTGATGCTATCTTACACAACGCGTTCACGAGATGTAAAAAGAATTCATAGCCCGAATAAATGACAGACTAGTTGGCGTCTGAGATATCATACCTGTCGTCTAGATCTTCTTCAATGTCGTCTGCAGTTCCCAGGAAATATTAGTTTTACTGATGCCGACAATTTCAAAGCAAATCTGATGGTTTCATTGTCCATGTTACCCCCGAAGCGTGGATTATAACTTCCATCTCTCGCGGGTGTTTCTTTCCTCGTAAATGAAGTCGCACAAAGCGTTATATGGCAGAAATCATGTCGGAAGTGACGTGTGAAGGGGCGCTGATCAAAGGGCTTGTTTTTCTTGTCGGATACGGGCCATTATGGCCCTGGTTCTGTGGATAATTCAGAAACGTTGACAGTTGCCATACAATGCGATAGAATCGCTCGCTGCGATATGCCGTCTGCTTTGTCTGATATTGAATTAAAACAAAGTTTCGCTGAGCATAAAGCATGAAAAGTATTTCAAATCTTAACCAGAAATTAACGCCTGTACAGGTATTGCCATTTAGTCAGATTTTCGACTCAGTTTTCTTGACCCACTTCGAGATCCTATATATTTTCCAGTTCGTTTGTGAATACTACTTCTATTTATCAAAATATATTTATTTGTGTAAGTGTAATGCGTTTTTATGTGTTGTATTTTATTAAAACAGTATACCCCAATAAAGAAGTTGATGTGGCTGTACTGAATTTACCATGAAAGTCCGTTTGCCTGATAGTACACACATCCCTGTCCAGGGTACCCCTTCACTTTTCAAAGTCCAACATTAAAACGCTCATGCAATGTTCCTTACGACATGAACTTGTGGATGTGCAGTGCTTTTACTAAGTTAAAATTGCTAAAGCCATGCCCGTGTTTCCACTTAGAATTTCTATAATAAACGTGATTATGACAACTTGCTATATATTACAACATGCGGCGTCGGGGTTATTCGTCCCTAGTTCAAGCTTTAAATGTTGATCATATAAATATAAATCTATTCGGTTTTCAAAAGCTATCATATATTTTAAAAAAAAATGTGTAGCTACGGATATGGAAATAATTGAAAACTGACATCTGGATCCTGCGGTAAGTGATCAAGTCGATTTTTATGGTTACAGAAATAATAGAAAACTATAATAACCATCCAGCAACAACTCAAAAAGTTCTTATGCTAGGTTGATGAAACTTGTTTTGCGGATAGAAAGCCTTAAAATTATGTAGAAAATGAACTTTATTTCAGTTTTGTCTCAGTCAGTCTGAATGTCAGAAAAATCTTGATCCTTATGTGGATGGAGAGCAATAAGGGGAATATGCACGATGTTTCTGTTGTTTTTTGTTAGTAAAAAACATGTGGTTGTTATGGTTACAGAAATAATTGAAAACTTAAATCCGGATCCAACAACAACTCAAACAGACGTTTAGCTAGGTTGATGAAACTCTTTATGTGTCTGCACAGGCTAATCAGGGACTACACTTATCACCTGAACTGGATTTTTGCTAGGAAGAGACTTTCTATAAACGAAAAATATCATAAAAGCGTTAAGTGTCGTCCCAGATTAGCATGTGCAGTCCGCACATGCGTTAAACCCCTTTTTCACAGAGCGCGGGTGTTGTGTTGGGTGTTGTGTGTGTTTTACCTTCAAAGTGGAAAGATAATGAATGGTATGTAATCATGTTTAACATCTATCTGGAAATAAAATATTCCTTCTATAAGGTGCAATACAATTTGTTGTCCGGAATAAATCCATTGATTGTTTAAGGTAGCGCACCCGTAATGATTTCCCGCGATTTCTTCTAAGATCGATTTGTACCGGTTTATTCATGGATATCTAATTCAAGCAGGTATTTATGTGAATTTGTCGTGGCCGAGTGGTTAAGGCGATAGACACGAAATCTTTTGTGATCTTCCCACACAGGTTCGAATCCTGCCGACACTGCATACTTTTTGCGACGCGTTTTATTTCTTTTCTAACGTAATTTGATTTAATATAGCATATAAGCTAGGTTTATTGTTACATATGTTGCAATTTTTATGCACATTCTTCAATTTTTAAAATTAAAACAACGTTATGGCTAAATTGCATGATTTACTGCTGAAAATACGAATCATGCATGTTGCACTTTTTTTTTATTTCAAAAAGAAACGGTAAATCTGTTGTTTTTTTTTTTGTTATTTTTGCTGTATATAGTGTATCTATAAAAACTAAGTTCAAAATATTACTTAAATGAAGCTATTTGGAATTTTATGACACTTTGGTTTTAACCAACCCAATTTCTACTTGGCTGAAACCTGTTACATTTCATGGCGCTCTTCCATAGATAACAAGTTATAAAAAATAAATGTCTGTAAACGAATACTTATTTTATCTTGTTTAAACTTTAAACTCCTGTACTGCATCTGTACACACCAACTGCATGCCCGTATTTGGAAATCTGGATGCATTATGGAACTTTCATATACCCCAGGGGTGCAAAAATACTGGACAAAAGCCGAGCGTGGAGGTGGTTTTGAAAAAATCAGTATAGTTCAGAACCTGGTTAGAAAATCGGAGAACATGCGATATTAAATAACGATAAATCATGAAAGTGTTCAAATAAATGAGTTGCGCTCTGTAAAAAGGGGGTTTAATGCATGTGCGTAAAGTGTTGTCCCAGATTAGCCTTTGCATTCCGCTTTTATTGTATTTTTCGTTTGAAGTAAGACTTTTCTTGACGAAAATCCAGTTTTGATGGAAAGTGTCGTCCCTGGTTAGATCTGGGATGACACTTTACGAACGTACATTAAACCCCCTTTTCACAGAGCGAGGCTCAAATGTATGAATGGCATCGTGTACTCTGATTATCGTTTGATTCTTAAACGAGTCTGATCACTGATTTTGGCGATTTTACAATTTCACAAAAATATTTATGTAAACAACCACAACACACATACAAATATACATATATATTTTTTTTCAAAAATATCAAGTATAAATAGAAATGTATATATCGTTACGTTTATCAATAAGTAATGTCCACTTGGAAACAATCCTATCTAAATGTGTTTGTGTTTGTAACGATAAACGGTTAATTGAAGTATACTAAAGAGTACCCGGTGTACTTTTAAATAGTATCCGATCCGACAATAACCAATCAGCACAACTAGACCACCAATTCGGCGTAACGTCACGTGGGAAATAATTTTCCTATGAAATAGTGTACGCCCAGTTGAAACCCAATGCTCATAAAGTACGCGTTGACTCCGGCGATTGTGCAACTGCACCGTGACATGCGAAATAATTCAGCGGCGCCTAATATATCACTTCTGAAACCATAATTAGTAGACCATTATTCAAAATCGGTTTCGTTTTTAAATGCAAATAGAGAAGACACGGAATGTTTTCACAATTGAACAAGGGGAGACATTTCAAATCATCGACGCTGGGTTATTGTGCGGTTTGTAAAAAACGATTTTGTATAATTATAATTAAATCACTTGGTCAATTACAATACAAGTGCACAGAAGAGAGCGCATGACGTATACAAAGTGTGTATTGTCATCTTTTCCGCTCACGTTGTTGGTTGGATTATTGTTAGTAATTGCCGGTATTACGTGTTTATATATAATTATATGTAAACCTATATACCACGTCCGATTATTTGTAATAATGGTTAAAAAAAATCTTTTAAAACTTCAAACTTTGCTTTCGTATCACTTGTCGCAAGTAATATCATAGTTATAGGAAATAATTAGCACAGCAGGAGTTGACGAATATTAAGACTTTTATGATAATTTTTTAAAATTGCCAATATAATGTCTGTCCGGTAAGCACAGTGGTTTGTACACGCGCTTGCGGCGCTTCTCACCAAGAAGACAATGTTTCAGTCCCCGCGCACGGCGCATGAGAGCTTGGTTGGTGGTCACCAAATGGGGATTACTCCGGGTACCCTGGTTAACAACCACCACATCCCCACTCCACACACACAAACAGCACAAGAACACAGCAAAATGGAATATATTCAGGTAAAACGACTGTTATCCTTGGTCCAATACTTTAGTTCGTTATTGGTGCTATTAGCTAAAAAGAGTGTTTTATGTATGCGAAAAAATAAAAGATTAACAACTGCAAACAAATATGAAAATTCTAAGAATGTACGACATGAAAAAAAGAAAAACCTCACTTTGACTAAATCACATACATTTATCGTTTTACGAGTTCCTATTTAAACTTGGAAGTATTACGAAGGTAGCCTTGTGTCGGCCAGACGGGCTGTCATCTCCAAATCGTGTACAAATGAGTCCCATCTCGGACTGGTTCCGGACTCTCGGCGCCGGCTCTAGGCTCAGACTTGTGACTGTTGGCACGACTCAAGGTCCGAATTCTTTCCATGACTGGTTGCACGCGTACTATTATCTTTCAAGTATATGCTTAAACAATTTTCCAACAGTATTGCGAAATATAAATATACGATGATTTTGAGTGTAAATGGGCCTTTAAGTTTTTTTTTTATTAATGAAGGAAATGATTAGTGAGATAAATTCTAAGATCTGTCCCGTAATCACACCAATATTGCCCAGCACTGCAATCGAGCAAGGTGTCATATGATTTCTTTCGAGTTTGACAACTTTTTTATATATAATGTTTCTGTATTAAAACATAGAAAAAGATATTGGTGAGATAAATCCTTTTATCTTAACTGGTAGTTTTCTGACTTTTCACTATGTTCAATAGAATGAGCTCTGCAGCAAGGAGCAAAAAGGCTGTAACATGTCTGTGGACTTATCATTTTACCAAACATATTTTTAAAACAGGCTTTAAGATTAAATCGCCCAATTGGTGCAAAAACGTACCATGTGACATTCAATTTCAATAGCACGCGGAACCTTTTTGCACCAAGGGGCAAACTAAACTACCAAAGCCCCACACACTGTCCCAACACTACCACTCCCAGCAGTTATTTTATTTAATTAGATGGGGAGAATTTAGAGGTTACAATGCACCAATAAGTTAAGGTTCCACACCACTATTCCACAGACACCCCAGCCCTAATGAGTAAGATATCAGTAAACTGTGCGAGGCATTTCTGAGCAATAACAATATACCCTGATGACAGCGGGCTAATCACTATACAGTTTCATCCAAATTGCTTTCAGCTGTTCACCTGCGAATGTCAGGGCCCATAACTCTGCTTTCTTGGGGTTGATCATCAATAATTACCCAATTTAACAAAACCATTAATTGAGTTACGGGAAATATAATTACTAAAAAAGTGGGAAAACAATTATTCAATCACAACTTCACTTCTTTTACTGAAATTGTCAGTACGTTTCTTTTCGAGCCAAAAGCAGAAGTTATTAATATAGATTTCAAATCCCCCCCCCCCAACTACAATAATTATGTCACATTCATGATCAATTGAACTCTATATACGGGTAGTATTTGCATTCAAGGTTTTAAATAAATTTAAATAAAATTAGGAATAATGTGGTATTCATAAAACTTCTTTTGGTGAAGTCCTGCATATATCTGGACCCTAGCCCCTTCCTCTAACGGTATTGTCATTTTATTATTTTCACTTTGAAATAAAATTTGTGAAAAGTTTTGTTAAGATTCTGATTTTTTACCTAATACTTCATAACTTCCAGTATGACATGTTTTCATAATTATATGAATTTAGAGGCATGTGAATTAAAATCACTTACTTTCTATAACAATTTGTATTGCTATCGGATATAACATAAGGTCATGGGCATAACTCATCAAAAACCTAATGTAATTGCAAGATGATGTTCATACTTATAATCATTTTTTATACCTGAATTAATCACTTAAAAACTTCAGAGTTAATTATATGTTGGATTATATAAATGCATTACTTCAAATCAATATATTTCGAGTTTAGCTCAAAATCAATGTAACTGTTGCAACTACGCGCATTTGTAATTAGTTTGTTACTGAAAATAAGTACCTACCATTACTGGATGTTCCGTTCTCTAATCCATAAATACAAGAAAAGATTAAACTCGCCTGATTAAGAAGTGTGTTGACACAATGTTTCGTAGTAAAACATATACCCGACGTTGTAGAGAAACGGACTACGCTTTGACGTCGTAAGCCACCAGTGGTTTCACAGAAGGGAACTGTTTATTTTTTCTAGCAGTAATTCTTAAGATTTTGTATTTTGAAATGAAGTAGCCTACTGTTCATTGTTTTAACTAAACTTGGAAACACTTGAAAACACGGCGTGAATTAAATGTATTCTACATCCGTTTTGGAAATTAACGCAGTAAATATTTGTCTTTCTGAAGATCCTGTTTAAAATACTTCAAATATTGTTTCATAGACGCGTTGTACGATTTACTGACGGGTATAAATGATTGAATGAAGATGGAAAACTACCATTTTAACTAAAATATTTAAATGAAAGCAGTCCCGCGAGCTGCATAGAAAATGAAAACTCGCATAATAATAATAATAATAATAGAAGTAAATAGCATTATTTGTTTAATTTATTGATGTATCTTACATGTTGTTTACATCGCCGGAAAAAAATAACTTGTATAAATATACGGAATAGTCGCGAGTACTCTTGGCCAATACTTACTGACAAAACCGAAGTTGTTTTACCGTTAAAATTTATATTATCCACGTATAATTAATAATGGAATTGTTAATGATGCATTGAAATGTAAAATGTACAGTAGAAAAAAAAAATAAATAAATAATATCATGTCCAACCAGTTATTGATCTTTTGGCGTCCACCAAATGCGTAGATATGCATCAGAACGTCATTAAAACGACGTTACGTATATGTGTAAAATAGCCTTCTACGTACGATATACGTTAATTATCCAACGATCAAAAAAGAGTCTTACGTCCTCAAGTACAGCCATAAGCTCAATTAAAGCTAATTGTTAACTTTAAAAAATATATGCTTCGTTAAGTACACAGGATGACGTTAAATGATGGTTACTCCTACAAAAAGTATTAACTAAACAATATGAAATTGTATGTCAATCTTATCTTAACAAGCAAATTCGTTGAATTGATATCCCCCGCCAACTAAATTTTGTTTATGGATGAGTGCATAATGTAGAATCCCAACAAAATAAGGCATATTTAATAAAACAATTGTAACATTAGACCTCATTGTGTGACCTTGACCCTACAGACCTGAGTCTTACCTGTGACACACAGCCAGAAAAAGGAGAATAATTGTAGCAAGTTATTACATAATCCCTTGATGGATAGTGAAGTAATGGCTATATTATGAATTTTTCATAAAAAAAATTGATCTTTGACCTAAATGTGTGACCTTGACCTTGCCTCTAGGGTTATGAATAAGGTGTATGGCTGTGTAGGGCTATGTACACTCATACCAAGTTTCCATGGAAACTGTCTATGCAGTTTCAAGATATGGCTCAAGACACAAAAGTGTTCTATTTACAAGTAAAAAGGGCCATAACTCCCTTATTTGCAAATAGAATGTGACGGCATTTGACGTGCATCATCCTCTTATCCATATATACACTCATACCAAGTTTCGATCAAATCGGCCCAAACAGTTTTGAGATATGGAACTGGACACAGAAGTAATTTGGACAAAAGGAGGGACAGAAGGACGCCAAAACAATATCCATATGCCTATGGCGGCAGATAATGACAAAGTCCTTTTATTCTGACCTCCAGGCTGTTGTGGGTCATAAACTGCAGAGGAGTCCATAAATATTGTTTTGTGAACCAAAATAACACAGTGTCATGGAGTAATATAAAAATCTGATTAAACCATGTTAACAAATAAACTCCACATCAGTTTCATCAATAAAATTAATGCAAAAAACCAATCGTTTAATAAAACTGCAGCTAATATGAACACTTCAAAGCAAAAAAAGTGGACAAAACTCTGTGAAACAATTGGACTGCTCCAATAAACAAGAAGCCTCCATGGCCAAGGAAATTTATTTCAAGAGCAAAGCCCCAATGTTATAAAACACAGTGTGCCAATAATCATGAAAATTGATTTCTGGCCATATGGGAAAAGGCCATCTTTGTTTACTTTGTTTAGCGTAGTCAAGTTAGCAAACAGCCTAGCCAGCTTTAAACAATACCCATGTTTGGACATTTATGAAGCTGGTAATCTCTCATAAAGAATGGACGCAAACTAGAAGAACCCGACGGCTGGAATAAACTTATAATTCTGCAAATATTCCAAATTGTTCTGTAAATATTCAAAATTGATCTTGGCCAACATAATTCTGACAGAGATGAATATGTGCTTAAATGTTAATGAGCTGTAGTAGAAGTCAGTTATAAAAGGATAGTTATTCAACTGATATTTTGGTCAATTTACCTACTTAAATTTATATTAACAAGTGAACATTACAGGGGTTTACTTGCATATTTGACAGCCACTTGCCCAGACAGGAGGTTACTTTGAACATCTTCTTGCCCCCAGTGAATTATTGTTGCCAAATGGTTTAGTTCATGTCTGTTTATACTTAGTATATGCATTACATTCATAACAAAATGTAATTTAGTAAACAATTTCTGAAGAACATTTCTTGTGATCAGCTAAATATTAGTCACAGTTTGAAACCATATAGTGAATCGTGAACCACTTTAGTTACTGTTTTACATTGCCTCGGCTTATTTCAGAGAATTCTTCCAAACATTGTCTGCCCATCTCATCCTTTAAAAGATAAACAGGAAATCACAGGAAATCATGTGTTAATCCTTTCCCGTTCACAAGCCAAGTGAAAATGGCTATATGCATACAGCATATAACCAGAACAGCCTGCGAGTAAAGTCACTAGCAGTCTGTTCAGATTTTAGGCTGTTGGCTGCTCATCACAACTTAGGGTTGGAAAATGCAGCTTTTAAAGCTTGAATCTAGTTAGAAAGGTCGAAAATTGTATCTGTTTTTCAAGTGACTTGAAATTTGTCAAAATGTGTATCTAAGTGGAAACAGGTTTATCAGGGTTATGTCTTGACATGAATGACATGGTTTGTTGAATATTATGTTACAGCTTAACCTTGGAATGCTCATTGTTTATTAAATGAACGCATTTGTCATGAAATAGAGGTCATTTATTTACTTTTGGGGTATTACAGTGAAATATTTACCTCTGTAAAGTTAGAAAATAAATAGTTTCACGAGCGCGTTTACTGATTCACATGTATTGAAAATAGCGCAGTAGCAGAATGCGTCATACACAGCTGATCGGTGTTGTCAATCTGACGAAGTGTTTGCAAAGGTGTGATGCGAAACGACAGATGACTTAACAAATATGTCAAATATCTAGACTCCCGTGTTCTTCTCACAGATGTGTTTTTATAGTTAATACAGGTTTTTGGTATACACGGATTTCTGACTCGATGTTTCTTAGAAAACATTGAATGGATATTACACAAAAGCTATGGACAGGGATCGGATGCTAATTAGGGCAAGTAGTGACTTTGTCACAAGATTTCAGCATAATTCTTGCCATTATATTGTCAATGCTGATACTAAAGTATCTTCTGGACACATTCAATTGCACAAAACAAATTTTTTACCAAACATGTTCCTTCCCACTGGTGCCCTGTCCTGTAATAACAAGCATCTCAATGCCCTTATGAAGCGTATATTTTCAAATTATTCTTGCTAAATTGTAAGAAGAAGATTTAAACAGAATTGTTTTAGTGTCGTAAAAAGTTCCTACCAAAATGATTTTACACATTATTAAAGTTCAGTATCTTAATTTGAGTAGCAAACAGTTCAACTTCTTTGTCTCAGTTGTGTTTCATTGACAAGATGGCTCAAATAATATCTACTGCCCCATTCATGCTAATTATAAAGGTAAGTTTCAAATAAGCCTAAGTGTGAATTCCACAGTTAAAACCAATTAAAACAATTGTTTTTCCACAGGAATTTAATAAACCTGAAACTGCACAGATCCGTCTTGACGCAATTAGAATCAGCACAGGAATCAAATTGAATGTACCCAAACATTAGAGAACACATAGTTCAACATTATTTTAAAGAACTGAATTACACAGATAATTGTTAACATCTAGGAGCTCTGTTAATCACAATCTGGACTTAATTCCCAAACAGGACCATATTTCCAGGTCTGATTTTTTTCCTTGAACAATGGACTCCCAGATTAGGCCTCCCGATCAATACAAAGCATGATATAAATTTCCCTGCGGGCAAAAATTATTGTATTTTTCAACTGATGTCAGATTCACCATTGTCCTTCAGGGAGAAATAATTTGTTTCTGTAGTAGTACTGCCAGTGTTATTTCTCCAAGTGAGTGAATATTTAAATATTTATCAATTTAAATTTGACTGAAATTATCTTGGCCTTTCACATGAATTGAAGTCAGTGAAAGAATTTGCATCTAAAATTGAAATCTTCTTTATACAGAAACAAATCAGACCCCTCTTGGAAAATAGGGTTACATGTATGTGCGTAAAGTGTCGTTCCTGATTAGCCTGTGCAGTCCACACACGCTAATAAGGTACGACACTTTCTGCATGGACTGGATTTTCGCTAAGAGACTTCCTTTTAACAAAATATACTGTAACAGCGGGAAAAGTCGTCCCTAATTAGCCAGTGCGAACTGCATAGGCTAATCTGGGATAGCGCTTTATGCAGATGCATACAAATATTTGTGAATCTTGAAGTAAGGGCACTTAGTTTTTTTCACCATTTTCGGAATAGGGCCGGGTCCCTTTGGATTGGGAAAAATCACGGCGTTTTTACTAAAATTGGGAAACTAGTCCTTTGAACTTGAGATTAAAAGTGTTTTTAGGTCCCATTTGGGAAAAATATATACTTTTGGAATTGGTAATGGGGCCGAATAACGGCCCCGCCTTTGAATGACAAAAACCACTGGTCACTGTCTGCTAGAGCCTGTAATCAATCGGACAAAGCCAGTTTAAACATGTACCAGGTCGAGAAAAACATTATCAGAATACAGGTCTTCTAGTCTGGCCGAAAAATTGTAATAAGTAAAATACTGGAATGCCAACTTTACTTTTTCTTCATTTAAGAGCTTAGGGTATAGACTCAATGACGGAAGAGAAACAATTCCAATTTTACAAGGATCTTCATAATGGATTGTATCTTATCATGATGTGAAAGTCGCTAAAATGCTCCTGATTTTGTAGACAGCTTCAGCAGATGTACTTTTTTAAAGGTTTACATATGGAACTATTAAGATGAAAATGTTTATATTAAGTGCCAAGAGAGTTACATTCAGGATAACAAATGTCAATCAAATCCTAGAACTTATCAACAGGTATGTGCCATAAAATTCAATAATAAAATATGTTAAGCTTTATAAACGTCAAGCATTGGAGAGCAGGAATAACAGACAAACTTAAGGTTTGGAAATTAATGTTTTTGATAGATGATTAAAGCATTTTGTCTTATAATATTTACTGGTGCCAAGAAGTATGGCTGCAACGGTTCTCGAAAAATAATCAGATTCACATGTATATACAATCCAGCGATCCGGGATAAAGTTTTTGCCAATGATACCGGGTAAAGTCGCTAGTTCCAAAAAGGGAAGATACGTGGTCTATTTGAAGATGGATTTAATAATTGCAGTAAATTAGGCTTCTCAATCATTTTAAAGGGACTTGATCATAGATTGTCGTATTTTTTAAATGAATTTACTTACATCATCCCCACCCCCAAATAAAAAATAAATGTTCCTGCACTGGGGATCAAACCCGGGACATATAGATGTAAAAGCTCAAGCTCTACCAATACACCATGCAGGCTTTGAATTGTATTGCAAGTTTAAAAAGCTTTGTGTGTAAAACATGTTTTTGCTAAATTATCAATGGCAAGTGTAACAAACGTTTATCATTTGTGAAATTTCAATTAATGATTATCGATAAATATACCAATATGTTTGACTTTTTAACTTTTTTGGGGGAGTGTTGTTTGCTTGTCTTTAATTTATTGCACACATTCTGTTTTGAATCTATAACAACATTTTTGAAAATTGTCATTTAAAATGGCCCTTTGAAGAATGAAATAATTGCACATGTCATTGCTCCCCTTTTCCCTCCAACCAGACAATGCATGAGAGTACCATGTTGGATGTTATCCGCTGATATTGCCTTGGAGTCCACTTGACCACTCAGATAAAATACCCATTATGCAAATATGTAGAAAAATTAAAAGACACAAACAATGTTCATTTACTCTGAATTCATGCATGCCTCGCTGCATTTACGTGGCTCGTTGTTATGCATTACCACAGACCTGAGGGTCAACTACACTGATTGCTGCCCTTCCATTTATTTGATAGGCCATTACATATCAATTAGCGGCCAGGGACCATAGCGAGGTCACCAAATGTTGCCAATGCAATACAACAACTTAAGTGTTGTCCCAGATTAGCCTGGGCAGTCCACACTGGCTTTTCAGGAACGACACTTTCCACCTAAACTTGATTTTTGCTAAGAAGAGACTTTCTTGAAACAAAAAATATCATAACAGCGGCAAGTGTTGTCCCTGATAACTTAGATAATTTAGCAAAAACGTGTATTAGCGATATAACATTAAAAATATGAGCATTCAAAGTCAAAAGCCCTGGGGTAGTATAGTGGTAGCTCATCAGCTTTTGCTTCTAGAGGCCCCAGATTCGAACCGAAAGGTTTCTTTTTCCTTGTTTTAATTATTATTTAATACTATTTCAAATATTACAGTTTTGTTAGTAAATTCGTTCAATGACATTTTTCACAAATATGAATTCTGTCTGCGAATTCAGTTAATTTTGTGCCATTAATGATCTACTACTACAAGTCACCAGATGTCCATTATCTATTGTTAAATCAACATGTCTTCAGCATTATTTATTGTTCAGTACATCTGTACTCTTGTCATACATGAGACTCCTACTCATGGTGATGTGAATCACATGTTGAACACTACCATATCGGCCGCACTCTGACGAAAAGAGGTTTAATACATGTGCGTAAAATGTCGTCCTCGATTAGCCTGTGCAGTCCCCATAGGCTAATCAGGGAGAAAACTTTCCGCCTAAACTGGATTTTTTTGCTAAGAAGAGACTTGTTTCAATGAAACAAAATCATAAAAGCGGAAAGTGTCATCCCTGATAAGCGTGTGCAGACTGCACATGCTAGTAAGGGACGACACTTTACACACATGCATTAAGCCCCCCTATTCACAGAGTGAGGCTCATTAATTGTTCAGTACTTCTGTACTCTTGTCATACAGGAGCCTCCAACTCAAGGTGATGTGAATCACATGTTGAACAGCCATCAATTGCTCATAGTTTCATGACCACCAGAAACCTTTTACCGGTGACTAATCCAATATTCCACTGGATCAAGTCCATTTAACATGGCATGTTCACTTTTTTATCAGCCCTTGTCCCATTGGATCAAGTCAATTTAACATGGCATGTTTACTTGTTTATCAGCCCTTGTCCCCAGATAATTAATGAGGTCGCAAGCAAGCAGGCAAGGTAAAGTGTTGTGTCCATTACTGTTCCATGTTGACATGTCACGGGTCATTTAGTTTCCCAGTTACTTGAACATTCAATTTTATTTGATGTTTTATACTATATAATAAGTATATGGATATGTGAACTTATGTTTAATTGGTTACATTTTACTGTCATAAGATCGCTTCTTTGCATAACATAATCATGGTTGCATGTTTTGAATATTGTGAATATTAAATTCAATGCAATCAAAAAAGACAACAACAACAACAACAACTGCACAGCCAACTCATTGATTTTCACATTATATAACATTTAACTTGAGTGATCAGCCCAAAGAGGTAGCAAAGGGGCTCAAATTGGACATGCTGTCCCATTTGCTTCTTATCTGGGAAATCTGTAGCATTTGCTTCTATGTTTCCAGCATTAGTTATCATTAATATAATTTATGCATTATTTGATGACTCAATGTCCCATCTGAAAGCCAAACATGGAACCCAACTATGCGTCACCTTGCAATGTCACCTAGCAACGTTTCCTTGCAACATTACCTTGCAACCTGCCTGACATTGGATGACTGTATCAGAATTTAATCTATAAGTGTTTGCCAGGGATTTTTCAATAATTAATTAAGCCAAGAATGAGTCATAATTGATCTGACTGTAACCTAGCAATTCTAGGGTATATGTCATCAAATCGAACATTGATGATTAATTCATTTATTGTTTAATTGTTTACGGCATGTTTTTTTGAGAATGAATCAGACAAACATCGTTGATTTAAAAAAATAAACAATAAATTTATTTTATATTGTCAAAGAAAACACAAAGTTTGCAAGTCAACGAAAATAAAGCAAACAGAAAAATATTAAACACAAAGCAGCGAAATCCATCGTTTAAGTAAACAAAATAAGAAGAAGAAGTAGAACGGCTCAACGAAAAACTTGTATGCCAAAACCGTTAGAAACAATCATTACAAACAATTTAAGAAAAACATTGTGTCACGACAAACTTAAGTACACTGTGAAAAACCCCATTTAAATTTACATCTTCATGACCACTTTACAACACATTATAAATAAATGTATAATTTTTTTCTACATTAAAATGCGGTGGTCCATATTCGAGGTGGTCCTTTTGCACGGGTGAAAAACCAGCCAATGCAAAAGGCTATTACCACCGTTATGGTGGTTTCATTTATTATTCGAACATCTCCCAACTTCAACTTCCTGGATGGTTGAATCAGCATCATACAAAAAAACTTACAAACAGATGCAGCTGTTGTCATTGAGCCAAGATCAAATAAATCTGCTCTCCAGATGCAATATAAGTTCATACCAGCAACAACCGTAGATTATTCTTAAAACTAAATAACTCTTAAAAGATGCATTACCTCTTGACATAAAATTTGAATCAATACATCTATTCATACAACATAACGTTCACTAAGCAAACAGAATGTTTTTTATACATAACCAGCTTTACTTTTAAGCATTATAATCACAATAAACACAAAATATGGCACCACATACCAGTATTCAACAACCCCAAAAGATGATAACTGTGTATATTTTAGAGGTCTCAAACAGATTGCTTTTTAATATGGCTGTTCAGGACTTGTTGTTGAACAATTTGCTGCTCATGCCAGCATCTGAATGAAGTCTTGCTAAAGGTCAAGGTCACATTGTGTGATTGTTCTCTGAAATAAGTGCTTTACTGGTAAGACAGCAAGGTTATATTCGGATGCTTATTTGCTGAATGGTGTTCAGTCACATTATTTCTGATTATATTTGAGTCGCGCTCTGAGAAAAGGGGGTTTAATGCATGTGCGTAAAGTGTCGTCCCAGATCTGACTGTGCAGTCCGCACAGGCAAATCAGGGACCACACTTTCACCTTTAATGAAAGTTTTAGTTGAAAGAAAGTCTCTTCTTAGCAAAAGTCTAGTTTAGGCGCAAAGTGAAGAATGCATAGGCTAATCTTGGACGACACTTTACGCACATGCATTAAACCCCCTTTTCACAAAGCGAGGCTCATTTAGATGCTTATTTGCAGTATGGTGTTCAGTCACAATATTTCTGATTAATTTTGTAAATGGTTGACAACATCAAGGATTGCATGGTTATTTCCTTGATATAAAAATATACATTCTGATTATAGACTATTTACAGATTCTTTTGTTGGGAGATGCACACATTGTTAAATTTTGAAGTTACAGATACGAAATAAATTCAGCTAATTTGTCTTACAATATTTATAACAAATCATATGATTTAATAATGATACAGACAATTAATTTGAAAATAAAATGTATAACTTTTTGAAATCTCAGCCATTAATTGATGATACTTGAAAGAAGTTATGGTAAGAAAACCCAGCTTTACATTGGAAATGAATAAAAACTATAACACCATTATTAACTATTACAATCACACTGATATGCAGTGACATTGAAATACAAAAAATGTATATCTCCTATAAAATCAACACAATTCCAATTTAACCGCAACATGACAGTGTGTGGGAAAAAGAACTTGTATCAGCACAAACGAATGGCGTCTGAGATCCCCTTCCCTCATTGAAATTATGATTTATGGTATATTCATCATAATGTTATAGGACACTTTTAACATCTTGTCATTTCAGAACAATTCAAGTTATTTTATTATGCTTTCAATGCGACAATTAATATGACAATCATTTTTTCAAATGACAATGACAATTATACGAATTGAATGAATCAAAATTAATTATTTCTTATACCGGTAGGGGCAATCATTAATTAAATTACCTGTCATAGATTGGTAGGCAATGATTGTTCTCCTTCACACATTGCCAACAATACCATGTCAAATTAAATATAAAAAAGAGGCAAGTAAACGCAAACTTTAATCTATTAATATAAAAAAAATATTAATGAAGTTCGTGTCACTTAACTCCTTGCAACTATCATAATAAATATTATTCCAATTACAAATTTAATTGCAATCAACACTTAGCCCTTAAATAAATATTGAATCACATCGATTTTGCTTTTGAATTTGCACACTTTTCATCAATATTTCAGTCATATCATGACGGGCAATTAGTTGGGCAATATGAGCTGATCTAAGTGATTTACCAGTACTAAGTGCACTTACTAATGACTGTAACTGATAACTGTCCTACTTAAATCAGAGGTAGAGAAGAAAGGCCATAGAAATAATATCCTGACCAATGTCCATTCAAGTTATGAGGCAGGGTTGGGATTCAAACTCAAGATACTGGATAGAATGATAGTCCAGCACTAATTACCAACTGGCAGGAATAATCTATTATCGTTTGCATCATTATACTGTGCAGCTTAAACTTTTTAAACAATAACAGTAACTTTGTATAACATTTAATAGAATTTTCTTGAGAGTACAATGTATAATAATTATAAAACCACTCCACATGTGCAAAGAAAAAGACAAAAACTTTATTTAAGTGTGGTATAATCGAAAGAAAACATCATGACAATGATAGGCATGACAGCTGTGGTGAAAAAAAGTGAACCAATCCACTATGGCAAAAAAGCAACTGTTTTCCCTGAAATCTTCACCAATGCTATCATCATGGGACCAATAATGTTTATGTGCGATTTTCTGGGCAAATACATCTTAATTTTGTTATTGGAAGTGAAGAGGCCTTGAGAAATTAATTTCACACCCATGTTAGGGACTGTGACAGGATAAAATCAAAGATAGGAAAGTCTTCAAATAATATGCTTGATACAAACTACCAATGAAGGTAAAGGCATGGAAGAAAAGCATTTATTGATTAAGACATACCAGCATTACAAGGAGAACAAGTTATAAGCAGTTATGCTCTAGTTAAGACGTTTAATATATTGTCTTGCAAATAACATTATCTTTGTATCTTGTCAAATTCAAAATAAGAGCATACTAATTTTAACAGATTATATGAGTATTTAAACCTCAAACCTTTGTGTGACTTATGGAGTGATTATTAACTTATGAGCTGATTTCATAAACAGATTTTCACTTCAACTATGTGCTCCCTTTTATTATCATGTAATATGAAATTTGAATTTATAAAGTATGTTAAAAAAGTTTCATTGCTAAAACTGGCAACCTTAAAACAATCAGAGGAGTGCTTTGAGAATCCCATCAAGGTACAGCAACTTATGATAAATATGACTAAATTTGGGACAAACAAAACGCATAGACATACTTAAAAGAGGAGTTTTATAATGTTAATTTAACGTAATATGGGTTGGCTGTAAAGCATAACTTTTTCCATCTCAATTATGAATAACATGATTCATGGCATTCCATGGGAATAAATTAAGGAAGATATTTTGGCTGAAAATATTGTGAGAACTGTAAAAGTTACAGCAGTAAATCAGCTTCAATCAGACAAAAAGTAGTGGGGTGTAATCAACTTAGTATTGATTAGCACCATTCCAAGGACACTCCACTTAAAAGCTCATAAAGCTGTTAACATAAAGACCGAATTCAGCTAAAAGAACAGAGGTCTATAATTTCATTTTATTATATTGTTCCAAAATCAACCTTTCATAGTTAATATTTAATCATCATAGAGCGGTTTCAACAGTTTGTCCAGTCAAGGTAAGTTTAGTACAAATAATAAGACGTATTTTATCAATCATATTATATCTATGTATATCAACCTCGTATTTATAGGAGTAAGGTCAGTTGTGATATCAATGACATCAACTGATTGAGTCAGGAAATAAATTAGAATTCATTGTTTAACGAATAAATCAAAATAATTTTTAAATGTAAAAAGCCAGGCTCAAACCGTATTATTCATGACAGAGATTGCAAAGTCGGGGCATAACTTAAGAATGCTTGGACACTTTTGCAGAAATGTTAACTGCATCTTTCTGTTATGCCAATTTTCACTTCCCTGATGTATACAATAATACTGCACAAGTTCTTCTTGAGTTAACGTCTGCCCAAACTGAAGCGGATTTCGCTGATGTATAAAATAATATTGCACAAGTTCTTCTTGAGTTAACGTCTGCCCAAACTGAAGCGGATTTCGCTGATGTATACACTAATATTGCATAAGTTCTTCTTGAGTTAACGTCTGCCCAAACTGAAGCGGAATTCGCTGATGTATACAATCATATTGCACAAGTTCTTCTTGAGTTAACGTCTGCCCAAACTGAAGCGGATTACGCTGATGTATACAATAATATTGCACAAGTTCTTCTTGAGTAAACGTCTGTGCAAACTGAAGCGGATTGTGCTGATGCTGCCAACATTATGCCACTGCCGATTCCGTCCGAAATAATCAACGGTTGAGCTTGGAACTTTTTATCTGACGGAAATCATAAGCAAAATGAAGTCGTTTCTAAGTTTGATAATTATAATCTTTTTGTGAGGTAGCCGGACATTTATTGGCAGTTTTATTAACGCCCGAACAGGATTCTCCATTAAAGCTCAGTTGAAGTTATCATGAAAAATTGATGAGTTTTTCTGCGTTAATGTCCAAATTGAATGTCATATGGTGATAATGTTTCATAAATAACACTTTTTATTAGCATGCCTCTTGAGTTGGAAAGGGATACATCACTAAGTGATCTGATAAAACACTGTGTGATCTGATAAACACTGAGTGATCTGATAAAGTAGAAATGGAAAAAAACATACTCTAACGGATTATAGATAATGCATCTTTAGATACCAAACGAATAGAAGATAACATACAGAAAATTGCATTTTCTTTATAGTATAGTCCCTTTGAAGTCAGACAAAGTACTCAAGTTAGTGGAAGGCCGATAAAAACCCCTGGTTTCTTTGATAAGAATACATGCTAACAGATTATAGTTATATTTTAAACAATGATATTTATGTATAGATAAAGTATGAAAGAGGTTCACAAAATTAGCACATTGAAAAGCTTGTGTCAGAAGTTCTATCTAACAGGATGAATTTGAATTGATCCTTTAAATTTTCCTTAGCTAGGGGAGCATTAGTAAAATATTAAATTTGGAAAGGTTTATTTGTTTATCTCGACTATCTCATGCATTTGTATTAAATGCATAGAACTTCAATGCTATCAAAGACAACAACAAGACA
The DNA here is from genome assembly GCA_007657795.1 of Dreissena rostriformis. NCBI lineage: Eukaryota > Metazoa > Mollusca > Bivalvia > Myida > Dreissenidae > Dreissena > Dreissena rostriformis. Next base: position 22,666 of record VMBQ01000128.1, read on the forward strand.
TCCCAGTATTTTATGCATTTCATGTGAACACCGATGCCTTGTCGTATTATGTACATGGGATGTCAACTAGAAAATTAGCACGAACAGAAATACCATAGAGAGAGTAATATTTACAATTGGAATAATTCGAAAATGCCATACAAGGCAATATTTCCACACAGAGGGCTAGAGTTCTATTGGTGGCGTCACTATGTCGGCAACTAATTCTACCCTAGAAAAACGGGTTTTCATCAGTGAAATCATTCCAGTGTAATTTACTGTTTACAGTCTCTGAGAAACATTTGTTTGGATTTGGCAGTAAATCATAATGAATTATAGTGTTTTATGGAAACGATAAAAACACACTTGAAAACATATATATTCTGATATAAAAAAATCTGGCAATGAAACCTGACATAAATAATAAAATGGCCAAACAATCACATTTTTTTTAAATGGAAGTTATATGCAGATTTGCGATAATATTCACTTTCAAAATATTTCTACACGACAAATTATTACAGCAGCTGTAATTATTATTATTATCAGCCTTTAAGTTCTAAGGCAGTGAAAATGTATCCCAGGAACAATAAGACCCTTCTTTTTGTCAGAAATGTAGCTGTCAGTAACATTGGCTATACAATCTTGAAGTTTTAATGGAATCTAGCAGAAGGCTTTTGACAGCATGCAAGTTTTTGACCGAGTTCCCAACAGGAGTTTGAGAGCAGACATGTGAAAACAGAAAGAACCATGCTGATTTTGATGTCAGCTGTAACATGGCGGATTTTTTTTTATAGAAAGTGTCTTATACGTGTATCTGCACTTTAACACTGTATTTCTATTTAGTATTTTTGGAACATTTTTTTCTGACATGAAGAGGTTTTACTGAATCAAATATTCTTGAACTGTTATAATTGTATGCACACTGGATTCTGAAACATATCCTATCTACAAATGATGCATTTCTGTGTTAAATATAGATGTGGAAAAAACTCAATAATCTGAGTGTAAAACAAAGCCCACACATTTAAAATCCTTTCAAATCACATAGCATATCAACTGTTATTATTATAATGCAACTATCTTTGGTCGATAAAAGAGGTCAGCGCTAAAACAGTTGAGATCCGATTTACAATTATCAAACTGAGAATGAATGAACTATATTACCTTAACTATTTACGGAAAAAAAAACAACAGAAAAAGCTATTATGAAGGAAATAGCTGCCAAATAATTGCTTGAAGCTATCAAACCATACCATAAAAACTATTTCGAACGTCTATCGTAAATGCCCACACAACAATTTTGTTTCTGCCTTCACACCTTACGTATATTCGAACATATATATAAAAAAAAATGGCAGTATCTGAGCAAAAAAGCTGCGGGATTTCCAAAGTTTTGCTGCTTATTTTTTCAGATGAATATGCCAAGATAGTGGCGTCTGTGTACACAAGATATAAGCAATATACTTTCCCTGTGAGATTTTTGTTTCCATTATGAAGACTCCCAGGGGAATATTCAATTATATTTCTGGAACTATGTTTTTGTTACTTTTGGTGTGTGCAACATTACAGGATCCACACGGATGCTTGTCGGCAGCTAACTGTTAGACTTGTAGCAAATGGCGTGGAGACGTCTTATCTGCTGAGAAACATGGAACATAATTCCTCGACGTTTTGTCGGCAGTTTCAAAGTGAGACACATGTAGGAACAGTTTTGGTTTTCGGGATGTGATATATTTCAGGTTTCAGCAGTAATTAACACATTTCTTTCAAAGCAACACTACCGTCAGTGTTACATGAAATCTGAGCATTTCAAACTATTGGTAAACATATCAGGCATTTATAGGTTGGTTATCTGCAATATGTGATATATTGTAATCGTTATTTCAATATAGTGACAATATTTTCTGAGAAATGCAACATCTGTTGCATAGCTGCATCAAATGACATGCATCATACGAAAATGGGTCTTATGCCATATGCACATTCTAGTCAGAAGCTTCCCTGTCCGCTTATGAGATCAAGAAACATAGCATGACTTTATAGCGGACAGCCTAGCTCCTGGCCAGACTGCGCGATTGCGCAGGCTGGTCTGGAGCTTAGCTGGCGGCATGTGGTACTGACCCATTTTCGAATGACACAGGTCCTATTTGACAAGCAAATTTTATTTTCATCATCTAAACTAGAATACTTTAAATAATGGAGCATACAATGGCTGGGAAAAACAGACTTTTGAATGAAGTCATCAATGTACATACCATATTGACGTCATGATGGAAGGTCAATATTTGCGTAGTTCAAAATAATGTAAATGTTCTGAAATAATACATTATTCGTTGCGTAAGTGACTTGTTATGGTGCTTTTTATTGTACGAATGTTTATAATTAATGAAATATTTCATGGCTGTCGTGTTTCGATGGCTTGTATCACACATGCTGATTGTGTGAAAATCCATTCCTCTTGCACTGCAGGCTCGTGAACGACGTCATGCAATCAAGTCGTGCGATACAAGCCATCAGAACACTACAGTCATGTAATATTTCTTATTTATTAAATATTGTTATATCACACTAAAATTGCAATCATCACACAAGGGCTAAATCGAATCTATTAACCAAAAAGCAAGTGCAGATGGTGAAAATGTTTATAAATTGCCATGTAATAATTATGAGGCGACAAATCTGACTGGGGTCTGAATGGACATGTTTGGAGAGACATCTCTAAGCCAATTATTTCCCAATTATTTTGCTTGTATGCACAACTGCTGGACACTAATCAAGCCATTATTGATTGGAGAATGGGCAGCTACCGTATTTGTCATAATTCAAACCTTGTAATTCAATGTTCACACATGAGTTTTTTTATGGAAAAGTGTATATAAACTATTACTGTCGATGACTTAATACAATCAAGAAAGTAAACAAAGGCGATAGAAAAGCTTAAATTTCACATACAGCAAAACAAGAACAACACAAGGGCGAAATAAATAAACAGTGTTCAACTGTTTTCACGTTTGAATTCCGACATTTCCATCTTTGCACAAAAGAAAAGAAATACTTATATAAAAACAGAGCGCGGCAAATCTATAGAAATTAAAATAAAAAACTTATGAAAATAACACATCAATTCAAAGCTTATAATTTACCAATCACTATTGTGGTTGTAATCCCGCCTACTCAAATCGACCACCACAAGACAATTCAGCAACTCATCAAGCAGAACAGAAAATGTGCAAAACAAACAACAACAATATAAATCACAGATAAAATATCAGCTTTCTCAAGATAATCGCAAACTACCACTTTTCATTGTAAATACATTAGCTAGACTGCAGTAAGCCCCATGGGTAAGAAGGTTGTTTAAGGACATGGTTTGGAAGTCCTGACAGCCAGAGTTCAATACAACAAAATACCCTCATTAGCCCAAAGGCACGCACACATTCGTTTTCAGAATGAGCAGCGAAATCATTGGTTATCTGACAGACATGTGACTTCAAGTATGTTTTGTGAAACTATTGCAGCCGTGTTCAAGTCAGCATGATTTAGGCCTTTTAGTACGCGGATCATACATGAATAATATAATTGTGGAAAGAAAATACATTGGTTGATGTCAATTTTCCCCGCGTAAAAAAGCCTGTGTGCAAATAAATAGCCATTCTGCTGGGAACAATCGCCAGTAATCATTTATAGACCATGATTACTAATAGCCAGCCAATTTCAGAAATTGTCGGATTTTTGTTGGGAAGTGTGTACATTCCATTTTCTCATTTTGCTGAGCAGCAATGACAATTACTCTTGGCTGGTCCTTGTTATTATACTGTAGAATGCTCGATCGAATGCATGCTCTGTAAGTGATATTTATTCTATAAATGATGTTTATTAACAGTGCTTCATACGGATCATTTCACAGAGAGATCAGAGATCTTCATAAATATTGGTGGAAAAAAGTCGTGAGGCTATTAACCATCTGAACAGTGGATGCACAGGCTAATATGAGACGACAATTTACGCGCATGCATGAAACCACGTTTTCACAGAGCAAGGCTCAAATATGTTTTAAACGATGATTTTTACTTACAGAAAAATAGTTAAAGTAGTTAATATAGTTTTCACAAAATAAGCGCATTGAAACGCTAGTGCCAGGAGCTCTGAGTATGACAGGATTAACTTGAATTGACCCTGAAAATTGTCATTGAAACATTACTTAGGGAAGAATAAGTCTCCATATTAAATTTGGAAAGGTGAATTTTTTCATCTGGACTATTTAATGCATTTCAATGAAATGCTTAGAACTTCAATGCTATCAAAGACAACAACAAGACATCCCAGTATTTTATGCATTTCATCTAAACCCTGATGCCTTATACGTTATCGTATATGTAAATGTGATTTCAACTAGAAAATTAGCACAACATAAATACCATAGACTGAGTAATATTTACAATTGGAAAAATTGGAAAATGCAATACAAGGCAAAATTTCCACGCAGTGGGCTAGAGTTCTATTGGTGGCGTCGCTATGTCAGCAACTAATTGAACCATAGAAAAAAAGCTTTTCATCCGTGAAATCATTCAAGCGTAATTAATTGTTCACAGCCTCTAAGAAGGGTTTGTTTGGATTTAGCAGTAAATCATAATAAATAATAGTGTTAAGAAATGATAACAAACAAACTTGAAAACATATAAGTTCTTATAAAACAACTAAAATCTGGTAACTATTATTATTATACCGGATTTATATAGCGCCCTTTTCATACAAGAGTGCACGTTCAAAGGCGCTTTACATAAGAACATTTGACGTATCGCAGATACGAATACATTTTGCAACACAGTTTCAAAAGAAATCGATCAAAGCTACTCAATTATACTATAAAACTACTCTATTATACTTATACTATAAGTACTACGTAAAAAACATGCACAGTAACCCTAGATTAGAAAGATCAACAAGACACTATAAAACTACCCTATGTGTATAGCTATAAGACAATTATTGACACAATAAATTCTAAAACTTAAACTATAAGTACTACGTAAAAACAAGAACAC
>VMBQ01000128.1:27912-92459 GCA_007657795.1 Dreissena rostriformis
TTATTATTATTATTATTATTATTATTATTATTATTATTATTATTATTATTATTATTATTATTATTATTATTATTATTATTATTATTTTTACCCCCAAAGGAATAAATATGCTTCCTTTAAAAGGGTTAATTCAAGTGCATGATGATTGAGATTTTATATAATGCAATTGAATAAACCACTGCTTATGTTGCATAAGATTGGAGGAAGAGGTGAGTTTTCAGTGCCTTTTTGAAGGAATTCAGTGTTAGAGAACCACGAACGTTTGATGGAAGTGAGTTCCAGAGTTTGGGGGCAGCGTACATGAAACTTCGCTCCCCGTATGATACGGATTTAATCTTCGTTGGAATCACTAATGAAGTCGCTTCGTTCTTTGATCTTAAGTTTCGCTTTGGTTCGTAGACTTCAAGTAGGTTTTTAAGATAAACAGGCGATTGTCCATTTAAGGCTTTGAAAGCATTGGTGAGTATTTTGAAGTGGATTCTTTTTTCTACTGGGAGCCAGTGTAATTCTTTTAGGATCGGTGTTATATGACTATAGCGGGATGTTCTTGTGATAACACGCGCCGCAGTGTTTTGAACATTTTGTAGTTTCTTGATAGCTGATGTTTGTGTTCCATACAGCAGTGCATTGCAATAGTCTAACCGAGATGTGACAAGTGAATTGACCAAGGATTTTGTGGCATTTGGTGTAAGATATTGCCTGATGTGACCTATTTGCCTAATCTGACCGAAACATGATCTACTTATAGCATTAATATGGTGTTCCATGTTCATTCTTGAATCAAACCAAGCACCGAGATTTCGAACGAATTGTGATGGTTTAATTGTCGAGTCCCCTACTTTAACAGTTAACCCTTCTACGAACTTGGCGTTGTTTTGACTTGAAAATACTATGACCTCGGTTTTGTCGGTGTTAAGTTTGAGCATATTTGTATTCATCCACGAGATGATATCTTGGAGGCACTTTTCAACTCGATTTAGTGTTTCGTTTTGGGCTGCTGAAACCTGACGTTAATTATAAAATGTCCAAAAAATCACAGATTTTGTTCAATGCAAGTTATATACAGATTTGAGACGTTTTACCAATGTTCTGCTTGCACTTTCAAAATATTTCCACATGACAAAATATAACAGCATCTGCTGTTCTTATCAATTTAGCGCACATTATCAGCCTAAAAGTTCTAATGCAGTGAAAATGTATACCACGAACAATAAGAACCATCTTTTCGTCAGAAAAGTAACTGTCAGTGAAATTGGCTATACAATCTTGAAGTTTTAATGGAATCTAATATAAGCTTTTGACAGCATGCAAGTTTTTGACAGAGTTCCCAACATGAGTTTGAGAGCAGGCATGTGAAAACAGAAAGAACCAAGCTGATTTTGATGTCAGCTTTCACATTGCAGAAAATTATTTCCTAGAAATGTGTCTACTACATTAATCTCAATTTTGGAGCTGTATTTCTCTGAAGTAGTTTTGGACTACTTTTTTTAAATAAAGATGTTTAATCTAATATTCTTAAACTGTAATAATTGTATGCACACTGGATTCTGAAACATATCATGCATCTACAAATAATGCATTTCTGTGTTTTATATATACCGATATGTGGAAAAACTCATTAATCTAAGTGTAAAACAAAGCTGACACATTTAAAATCCTTTCAAAATCACATACCTAGTAATTGTTAATATTTGAATGCAACTATCATTGGTGGATAAAAAGGGTCAGCGTTGTGTGTACTGAGGGATAAGATTGTTTTTTTTTCTAAAACAGTTGAGATCCGATTTACAACTGTCAAACTGAGAATTAATGAACTATGTCATTTACACTATTTATGGGAAAGAAGTAATAAAGGGGTTTGTAAATTCGATCAGTGAAAATAACTTTTCAAATCATTGCATGATTCAATAAGTACATGCCATGAGAAAAATTTCAACCCTTAATAATAAAGCCAACACTATAATTTAGTTTCTGCCTTCCCACTTATTTATATTCGAAAATTAATAATAACCAAATTTTGGCCGCATCTGAGGAAAAAGATGCAGGATTTCAAAAGTGTTGCTGATGTTTTTTTTTCGATGAATATGCCAAGATATTGGCGTCTGTGTACACAAGATATGAACAGTATTCTCTCCCTGAGAGAGTTTTGTTTCCCTTATGAAGGCTCCCCGGGGAATATTTAATTATATTTCTGGATCTATGTTTACTTTTTGTGTGTGCAACATTACAGGATCCACACAGTTGCTTGTCGGCAGCTAAATGTAAGACGTGTAGCAGATGGCGCGGAGACGTCTTATCTGCTGAGAAATATGGAACATAATTCCTCCGACTTTTTTGCAGTTTCAAAGTGAGACACATGTCAGAACGTTTTTGGTTTTCAGGATGCGATATATTTCAGGATGCAGCAGTAATTTACATTAGTTAAGCGCCTTTGAAAGTGCACTCTTGCATGAAAAGGGCGCTATATAAATCCGGTATAATAATATAATAATAATAATAATAATAATAATAATAATAATAATAATACTAATAATAATAATAATTAACACATTGCTTTCCATAGAAACACTACCATCAGTGTTACATGAAATCTGAGCATGTCAAACTATTGGTAAACAGATCAGTAATTTATGGGTTGGTTATCTCCAATATGTGATATATTGCAACTGTTATTGCAATTAAATGATCTTATTTTCTGAGAAATGCAACAGCTGTTGCATAACTGCATCCTATGACTTGCATCATGCGAAAAATGGTCTTATGCCACATGCACACTCTAGTCAGAAACTAGCCTGTCTGATAATAAGACCAAGAGACTAAATATTCTATAAAATGATAGGGATCATATCCTTTAATATTCTGCCTAAGTATTGGCGTAGAATGATCGCTTATGATTTTCAAATCAAGAGATCAAAGGTCAAGGTCACAGGGACGACTTTGCTGCAAGTTGGAGGTATACTTGTTTTACAAACATATCTTGTATTATGGGTTATCAATGAATTTATCTGAAATGTTTATTTAGCTTTCAAGCTTTACAATAATTGTTGTACATTAATTTATTTTAGAAAGTGAAATTAGATAAAGAAATCATTTACATGGATGCGTTTACACTTAAAACTAAAAGTTGGGCACATAGCTTTGCATAAAGTCCTTTCAGCAAAAAGACTCATCATGAGATAATGATAGTTTTATAGGATCCAATTGGGTTCACTGGATAATTATTACCAAATGGCATCTGTCAAAATTGGTTAATCAAGCACATTTTTTCTGTATTGACTTAAAGGCATATGATGATAATAAGGCCCTGGTTATCTTATTTAGGATGCTTGGTCAGTGCCCTATTAGAGGGATAGCCAAAGTTGGGGAAGATTTGAAGAAAGTTGCCTAATTGATTTAGATGCAGTGTTATTTGTTTATGCAAATTGAATTGGCAGATGGACAGTGTGTTAGAAGTTGTTTGGCGAAAAACTCTTGTTACCCCGTGTCTGTCCAAATGACAAGCAATTCAATGATGCCCACATGTTTTATGTTCATGTTGTTAGGATGTATTGTTTCTTTATGTGGACGATGAGAATAACTTCATTCGATACTATTCATCAATAAGTATTATGCTATTCAAAGCTCATATTAGGATTTCGCTTATGCCAGCAGTATGCCATGCATGCAATACCTAGTTCTTTATAATGTAATTTGAAGCAGAATGCCCCTGTGACCTTGATGTTGAACCTCATGACCTCAAACTTAATAAACATCTTTGTTTCCACCCAAGAAACCACTATACCAACATTGCAAGACCATAACCTTCTGAAGATTTCTGTGGAAAATAATTTCCTGTTACAATCACTTGTGACATTTACCTTAAACCTGTGACCCAAAAATCAACGGTTAGCTTGCCTTTCTCCCAAGTAACCACTGTACAAATGTTAATGATCATATCAAAGTATTTGCAAATATGTACCAGAAATTTACCGTGACATGCGCCTATGACCTTGACATTTGAAGGTCAGAGCATTCTATATATGTGTGCTTCTTTAAAGGGGTGGGGGGGGGGGCTTAACAATCAAACAAATCCCGAGTGATTTATGGAATTTTAAACCCACAATATACTCTATGAACAAGACAATTTGATTTAAATGCCAATTTTCTCAAGAATCCTTAGCTACTTTGGGGCAATGCCTCGCTGTATAGCATGACTTCCATTCGATCATAGCTGGGCAGGTACCACTTTCATCCCATGATAAATACTATAATTGTTACAAATTCGTTCAGAAAAATGGGTTAGTTGTATAAGAAAATCATTTGAGCCTCTCTCTTAGAAAACAGGGTTTAATGCATGTGTGTAAAGTGTCGTCCCAGATTAGCCTAGGAGGTCAAGACGGGCTTATCAGGAACAACAGTTTCCACTTTTATGTAATTTTAGTTTAAAGGAAGTCTCTTCGAAATAGCAATCCAGTCTAAGCAAAAATAGTCATCCCTGATTAGCCTTTGCGTGACCAGCTCAAGCCCTCGCTTCTTGTAAATCATTCTCCGAAGGAAATTGAAAAGTTGCAACGGAATGACCCAGACGTGGGTTGTATCATCCGCTGGATGGAGAAAGGCCTTAAACCATCCAGGGATGCAATTGCCGGTGAGTCACCTGCTGTTCGCAATTTATGGCTGAACTGGGATATCCTCTATTTGAGGGATAAAGTTCTTTGTAGAATATATCCTTGTAAGGACATGACCATACCAGATCAGCTTGTGTTACCAGGATTTTTTAGGAAAGATGTGTTAAAATCGTGTCACAGTTCTAGTTTGTCGGCCCACCTTGGTATTGAAAAGACAGTGTCTAAAGTGAAGTCATCTTTTTACTGGTATCAAATGAAAGACAGTGTGCGGGACTTTATTCATAATTATACAGTGTGTTGTCACAGGAAAAGACCAGTCAAACAAGGGAGACATGGTCTTACAGAATACTCAGTGTCTAAATTATTCCAAGAAGTGTGTAAGCTGCTTGAAATTAACCAAACAAGAACTTCTGCATTTCATCCATTCGCCATGTGTGAGCGTTTTAATCAATGTCTTTACAATATGATATCATCATTCATCAATGAAGATCAAACGAATTGGGATGAAAATTTACAGTTAGTGACATCTGCGTATCGTGCAAATGTGCACAGTTCAACAGGATATAGTCCTAACCAACTAACGGTTGGTCGTGAAGTAACTTTACCAATTCAACTCCAATTTGGATGTTTCCCAAAACAACAACAAAATACAGAATCGGAATATGTAGCAAGCTTGAAAAATAATTTAGAAACAGTGTATTCACTAGCAAGGAAGCACATTAAATCTGCAATTAAGCGCCAGAAACGTGATTATGATTCAAGAGTTTATCTCAACACATAACAAGTCGGTGGACTTGTGTACTGCTTGGACAAGACTAAAATAACTGGTCGGTCGAAGAAACTTGAGCCAATTATCTGGCAGAGACCATTTATTATTGTCCGGAAATTTAGTGATTTACTATTTGAAATTAAAACAGACCTGAAGAAGCCACAAATTGTTCATCAGGACCGGCTTAAGAAAAACTATAGTTACTTAATTCAAGACTAAAAATGAAAGAAGCTCAGGAGAAGGAGATGGCTTCCCAGCAGTTGAAAAAAAGAAATAAAAACAATAATTTTTCAATTATAATACCTGCAAAAGCAAAACCAAATGTTTCTACATTAAGAAGGGGACTTTGAAATAGAAGACAGACTGATTTTTTCAAGGCAAAATAATGGGTTGTTGGAACCACCAATGATGATGGGGACATTGTTCAGATAATATAATGTTTAACTACCACTCTGGAGGTCGTGGGTTCAATCCCCGGCTTGAGATCAGCATGACAAGATAGCTTGTCGTGCGTTTCATGCGGACGTATATGGTTTGGTCGTGAATGGCGCGAGGACGTAAATGGCTTGATCGTGCATGGCGCTAGGACGACTAGATGGCTTGGTCATGCGTGGTGCGAGGGACGACTATCTGGCTGGGTCCTTGGTCGTTCGTTTGGGTCGGAGGCTGGATGCTGAGACCAAAGACTTTTGTGAGACAAATCTGTTGTGTGACCGGGAACTTTAGAGAACTGTATTGTGCGAGTTGGATTTGACTATGAGAAACTAAGAAAAACAAAACAAAAACTAACAATAACAGACGGATACTACTGTGTTATATTGAATGACACTAAATTTTGGAAAATTCACTTGTACATGGTGAATCTATAAGCATTTATACTGTGTGTGACAGTGTATATATAATCATTTTGGACTCTTTTCTAAAATTTTGGAATTATAATATGTGTCTCTCATTATTTAAAATTGCTTTGCTTTAGGTGTAGTATGTTGAAAGATGCTGTTTTGTTTTTATCTGTCAGAGATATTGTATTAATTTGGTTTTGTGTTTTTTTTTTTTTTTTTTTTTTTTTTTTTTTNATTGTATTGGGAATAATTATTAACAGTATTTGTTTAGGAACTGTTCATGGATAAAAAAAATATGACTTTGTGTGGATGAAATTTTTGAATGGCACATGCCTGATAAAAAATATTTTATTTTTAAATTTATCCATATTTTTTTTTAAGGTAGCAACAGAGAAAAGGTAGCAACAGAGAAAAATAGTATGTAAATAAACTGTGCGAATGTGTCTCGTAATCATGTATTACCTTGTCGCTAGGAGGCTCCAATCCGAAAGGAGGGCAGTGTTGTATTTTTTTTTTTCCTTAGCTTATTTTGGCCATTTAATTATGATCTAGTATAATTGCTGATCTCACACACTTCTGATAAATACCAAGTGAAGGCCATCTCTCCTGTGAGTGGTGACTCACATACCTCTTAATTAATGACTCAAATCTTCCGGCATTTAAACCATGACTGTTTGCCAGTAATGTTTAAACTTGTATAATAAATCCGTCGATTTTACATGGATAGTTTTATCTCTGCAGTCACTTCTGTTGTTCCGGAAGTGATGTAACTCTTTCCCTGTCGTCACTATTGTTGTTCCGGCAGTGATGTAACATGTCCCTGCCGTCCCAGCTATTTTATGAAGGGGACTATACAAGGCCCAACTTGAAAAAGGGAGGGAGGACATGGAAACGGATTGATGCTTTAAATATATGTTGTTGAAAACTTGTGCTTTAAAATTGTAGTCTTATATACGTGTTATATCTTTTTATACTAGTGTGTTTCTTAGTGTCATTTCTTAGTGTATTTCTTGAATAAAAGTGTTAAGAGTGATTGTGAAATAAAGTTTAGAAGAAGATATTCGACTCAGTTTTGATTTAGTCATTGTTCACAATAAACAACGTGGACTGGTGGCAGCAAAATTACCGCTGAGAAATTGCCCAAACTGATCCATGTTGTTTTGGGCCATGCGCTAAATGACCGTGGGGAGAAAACGGTTACACTATATTATAGTCCGAATTTGTTGTGTGTTCAACTCCTCTTAAAGTCCTGAGTGGATCTTGCTATTCTATTGTGAAAAAACATACAAAGGGCCAAAATTATGCAAAAACTATATTATAATCCAAAAATGTTGTGTTTAAAACTCCTGTTTACGTACTGGGTGAATCGCACTCACACTTAAACAGTTGTGAATGACTTGACCATATATATGATCATAAAGACAGAACTTTGTTTTTTTATCCACTATTGAATAATTATATAGTCTTAAAAAATTGAGTTTTCCACTCCTCTTTAACTTCTGTGTGGAGCTCGCTTAAACCTTCACAGCTTTTAGGCTGAGACCAGTTTAGGCGAATTATGGCCCTTAGTCTTTTGTCAACTGTAGAATTTATGGTGAATGTATGGATGTGTCCAAACATCTTTCCTGGCAGCATGAGTGTCTGTGGCATTTTTAGTTTGGTAGTATATGATTTTAAAAACTAATGTTAAAGCGTTCAATGAACGCATCTAATCTCTTTAAATCATGTTAACACTGACAATGATATATGTTGTTAAAGCAAAACATTCTCATTTAATTACACCAGTCAATTTAAAAGAAATATTTATCAAAAGTTCTAAAATTACTTTAGATTGGGTGTGCCTTGTTTTCATGTTTAATCATTGTTTTCTGCACCTAAAAATTGTTATTATCATAAAAGGCAGATTTATTTGCACCAGTTAATGATGTTTGGATTGCTTCTGATATTTACCCAGACTGTATGGAGAACTAAGTACACAGAGACTGCATGTGCTAAAATAATGGATTATAAAAGATCTGAGGATAAATATTGAGAGCCACATTGCGCGCCTATGGTTTCCAAAGCATGCAATGTCCTGTTTCAGCATGATGGAGGCTTAAACAACGCAAATGTATATTGCAAAGTCTTCTTTGATATATTTTTCATCCAGAAACAATGTGACTATTTACGAGAGTCTCTTGAAAATAGGCTCAGAGCCATATTTGTGGACTGAAGAACTGTACATAAATGTGACAAACAAAATACTGATAAAATGGTCATATGATTGCTAATAGATAATCAATTATTTGTAAAGTATGTAGAATCTAGTTTTTAATTTCAACTATTTCTCTGAGCTAAAATCTAATCCCATCTGAAATGTATCCAAAATATCTCTAGGATTCGGAAAACAAAGGCAATTCGATTTCCATTTTGTTGGGAAAGCATTATATGCATTAAATATGCTTGAAGCAAACATATGGGGTGGAGTGGGTGCTATTTGATTGGTGCATTACATGAGCCTCGTTCTGGGAAAACTTAATACATGTTCGTAAAGTGTCGTCTCAGATAAGCCTGTGCAGTCCGCACAGGCTAATCAGGGACGACACTTTTTGACTTAAATGGATTAATGCTAAGAGGCTTTCTTTAAAATTAAAATATAATAAAAGCGGAAAGTGTCGTCAAAGATTTGCCTGTGCAGACTTCACGGGCTATTCTGGGACGACACTTTACACACATGCTTTAAGCCTGGTAATCATAGAGCGAGATTCATTTGGCTTGCAACAAACAGAGGGGGTGGAGTGTGGGCTTATTGATATGATTATTTATTTTTTTGAAAATTGAATAGTTTTGGTAAAAGCTATTTTAGCCTGTCCTGTCTATGCTGAATGTAAATGATATGACTTCTAAACACTTTGATTTTTTTATTTAAGAAAATCCGCACAAAACACTAGCATTAAAATAGCAAAAACGTATGTCTCTACTAAATATCTCTGGCTTAATTCCATCAAAAAAATAATTTAAGGAAAGTAAAAAAAATAACAAACCATAAGTGTCAAAGCCTACAAGGAATGATATACCGATAAAATGATGGTCTACAGGCTTTGGCAAACTCATGGGCTTCATACAAAGCCAGCAGTGTCTAAGATACTAGACAGGCACCTCAACGGGTGATAAATCATGGAGATAAGCCCTAGCGGAGAAAAGATGAGGCTTCAAAAGAATTTATTAAAGAATAAAAAAAGAGAGGAAAAACAAATTGACATGACCTACTTGCCGATATATAATTGCGTCTAGAAAATTCTGAAAACTGCATAGGCCAGTTTAGGACAAACACTGGCTAAATTTTTTATTTTTATGATGAAGACACCAAAGAAGTCATTATCAAATACTGTCGCAGCAAATAATTATGATGAAGGCATCCAACAATTCTTCGAAAATTTAGTACAGATGGTTAACTTTTAAGTCGTTATTAAAGTGATTTCAGACAATAATCCATTCATGATTTTTGTATTTTGAATAAATGGTAAAGCAAATTAAATTAATGTAATAACATGTGAATTATATATCAATATATCAATTTAAGAATTGTGAAGAAACAAATATTATGCAGACTAAGGCTACTCGGTTTAACAAAATTGAGGTAAACCAGACCATGCAAGAAATATGGAGAAAGTAAAAATTATGACACTATGCTGTTCCACCCATTCAGTAGATATAAAAATAACGGCTGGTATATGATATTATGTGTGAAGAATCTGACATTCTGTTATCGTCATTAACTGAACCAGACCATGGCTTGCATAATCAACATTTTCAGAGAAAACATTTGAGCCTCAACCAGGGAAAACGGGGCTTCATGCAGAATGATCCACAGCCAATTTCTTTTTTTGTGCGAGAGGGAGCGTTAAGTCAGGGTACAAGCATGATATTTCTGGGATGTCAAGCCAGTGTGTTTGGACAAAACCACAGGTCTGCTGATTCAATGGTTCACAAACTCAAACAAAACTTGACACTTTCCGGTAACTGGAAAATATTTTGCACTGAAATTATGTATTTGAAATTCTTCTTTCACATAAAAGTTGTGCATCATTTAAATTGAATGATCAGGATTCGCCATGATTCAGCAGTTATATGCAGTCTTGAAGTTGACATACTTAACGGATTATGGGTAAAATTGTAAAATTTGAGCCTCCAAATTATGCGCCCTGACAGCATGGTGCTTCCAAGATCTCAAAGATCTCATAACTCAGGCAAAAATTCTCTATTTATAATACTCATAAACTCCAGTACCATGGGTATAGTATGTAGCTTTAATTGCCTTTTTATCACCACAGCTATATGATACATTATTGATTGGTAACCAGCATTTGAACTGAATCAATTTGCCACATCTGAAGTGAATGATTATCACAGTGAGGCTTTCATAAAGCCACTGCCAGACATATCTACATTTTTATAAATAATAGGTCACCTTAGCAACAGGGTGCAACTGCAAGAACAGACTGGGAACAGATTCTTCTCACCTGAATATTGGTTACTTTGGAAACGATTTGTTTAATGATTTAAGGTGAAATCTAATGCCTCAATGTGCACCTTCTCGTAAATCAATCCTTTGATATACAGAAGCATGTTATTTTTGTATCCACTTATCTCTGTTCGAGCAATTACGAAGCAGAAATACTGCCACATAATCACCATGACTATCACAATAACGATGACATAACATTTATCATGGCCCATAGATAAACATAGATATAATAAATAATTATAGATTTACACTACAAGATAAGAAGATCAAACAGAAACTTGTTCAGAAGATCGAATCACAAACTTAAAGATAAATATTATGTTAAAGCTAAGTTTTCAAATGAAAACGGTCTAAACTGTCAAAATACTAGATAACAGTGTGTTACTTAAAAAGGTTTAAAGACCATAAGCAGTAAAATAATAATACTGACCGGAAGGTAGCTGTTGTTGGGCCACTCTTAAACATTGTTTGTTTGAGTAAAGTGTCGTCCCAGATAAGTCCGCCCAGACCAATCAGGTACAACACTTTCCGCCTCAACCGGATTTTCGTCAAGAGGAGTCTTCCTTCAAACAAAAGTAAAATAAAAGCGGAAAGTGTTCACCCTGATTAGCCATTGCGGACTGCACATGCATTAAACCCCCTTTTAAAAGAACATGGCTCAATATTAGAAGTTGTAATTACAATATCAAGGTAGCCACTTGGAAGATGTATTACCTTATGTTAAAATGGGGAAACAATCATTTAAGTACAGTTACAATTTTTTTTGTCATTATGCGTCTGTATTCGGTAGCAAAAACAGGGGATAGTTAATAATACACTGTTTCAAAAAAAATCCAATCTAATTTATTGCAATGTACGGAGAGGCTCAAACAAACGAACTGTAATTATACACATAATGGTGAGCCTACGTACATTTGATGTAAATGTTCAATTAAACCTATAAAAACCCATTTTGATTTTCATTTTGATTGAGGCTAAAATAAGATAAATGAAAATCGTATTCACTTTTTTTTAGAGTGATTTAAAGAATGTTAAAGAGGCCCATATTATATCAATTTTACTTATTTCAAACCTTGTATTTAGTTTAGGTCGATTGCATTGAAACCATAAGGCTTATGAAACGCTCTTGCTTCCTTTCCTGAGTAGAACCAGTACGTGGTGTCTATGGGGCATTCTTAAGAACGCTCCCTAACAGTGGGAATCGGACACCATATCTACTATATCATGTTGACCTTCACCTTTACTATCTTTAAATTGGAAGATGTCAACGTAAATAAATTTAATCTAGTCAATTAAACACACATTTATCAAAGTTTTCTAAAACTGTTTCAATCAAATGGATTGTCATTCATAGAGCTTTCATCCATATTGATTTATGCCTATATGATTACAATGATTATATTTACTGAGCAGTTGATCAATTGCTTAATTACAAAACTTTAAATGCACATTATGTCAGAAAAGGTATTCCACTTCATCACCACCTATCTCTGCAACTTGTGCAATAACTGTTACATTAATCGGTTGTGTACGCCAGTGCATATCTGGTTAATTACCTAACCACCCGGTGGTCTTGATGTGTTTGATTGAACTTCTCCTGCCATATAAGCTCTAATAATGCAGTATTCTCTGGAATACATTTGTATGGCTCCCCCTCGGAATACAATGCTGCAGTAAATTAAACAATGCCCACTTTATGCACTGAATAATTCATCAGCCCTCTTGAATTAACATGGGCTCAAATTATATTTATAACAATCCTTTTCTTATATTTCTTCTTTTTTTGAGTAAAAAGATTTAAGTTTAAAAAAAGTCTGAAGAGAAATAATGTGATTTGTCTTCAGTATTTTAAATAAATTACACTTAATTATTTGCTCTGGTTCAACACTAATAAATGTGTGTGAAGGGAGACCCAGTTCCTAAGCTATTTTACTCCTGGAATAATACCATGGTTCAGGATTTAATGACTTAAGAGAGATTACTACATCACCCAGAATGAATGACAAGTATGGGGTGAAATCATCAGTCAGCTTCATGGAATTGTAGAATGATCATGGAACTTAAAGAAGCATAAAAGTAAAGGCGTTGATGCCCTGGGAAGATCAATTGGAGAATACAAATTACATCACAATTATCTTGAAGCAAAACAAATGGTTGTGAACTGTACTACATGTATCCTTTAAGTTTATGGAGACAGTTTAGGTGATAGGAAAATGAAAATATCACTAGTAGAGAAATGCAAAGAACATTGTTTTTGATGCAACATACCCGACAATTGATATGTTCCGCATTCTGAAAAAAATGGTCTTAATGCATTTGCGTTAAGTGTAGTCACAGATTAGCCTGTGCAGTCCCGCAAAGGTTAATCTGGGATGGAACTTTCCACTTTTTGTATCCCTTTTCTCAGAGTGCAACCCATATGTAGTTTAATGTTGCACATTTTCATTGAAGAACCTCTTAACCCTTGAAAGGATTATAAACTATGAGAAATATTATTTAGTCATCATTGTAAAGTATCAACTGTGGTAAAAGATGACATTCAACGACATTCCATAGACTGAGTCTTAAATGCCTTTTGGGAACGTGCTCATCACGTGTGTGACCTCACACAGAAAAAATAGTGTTGCCCAACCCACGTACTAAGTCTGTCTGCTGCACATTTTTAAGATGTTGTTGAGAATTGTAAATGTTAAACAAATGTGTAGATCTGATCAACATTTTATGAAACTGGAGTTCATGCTATATCATGCCACATTTTTTGCAATCGTCTGCATCTGCATAGCTAACTACTCAACATAATATTAACAATATTCCATTTTACTCTGAATCTGACAACCAATTTTCAGATGGTACCAATCAGCCTATCTGTAAGCTCAACATGTTTCCCTTAAACACAATTGAGTGGAAATCGTGTCATCATGGCTCCCATCTCATGGTCAGTCCACAAAGGTCATGTTCACAGGCAGGGTTCATCATACATCATTTAGATGTGCTGGGGAAATGTCAGACGATAAATGGAAATTATTTATGGGCATAACAATGAGTGATGCATGGTAACTCCACAAACAGATTTTTTTTTTACATTTCATAACAATTCCACTGACAACAATATTTGGAACGCAATATAAATACTGTCGATTCATTTATTCCAAATAATGTTTAACAACCTTATTTGCATAAAATGCTTGATTTCTCCAGAACTGCATGAGAACATGATTAAACATAAAGTTATTACACCTGAAGTCTAACGGATAGAAACATGTTGAGATATAAATGTATTTTTATAATATTTATATTGCAATTCCTCAGTTAATTACAACATAGAACAAAGGCTGTTGCATTAGCTAGATACATTATTAATCTGTTAATTGCTTTTATGGATGACTATTACAGACTGGTATTTTTTCACAATGGAAATTTATCTTCCCAGAATATTAGTGACAGTTAAATATTGCTCATATAAAATAAATATTTTACGGTTCAATTTTGTTTGCACAAAATCAACCGTGGCAGACTAGTAAACTATGTGATTTATATATGAAACCCTCTCTGGAAAAACGGGGCTTAATGCACTTGCTCAAAGTGTTGTCGCAGATTAGCCTGTGCAGTCTGCACAGACTAATTAGGGACGGCACCTCCCCCTAAACTAGATTTTTGTTAAGAAGAGATACTCTATGAACGTCAAATAACATAAAAGCGGAAAGTGCTGTCCCTGATTAGCCTGTGCGAACTGCACAAGCTTACCTGGGACCTCACTTTACTCACATGCATTAAGTCCCGTTTTCTTAGAAAGCAGCTCGTATGTTATAAAATGGAATCGTTGTTTCTCCAATTGTCAATAGAACGGTTATCTAGATAGAAAATCTGAACCCCTTGAACACAGACAGAAACAAACAATAATGTGTAAATTATAATAAAGCAATCATATTAATGTACATTATGCAAATGATGCTTACTTAACAACATTCCAGTGCTTTTGCATACATACTTTTAATAAAAATATCAAGAACTTTATATCTTAAGCTTGTGTAAGTGCAAGACACCGATTGTGCATGCCGAAGAACAGTCAGTTCTGAACATAATTAACTTATTCGTTTTTTCTGCACAGCTTTTAACCTTAGGACAAGAATTTGGCAGCCAACCCGCCTCCTAATGTGTGGAATTATCAAGGTGGAAAACCTGTGCGCAAGATATAATTTTATCATTGTTATCACTTTTATGGATGTATTAACCCCGTGCAATCAGGTGTACTGGAGTAAGTCAATGAACATGACGCATATCCTTCATAATGGAACACAAAAACAGTTGCTGCGTGAATATGGATCAAAGTAGCATCAAGGTAGCAATAAAACGCTTTCGATTTTCTATTTGTGATACATCAATAAGTAACATCAAAGAGGTTCAGGCTTATGCTAAGAATAGTTTGGTATACATTTAAGACAACATTTCTTTGAAATTGAGTTCTTAAAGTTCCACACCCATACTATTTAAGCTCTGCTTAGAATCCTTTCATAATGACTCTATTGTATGGTATTATTCAGGGGGAAAAAAAGCGACACTGATATATCGGAATAATTATTGTACAATTGTTTCGAAAGAATATTGATCGCACACCTAAAAGTACACATGGAGGTGTTTAAAATTGCACTCAGCAGTGTATAGAAATTAAACAATGCTTTTTATGTTGTAAATGTCGCGGTTTCATTTTCTCAAAATTATTTCTCAGGCCCAATCTTTGTCTAACAAAGCTTTTTAGACATTATGACATCGCCCGTTCGGCTGTACTTTCTGAAAGAAAAGAAACCCAGTAGGGAACTACTGTTATATTTCTGTGACCAGGTTCTTGTTTATTTAAGCTTGATTGCATCAAAAGCCTAATAATAATTATTAAAATGCTTTAGTAATTTTGTGGGTAAAACTAATAGTTTGCATCTTTGTGAGAGACCTTAAGAAAACTCACCCAGTGGGGAATAAACTTAACTGTGCTTAAATTTTAGTTTATTTACCTGAAGTGAGTTTATTTGTATGGGTTTATGTTACGTTTAAATTTAAATGTGTTGTTCATAACTTTATGTACAATTTAATTATCAATTTCATGATCACACTGTAAATTAAAGAGCCTTTATCCTGCTAAATAGTCCAAATAATAAGACGTCATCTACCGATTGATGTATATCAACATTATATTTTTTTAGGAGTACCTGCTACAGTGTCATGTAAATTGCTTTTCCATTTGGTTCTTTACCAGTTTATAATTGTAAACTATTGATCAAAGCTTTTTGCACTGATCTCAATATCAAATAATCCTTAAAATCACTGCAAAATGTGCCATATGCCATAAGACTGTTGATTACCGCTAAGCCAAATATTTGCACAGCCATAGCAGTGTCTAAATGCTGATATTTTGAATGGCTGTTCTGCTGTATTTGAATTCCAAATATAATCAACAGTTGTTTAATGCCCACAAAGATCAAAGGCTAGTAGATTTTCAGCCCTATTTTCATCACATGCTTGACATTTCATGAAGTTATGGACTTATCGACAAAATGTCATCTATTTTGGAATCTTCTTCTTTTAACTCTTATGAAATCCATATTAAATGATTCTAAAACAGTTTATCAACATGTCACATGATTCATTTGTTTAATAAATCAATCGTTCACCATTAATTATCTTCAGCTCTTTGGAAATTGATTTAATTGATTGAAGATTATTGCGTGGTATTTTATGATTCATCAATCTAGTGTGACTAACATGCTACTGGTGGTTTGCTTGCACTTTCCCATTTTCAATAAATCATGTGAGCATGGCAGGTATTTTATACCAATCATATCCACATTATTCACTGAACATTCAAAGCCATCTATGTAGTGTTGTATTTCAGATCTCCTGACAAGAATGTGCAGGGCACCAGACATATAAGTTCTGTCAATAGTTTTACAGCTATTGACATTTGTTTATTTTGGTACTAACATTTTGTGCATAGCATATCCTGAAACCTAAATAGCTCAATATCAATTTGACAGTTAATAAGTTGCTAGATCTCATTATGGGGATAAGCAGTGCTCAAGAACTATTACTCTTGCTTCCATATATTTAGAGTAATTGCCATTTGTTTATTTTTTAATTAAATAAACATTGAGCATATTTTGAAAACTATAAGAGGAATCATCTTGAAACTTTATAGGTAGCTTATTTTCGATGATTAGATGTGAAATGCACAAGAACCATAACTCTGGCTTTCATACTTTGAGAGTTACTTTTCTTTATTTTATTTATTTCATTTACATTTGAAAGGGGCATATCTTACAAACAATACGTATATCAACTTGATATTTCATAGTTAGATAGATCTCAATTATTTGGAAGTGCAGTGCACAAGAGCCATAACTCCTGCTTTCATCATTTCACAGTTATTTTTCTTGTGTATATTTAATGCTGAAATTTAGTCTATGGCATATGTTGACAATAATTTTATGAACCGTATCAAGCAAAACTTCATGGGTACGATTAAGCTTGAAAATTGTTTGGAAATCGTTTCTTAAAACTGAATTGCATATGCTCTCCGACATAGCAGTATGCGGGGGGGGGGGTATTTCAGGCACACCAATGACAGTTCTAACATTTCTCTTCTTCAGAGAAACAGCAAGACACCACTGAAATCTGGCCATGAAGATGTCCGAGCATCTACCTGGGGGTTTAAGGTCACAGGGGGGCAGATCTGAGGACGACCTCCATGGTGAAATTTCCAAGGTCACCCTAGAACCTCCCACCTTGAGGGCAACGAGATTCCCTCAAGGTAAAGATCATCCTTAGGCCTTTCATCTCTGATGGATGAGCAGACCGGAAAGCCGTCCAGGTCAGGAACAATGACGACAGGGACCACAGGGAATGGAATGGTGTTTGGGCGCGATGCGGTCGTGGAGCGAGAAAAGATCAGCGAGAAAGCTAGACACACTTTTGCGGTCATGAACGCATGGTTTGACGACATGGTTCAGGATCGTATCGACTTGGACAACGGATTTGAGGTCGGTCTGATATCGGGAAGCAGACAGGACTTTTTGGAGAAGATTCGGAACGTGTGAGTGATAAAGACTCCACCGGCAACGAAGAAAGAGAGAGCGAAAGTGGAGCTAGCTGTCAAGACGATTGATGTTTCTTCTGAACAAGATTCTGGGAAAGGGACAATATATTGATTTACGTATTACACTTCTACATAGTATAACAAACATATCGATAAAGTTTCATGTTATGAGGTTAAAACTGAGAGACTAGTTTGCGACAGCATGCAGACCAACAGACCAACCAACCAACATACCTACAAACCAACAGACCATCCAACTAACAGACCAACCTACCAACAGACCAACCAACATAACATAACATAACATAACATATGGTTTATTGTAATGCAAGGCCTCCGGCCCAAAATACAAATGTCCAATAATCATCCAATGGTGGTGACAGAGATATGTTAATTAATAATTATATTATAAACGAGCAGAACATGTACCACAAAGACATGAGCATGCAATATATATAACATATCATATCATAACTTTGACAAGTAAGTAATTCAAGTTATATGTTTCATAATAAAAGTAATTATAACGTCAAGAAACACTTTTATATTCAATTAAGTATCAAGCAAAAACGTCTTCCGAGTAATAAACGCATCGTTCATATATTTTGCAATAGCAATTACACTCTTTCTGTCATATTCCGACATCATTGTATAAAACAGATTTAAAGTTACATACTGGTTTCCAATAATGTCCATTAAATATTTAAGTCTTAACTCATCATATAATGGGCACACTAAAACAAAATGGAATTCGTCTTCAATTACACAAACATTGCGTTTTAAACAGAAGTAACAATATCTATATTCTCTATCTATATTCATATGTCGGCCTTTTTCAATTTGTAGTTCGTGGCTTGAACAACGAACATTCGATAACGTCCTTTTTAAAATATAAGGTAAATCCATGTTTAGGTATCTCTCTGTATTCAGGAGAGTTTTGAAGTATTTATAATGTAGTGCTTTTGGAGATGTATTAATAAAATCCTGCATCCTTTGAAGCGCACAATCTTTAAGTCTTCTTTTATAGAGATTCATAAAAGCACTGACGTTTCCAATTTCACCGGCTATCCAAGCAAACCCGAAGCCATTTTCAAACAGAAGTTGTTTAACTCCGGTTGCCCACGTTGTCTTGCCGTCGGTGTCTAAATAACGTAGCATCAGGTAACAGTTTTTCGGATACCTTTGGTCTTCCATTCGAGTCAGCTTTGTCCAATACTTAACACAACGCGACATATAAGTAACATTTAAAGGGTGCCGTCCACATTCACTCAGAGCGAGGAAGTGTGGTACATTTCGATTTAAACACGCCACGAATTTGCAAAACCGGGAGTGTACACGCTCAATAGTTTCATTGTATCAAAACCCCCATATCTCTTAGGAGTAACATAAAATTGGGGTCACCATTGCATCGAATAGTTTAAACGCATCCTTAGGTTGGAATAATCCAAATCGTTTTTGAAATCTGTATATGTTATCCACCGCTTTCGAAGCTTGTAGACTTAATATTTCCTGGGTTTTGGTCCATGACAGGGTTGGCGTAAAAAAAGCTCCCAGGTATTTATAATTCTGCACAACTTCAATTTGTTCACCGTTAAAAAACCACTTTTCATAGGATCTTAGCGCGCCTCCGTTGCGAAACACCATAATTTTTGTCTTTTCAACAACAGTCTCTAGTAACCCTCCCCACCCCCCCCCCAAACATAAACAACACACACACACAATTTTGTTTGCAGGGGTATAAGCAAATTGGTCCCTCGGATTGGGACAGTCACATTAAGCAATATTTGGGATCGACAAACACACACATGCATGAAAACACTGACAGTGGTGAAGCTCAGTACCCTATCATCATCATACATAAAATGGAAGGGCCATCCAATTGTACAATCTTAATTTAGCTGACTTAAGATAAGTGCTCGAATTAATAGAACAAAATTATGAAAAAAATGTTTAAAATCACAAAGGAAATACATAACTAAAAGTACTTTCAATGTTTATACTATGGCCATTAGGCCACGAATATAAAATATGTACACCAGGCTAAAGTCTATACAAAGAGAAATCTATTATAATACTTTCCAATGATCAAAGCAATCCTTTCTGTGGAGCAAACCAATCTGATGACCATTTCTGGGAAATCATTTCCGGCATGAATATTTATATACCTCGAACCATGCACGTTCATGAAAATGGATGATAGAATCATTAGGGACTTAGAAAATCATTCATGCCATTTACACAGTATGAATATAATGAGCTGCTTCATGCTGCCAACATAGCTCCAGACTAGCCTGCGCATTTGCAAAGTCTGGTTAGGCAAGACCTTGTCCACTTTAAAGTCATGCAAGGTTTTGTAGTCTTATTAGCGGTCAGGGTAGCTCCTGACCAGACTATGCAAATGCGCAGGCTGGTCTGGAATAAAGCAGGCCGCATATGGTACAAGACCATTTTTGCACGATTTGGCTCATTTAGTTTAACAATTTCAGTGCTATAAACTGCTGTTCTGATTTACAACAAATGTATACACTGCAGAAAGTAATCATCCAATAACATCTTTAACAATTCTCATGTTTACTATATATGCACAGAAATATGTAAGATAAACTTCATTTATGTTCTGCTGTCTGATTTTCAGAGCAGTGTTAGTTTGTATGTGCTTGTTATTCTAAGAAGCAACCGTATGTGCTTGTTATTCTAAGAAGCATAAACACATAACATATATAATTTACAACAACCCTTTCCTACTCAGAAGCACAAACTGGTTTAATGCAACCAGCATAAAACCAGAACAGCCTGCTGGTAACCCGCAGTCTGTTCGGGTTGTATGCTGTTTGCTGCTCATCAGTATTTTAGGGCTGGAAATGGAGCCTTTAAAACTTGAATCTAGTAAGAAAGGTCTTTAATTAAATTGGATTTTCTAAGAGACTTCAAACGTGTAAAAGTGCAGTGTAAAAGTGCGTCTCTGAGTGGTAAAGGGATAAAGTGATAATGGCATTGTGACAAGAAAACACAGAAAGAGACAACGGGTGACAGTGGTTTGTGACTGTCCTTTTACACAACAAAGGGCAAAATACAAAACTGAACAAAGACGGTCGGATGCTCTAATTGCCGCAGATGGCAGTCATTGATAAATATCATTCTTAGAAAACTTTTAATGGCTATTACACAAAAGCCATGGGAATGGATCGGATGCTTATAGTATTGTAAATGCTGATTATCAGGTATCTCTGGTACACACTCAATTGCGCAAGAAAAAAAATCCCTAAAAATTTGGTTCCTACATTATCCAGTAAAAACAAGCATCTCAATGCCCTAATGAAGCGACTATTTTCAAATTATAATTGCTAAATTGAAAGAAGAAGATTTTCAACAGAATTGTGTGGTAAAATTGCCTACCCAAAATGTTTTTTTTTCCACAATATTAAAGTGGGAATCTTAATTTATTCAGTACCAAAAAAATCAAGTTTTTGTTCTCAGTTTGTGACAAGATTGTTTAAATAACATCTACTGCCCCTTTAATGTTAATTTTAAGTGGTTATTTCAGATAAGCCTTAGTCTGCATTACAGATTTCAATCTTATTAAATCTATTGTTTTTCCACAAGAGGTCAATTTACTTGAAACTGAACAGTTCCTTCTTGAGGCAATTATAATCATCACAGGAATCAAACATTGTGTTTACTCTAACATTGAAGAACAAATGGTTGAACATACTTTTTTTAAAGAACTGAATCACAGAGAAAATTGTTTACATCTAGGAGCTCTGTTATTTCCAATCATGACCATCTTTCCAGGTCTTATTTTTTTCCTTAAACAATGGACTCCCAGATTTGGCATCCCAATCAATAAAAAAGCCAGATATTAATTTCCCTGCAGGCCAGAATTCAAGTATTCTCCAACTGATTTGAGATACTCCGTTGTCCTTCAGGGAGAAATTATTTTGTCTGTAGTAGTACTGACAGTGTTATTTCTCCCAGTGAGAGAATATTTAAATATTTATCAGTGCAAATTTGAATTTAAGTATCTTGGCCTTTCAGATGAATTGAATCCAGTCAAAGAATTTGTATCTAAAATTTAAATCTTCTTTATACAGAAACAAAGGAGCCTCCCTCTGGGAAAACAGCTGTTTGAAACTTATCTTGTAAACATATTTTGGAATAAATATGTTTAAATCAAAACAAGGTATAAGTCATGTGCGTACTGTGAAGGCTAATCAGTGACGACCTTTCCGCATGGACTGGCTTTTCGATTAGAAAAGACTTCCTTTAAACGAAATATACTGTAAAAGCGGGAAGTGTCGTTCCTGATTAGCCAGTGCGAACTGCACAGGCTTATCTGGGATGACACTTTATGCAGATGCATTAAATATTTGTGAATCTTGAAGAAAGGGAACCAGTGTTTTTTTCGCCATTTTGGGATTGGGGCCGGGTCCCTTTGTATTGGGGAATATCACGGAGCTTTTACAAAAAATTGGAATGTAGTGTTGTTGTTGTTTTGCCTACAAAATTGAGATTAACAGTATGATAAGGTCCCATTTGGGAAAAATATATACTTTTTTTGCATTGGTAATGGGGCCGAAAAACGGCCCCAACTTTGAATGACAAAAAACACTGGGCATCGCCTGCTAGAGCCTGTTATCAATCAGACAAAGACAGTTTAAACAGGTACAACGCTCAGGAAAAAACCCATTTTTAGACTTAAGAATTAAGAATAGCATTATCCCCAAGTAAAGCGCTTCAGGTTTTGCATAAATGCAAACTACTACTGGTGCTTATGTCATTAATAAAATGTTGTAAATGAAGCCTGAGGTTATAAGAGGTGGTTAATACCATTCAGACTCAAAATTAAAGCAATTGTAAATTATCATTTAAGAAATATTCTTTATTCGTAGTCTTAAGTCTGAGAATTGTTTTGTGAACACAGACCCATGTCCTCATGTTTGGCAAAAAAAATCTAATTAGTAAAATACTGGATTGCAAACTTTAACTTGTTCTACCTTTAAGAGCTTAAGGTATAGACTCAATGACTGAAAAGAAACAATTCCAATTTTACAACGATCTACATAATGGATTATAACTTTCCTTGATGTGAAAGTTGCTAAAATGCTCCTGATTTTGTAGACAGCTTCAGCAGATGTAATATTTTAAAGGTTTTACATATTGAAACTATGAAGATGAAAATGTTTATATTAAGTTCCAAGATAGTTACATTCAGGATAACAAATGTCAAACAAATCCTAGAATTCATCAACAGGTATGTGCCATAAAATTCAATAAAACAATATGTTGAGCTTTATAAACGTCAAGCACTGGAGAGAAGGAATAACAGACAAACTTAGGATTGGAAATTAATGTTTTTGATAGATGCGTAAAAGCATTTTGTCTTATAATATTTACTGATGCCAAGAAGAAGGGTTGCAACGGTTCTCGAAAAATAGTCAGATTCACAGGTAAAAAAAAATCCAGCGGCTTATCTGTGGCAACACTTCATGCACATGCATTTAACCCTCTTTTCACAGAGCGAGGCTCAATTGCACATGTGTCCTTGTAATTGCCCCCTCTCCCTTCAAACAGACGATGGACTAGAGTACCATATTGGATGTTGCCAGCTGATATTGCCTTGGAGTACACTTGACCAGTCAGACCAGTCAGACCAGTCAGATAAAATATCCATTATGCGTCATGCATGCCTTGCTGCATTTGCGTGTGCTCGTCGTTATGCATTATCACAGACCAGAGGGCCAACTACACTGATTACTGCCTGCCTTTTATTTGATTGGCCATTAGTTATCAATTAGCGGTCAGGGACGTTAGCGAGATCACCAAATGTTGCCAATGCAGTACAACAACACAATAAGGTCTAGATTCTGGCATTAACAGAACAGATCAAGTCTTTATTATGTTTCACATGTCACCTAATACAATGCACATGTATGTATTGTGACAAAAGTTTAGCACATATAAATGATATAATTACACAATTTCATAAAACATTGGAACATCCGTCAGTGAAAAACTATATGAAATATATATTGGGGGGGAGGGGATCTTTTGAGTTAAGTCAGCTACTGAGTTGTTTCAAATTATTAAAGAAGGATATCGTGTTACAATTACACAATGTAAATATTATAGCGGCGTTATCATACAGAAACTTGAAATATATTATCATGAAGCCTTATCAAGGCATTTTTTGGCAAAGTTATCACATAGATAAGAATATCATCATAATTGACAGTAAATTTGGCATTGTACATGCTTTAAATGACAAACTTGCGAATGCATAGGCTGATCTGGAGCTACGCTGGCCGCGTATGTCATAAGATCCATTTTCATGATGCGGCTCAAATTTACGTGGAAAGTAATAGAACATAATTGCATCATGCTATTTGTTTAAAACTCAAAGGGCAAAGAACTGCAGCCTGGCAGAGAAACTATGTTATTGCAACTTACGTCAATGGAGATGTGTTCATTTTTTGTCAGCATATTACATGATTTCAGAGTAATTTATTTGCCGTAAAAGGGACTTGTTCACAGTTTGGCAAAACGACAATTTGCAACAAAATCGTTACAGATTCAAAAAAGAGTGTTTGTATTATATTTAAACAATCAAAATAACATTAATGACTTAGAAAAAATATAAGAAAAATACTTATGTTCGTTTATTGATAATCATAAATTTATATGAAAAAATAACGTTTGTAATGGTTTTCAAACATAATTTAGCAAAAACGTGTAAAAGCGATATAACGTTAAAAGTGTGAGCATTCAAAGTCAAAAGCCCAGGTAGTGTAGTGGTAGCACATCAGCTTTTGCTTCTAAAGGCCCCAGATTCGAACCGCAAGTTTTTTTCCTTGCTATTGTATTACTTAAAACTATCCACACATTAAGTTTCGTTTATACATTCTTTTAATAACATTATGAAAAAAATTAAAATCTGTGAACCCCTTTTTCTCTTTTAATTTTGTGCCATTAATAATCTTCTACAACAAGTCACCAGATGTCAGTTATCTATTGTTAAATCAACATTTTTGTCGGCATTATTTATTGTTCACTTCTTCTGTACTCTTGTCATACAGGGTACTCCAACTCATGGTGATGTGAATCACATGTTGAACACTATCATATGGCAGAGTGAGGCTCATTTATTGTTCAGTAATTCTGTACTCTTGTCATACAGGGTACTCCAACTCATGGTGATGTGAATCACATGTTGACAAGCCATCATGCTCATAGTTTCCTGACCATCAGAAACCTTTTACTGATGACTAATCCAATATGCCACTGGATTAAGTCCATTAAACATGACATGTTCACTTTTTTAGCAGCTCTTGTCCGATTGTATCAAGTCCATTTAACATGGCATGTTCACTTGTTTATCAGCTCTTGTCCCCAGTGATTTAATGAGGCCTAATGTAAAGTAATGCGTTGTGTCCATCACTGTTCCATTTTGACATGTCACGGGTCATTCAGTTTCCCAGTTACCTGAATATGTGAATTTAAGTTTTGTTTTATACATTGTACGGTCATTAGTTTGCTTCTTTGCAAAAAAATAATCATGTTTGCATGTTTTGAGAAAATTGTGAACATTGCATACAATGCAAGAAAAAAGACAACAACAAAAAAAACTACATAGTCGACTCATTGATTTTGAACATTATATAACATTAAACTTGAGTGATTAGTCCAAAGAGGTATCAAAGGGGCCCAAATTGGACAGGCTGTCCCACTTGCTTCTTATCTGGGTTATCCGTCGCATTTGCTTATATGTTTCCAGCATTAGTCATCATTAATATAATTTATGCATTATTTGATGACTCAATGTCCGGTCTGTTTAAAAGCTAAACATGAAACCCAACTATGCGTCACCTTGCAACGTCACCTAGCAACGTAACCTAGCAACGTAACCTAGCAACGCTACCTTGCAACGTCACCTTGCAACGTCACCTTGCAACGTCACCTAGCAACGTTACCTTGCAACGTTACCTTGCAACTTTACCTTGCAACGTCACCTAGCAACGTTACCTAGCAACGTTACCTTGCAACCTGCCTGGCAGTGGATGACTGTACAAGAATTTAATCTATAAGTGTTTGCCAGGGATTTTTCAATATTTAATTAAGGTCCGAATGAGTCCTAATAGATATAACTGTAATCTGGAGATTCAAGGAATATGTCCTAAAAATCGATCATTAATGATTAATTCATGTATTGTTTACTGCAAGGTATTTGAGAATGAATCAGACTAACCTTTGATTTGAAATAATAAACAATAATTAGTATTTAATGTTACCAAAAAAAAACGTTTAGTTAGTAAATCAACGACGATGAAGCAAACATAAAAACACCAAACAGCACAATCGACTGTTAAATTCAACAAATACAAAACCTCTTAAACTAGAAGTAGAATAGCTCAAAAAAAAACTTGAATGACATAAACAAGATAAACAATCATAAGAAACAATTTAAAAAAAAACATTTTGTCACGACAAACTTTAGTACACAGTGAAAAAAAAACATTTAATTTTACATTTTCATGGTCACTTTACAACACATTATCAATAAATGTATAATTTATTTTACATTTAAATGCGTTGGTCCATATTTGAGATGGTCCTTTTGCAAGGGTGAAAACCCAGCCATGGGAAACGGCCATTACCACCTTTATGGTGGTTTCATTTAAAAATCTGAACATCCCCCAACTACAAGTTCATGGATGGTTGAATCAAGCACCATAAAAAACTACACACAGATGCAGTTGTTGTCATTGAGCCAAGATAAAATAAATCTTCTCTTCAGATGCAATATAAGTTTATAACAGCACAACCGAAGAGTTTTACTTTAAAATAAATAACTCTTAAATGAAGCATAACCTCTTGACGAAAAATTTGAATAAATACATCTATTCATACAACATAACGTTCACTAAGCAAACAGTATGTTTTTATGTATAACCACCTTTACCTTTAAGAATCATCATAATAAACAAACAATATTGCACCACATGTTAGAAAAAATCCAAAGAGTAATAATGTGTACATTTTAGAAGTCTACACAAGTTTGCTTTTTAATATGGCTGTTCAGGACTTGTTGAACCATTTACTGCTCATGCCATGATATGAAGTTGCTAAAGGTCAAGGTCATATTGTGTGATTGCTGTCTCAAAGAAGTGCTTTTCTTGATACCTCTGAAGTCTAAGTGAATTTTTACTTGTAAGACAGTAAGGTTATATTCAGGTGCTTATTTGCTGGTGTTCAGTCACAATATTTCTGATTATATTTAAGTCGCGCTCTGAGAAAAGGGGGTTTAATGCATGTGCGTAAAGTGTCGTCCCAGATATGCCTGTGCAGTTCGCACAGGCAAATCAGGGATCACACTTTCCCCTTTTATGAAAGTTTAAGTTGATAGAAAGTCTCTTCTTAGCAAAAGTCCAGTTTAGGCGGAAAGTATCGTCCCTGATTAGCCTGTGCGGACTCCACAGGCTAATCTTGGACAACACTCTACGCACATGCATTAAACCCCCTTTTCACAGAGAGAGGCTCATTTAGATGCTTATTTGCTGTATGGTGTTCAGTCACAATATTTCAGATTAATTTTATAAATGGTTGACAACATCAAGGATTGCATGGTTATTTTCTTGATATAAAAATATACATTCTGATTATAGACTATGTACAGATTCTTTTGTTGGGACGTGCATAAAAAAATATATATTTTGTTAAATTTTCAAGCTACAGATACACAATAAATTCAACTATTTTTTATAACAAATCATAGGATTTAATAATGATACAGAAAATTAATTTGAAAATGAAATCTATAACTGTTTTAAAACTCCACCATTAATTGATGGTTCTTGAAAGAAGTTATGGTAAGAATTCCCGTAATAAGTTGCTGAGAAATAGCTCGGACAAGAATTGCACTATATGTACAATGGAAAATTCCAAAGGGCCATAACTCTGTGAAAAATCATCCGACCATAACCAGCTGATAATATGCACATCTCCTGTTGGTAGTGAAGCTTCCCTTAACGTTTCATTGAATTATGGTCATTAGTTGCTGAGAAATAGCCCGGACAAGAAAAATTGCACTATAATTATGTACAGTTAATGGAAAATTTCAGAGGGCCATAACTCTGTGAAAAATCATCAGACCAGAACCAGCTGATTATATGCACATCTCCTCTTGGTAGTGAAGCTTCCCATAAAGTGTCATTGAATTCCGGTCATTAGTTGCTGGGAAATAGCCCGGACAAAAATCCGGACGGACACACACACAGACACACACACGGAGACACGAAGCAGCGACTATATGCTCCCCCATATATATATATATTGGGAGCATAAAAATCATCCGACCAGAACCCGGTGATAATATGCACATCTCCTCTTGGTAGTGAAGCTTCCCATAAAGTTTCATTGAATTCCAGTCATTAGTTGCTGAACCATTTGATGATTGTGCCATGATCTGAAGACTTGTTAAAGGTCAAGGTCATATTGTGTGATTGCTGTCTCAAAGAAGTGCTTTTCTTTATACCTTTGAAGTCCAAGTGAACTTTTGCTGGTAAGACAGCCGGGTTATATTCAGATGCTTATTTATTCGAAGCATGGTGTTCATTCACAATATTTCCAATTACATTTGGGCCTCGCTCTGTGAAAAGGGCGTTTAATGCATGTGCGTAAAGTATCGTCCCAGACTGACTTATTAGGGATGACACTTAATTCAGCCTAATCTAGATTTTTGATAAGAAGAGACTTTCTTTAAACCAAAAATATCATAAAAGCAGAAAGTGTCATCCCTGATAAGCCTGTGCAGTCTGCACAGGCTAATCTGGGACTACACTATATGCACATGCATTAAACCCCCTTTTTTCATAGCGGACTAATTTATAAATGGTCAACAACATCAAGGATTGCATGGTTATTTCATTGATATAAAAATATACATTCTGATTATAGACTTTTTACAGATTCTTTTGTTGGGAGGTGCACACATTGTTAAATTTTCAATCTAAATGACCACACTAAATTCAATTAAATTTTCTTACAATCTTTAAAACAAATCATAGGCTTTAATAATGATACAGACAATTAATTTGATAATAAAATTTACAACTGTTTGAAATCTCCACCATTAATTGATGGTTCTTGAAAGAAGTTATGGATAGAAAACCCAGCTATACATTGGAAATGAATGCAAACTATTGAACCATTATGAACTATTATTACAACAGTGACATGCTCTGACAAAACACATTGAAACATATCTCCAATAAAATCAACACATTTCCAATTTAACCGCAACATGACAGTGTCTGGCGAAAAGGAGCACAAAAGAATGGCGTCTGAGATCCCCTTCTCTCATTGAAATTATGATTTATGATATAAATATATATATATATATTCATCATTATTTTATAGGGCACTTTTAATATTTTGTTATTTCAGAACAATTCAACTTATTGTATTATGCTTTCAATGCAACAATAAATAGGACAGTCATTATCCGATTACAATGACAATTATACGAATTGAATGAATCAAAATTAATTATTTCTTAATAGCCCAGCCTCGCAGGAATCATCTATTACACTGTGCAGCATTATACTGTGCAGCTTAATCTAAAACAAATATATAACACACTGTAACAGTAACTTTGTACAATAATTTCTTGCGAGAACACTCTATAATAATCAAACAATTCCTTATGTGCAATGTGCAAAGAAAAAGACAAAACCTTTTTTGAGTTGTGATATAATCGAAAGAAAACATCATGACAATGATAGGCATAACAGCTGTGGTAAAAAAAGCAGAAAAAAGGCGAAACAATCCACTATGGGGAAAAAAGCAACTGTTTCTCTTTGAAATCTTCACTAATGCTATCATGAAGAGACCAATAATGTTTATTTGTGATTTTCTGTGCAAATACATCTTCAATTTTGTCAGAAGAAGTGAAGAGGCCCTGGGAAAATAATTTCACACCCATGTTAGGGACTGTGACAGGATTAAATCAAAGACAGGAAAGTGTTGAAATAATGTGCTGGATACAAAATACCAATGAAGGGAAAGGCATGGAAGAAAGGCATTTATTGATTAGACATACCAGAATTACAAGGAGAACAAGTTATAAGCATGCTTATATGCTCTAGTTAAGACGTTTAATATATTGTCATGTAAATAACATTATCTTTGTAAAATGTAAAATTCCAAATCAGACTATAATTAATAATAATTTTGACAGATTATTTGCGTAACTAAACCTCAAACCTTTGCATTTTGATTGGCCATAAAACACAAAAACTGCTTTTTACGCAGATTTACATTTTGCCACTTCTTTTAAAATTGAGACTAATGGAGTGATTCAATAATTAACTTATGAGCTGATTTCATAAACAGATGTTCACTTAAACTATGTGCACCCTTTTATTACCATGTAATATGAAATTTGAATTTATAAAGTATGTTCAAAAAGTTTCATTGCTAAAACTGGCAACCTTTAAACAATCAGAGGAGTGCTTTGAGAATCCTAACGAGTTACAGAATTATAAATATGACTAAATTTGAGACAAACAAAACACATAGACATACTAAAAAGAGGAGTTATATAATGTTAATTTCACGTAATTTGGGTTGGCTATAAATCATAACTTTTTCCATCTCAATTATGCATAAGATGCTCCATAAATTGTGGAATTCCATGGGAATGAAGAAAGATATCTTCGTTGAAAATATTGTGAGAACTGAAAAAGTCACAGCAGTAAATCAGCCCAAATTAAACAAAAATAGTGGGGTGTAATCAACTTAGTATTGAAAAGCACCGTTCCAATGACACACTCGACTGAAAAGCTCATACAGCTGTTTTTTCTTTTAATAACGCGTTTGCAGTGACTTAGAAAAATAAATAAAATCATCATAAAGACCTTTCTTAATATATTCAAGTTTTAAAGGCTTCATTTCCAACCCTTAAAGATACCGACGAGCAGCAAATAGCATAAAACCTGAAGAGCCAGCGAGATACTCATTTCCGATTGCTTCGGAGTGGTTCAGGGTTAACATTTAGTCCGAATTCAGCTAAAATAACAGAGGTCTATAATTTAATTGTATGCTATTGTTCCAAAATCTACCTTACATTGTTAATATTTTATCATCATAGAGCGGTTTAAACATGTTGTTGCCTCCAGGCCATTTGTGATTTCAACGACAGCAACTATTTGATTGAGGATATAAATGAGTACTACTTGTTAAATGAATAAATAAACAAACAAAAAATTAAAAAGCAAGGTTCAACCCGTGATATCCATGTCAGAGATTGCAAATAGTTTTTAGAGCTTCGAAAACACTACACGTCGGGGCATAACTTAAGAATGATCGGACACTTTTGCAGAATTTTTTACTGCATCTTCCTGTTATGCCAATTTTCACTTCCCTGGTGTAAAAAAAAATAATTTTGCACAAGGTCTTCTTGAGTTCATGTCTGTGCAAACTGAAGCGGATTTTTCTGATGCTGCCAACATTATGCCACTGCCGATTCCGTCCGAAATAACCAACGGTTGAGGTTGGAACTTTTTTTATCTAACAGAACTAATAAGTAAAAAGAAGTCGTTACAAAGTTTGATAATAATAATCTTATTGTGAGGAAGCCGGACGAAACATTGGCAGTTTTATTACCGCCTGAACAGGATTCGCCATTAAAGCCCCGTTGAAGTTATCATAAAAAACCGATGAGTTTTTCTGCGTTTATGTCCAAATTGAATGTCAGATGGTGATAATGTTTCATAAATAACACTTTTTATTTGCATTCGTCTTCAGTTTGAAAGGGATACATCACTTAGTGATTTGATAAAGTAGAATCATACTTCTGTAAATCACATAACTATTGCGGCGCATGCTGAAATTGTATTAATCCAAATAAAAGCAGTGAGTTGAAGTATTCAGTAAGTACTTACTGGGTATCATTTCATAAGTTTATCAAAATTGTTTTAAAGTGTCAAGATACAATATTGCCATGGAAAACATACTCTAAAGGATTATAGATAATGCATCTTTAGATACCAAAGGAATAGAAGATAACAAATGAAGATTACACATCATTGTAGTCCGTTTGAAGTCAGACATAGTACTCCAGTTAGTGGAAGGCCGATGAAAACCCTGGTTTCCATGCTAAGAATACATGCAAACAGATTATAGCTATGTTTAAAAAAATAATATTTATTTACAGAAAAAATATGAAAGACGTTCACAAAATGAGCACATTGAAAAGGTTGTGTCAGAAATTCTATCTAACAGGATGAAATGGAATTGATCCTTTAAATTTTCCTTAGCTATAGAGCATAAGTATAACATTAAATTTGGAAAGGTTTATTTTTTTTATCTCGACTATTACATGCATTTCCAGTAAATGCATAGGATTTCAACGCTATCAAAGACAACGACAAGACAGCCCAATATTTTATGCATTTCATGTGAACACCGATGCCTTATCGTATTATGTACATGGGATGTCAACTAGAAAATTAGCAAGAACAGAAATACCATAGAGAGAGTAATATTTACAATTGGACAAATTGGAAAATGCCATACAAGGTAATATTTCCATGCAGTGGGCTAGAGTTATATTGGTGGCGGTGCTATGTTGACAACTAATTGTACCCTAGAAAAATGGGTTTTCATCAGTGAAATCATTCGAGTGTTATTTACTGTTTACAGTTTCTGAGAGGCATTTGTTTGGTTTTGGCAGTAAATAATAATGAATTATAGCGTTTAGAAACAACAACACACACACTTGAAAACATATAAGTTCTGATAAAAAACAAAAATCTGGTAATGAAAACTGATGTAAATGATTAAATGGACAAAAATCTTATTTTTTTAAATGAAAGTTATAAACAGATTTTTGATATTATACCAATGTTCACTTTCACAATATTTGCACATGAAATTATAACAGCAGATGCTGTTCTTCTCAATTAAGCTTATATTATCAGCCTAAAAATTCTACGACAGAGAAAATGTATCACTGGAACAATAAGAACCTTCTTTTTGTCAGAAATGTAGCTGTCAGTAAAATTGGATATACAATCTTGAAGTTTTTATGGAATCTAGTAGCAGGCTTTTGACAGCATGCAAGTTTGTGACAGAGTTCGCAACAGGAGTTTAAGAGCAGGCATGTGAAAACAGAAAGAACCAAGCTGATTTTGATGGCAGCTGTCACATCGCAGAAAAATGTTTCCTTTAAATGTGTCTACTACATTTATCTGACTTTGACGCTGTATTTCTCTTAAGTATGTTTGGACTATTTTTTCTGACAAAAAGAGGTTTAAGGGAATCAAATATTCTTGAAATGTTATAATTATATGCACACTGGATACTGCAAATATCCCATTTACAAAGGATGCATTTGTATGTTTTATAAATATTATGCTTTTAAATTGTTTAGAATTGTAAGCTTCCCTGGAATGGGCTTGATTGTGAACAAAGTATCTAATCTTAGTGTAAAACATGGCTGACTCATTTAAAATCTTTTCAAAATCACATATTAATCGTTATAATTTGAAGGCAACTATTATAGGAACATGTAGATAAAATGGGCCAGTGTTGTTTGGACTGAGGGATTTTCCAAAATAGTTAAGATTCCATTTACAAAAATCTAACTTATAATGGATGAAATATGTCACTTACAATTTTATGGAAAATAAAAACATTATATTGGGCTTTGTAAACTGACAAAATGAAAATATATATTCTTGGAAGAAGAAACAGCTGCCAAATTGAAGCAATACAAAAAATGCAATGAGAATTATTTCAAACGTCTTAAATAATGCCAACACTATACTTTTGTTTCAGCTTTCACACCTTATGTATATTCGAAAATTAATGAGAACCAAATTTTGGCAGTATATGAGCAAAAAAGCTGCAGGATTTCAAAAGTGTTGCTGCTTATTTTTCACGATGAATATGCCAAGATAGTGGCGTCTGTGTACACAAGATAAAAACAGTATACTCTCCGTGTGAGATTTTTGTTTCAACTATGAAGGTCCCAATGAAATATTCAATTATATTGCTGGATCTATGTTTACTTTTGGTGTGTGCAACATTAAAGGATCCACACGGACGCTTGTCGGCAGCTAACTGTTAGACTTGTAGCAGAATGCGCGGAGACATCTTATCTGCTGAGAAATTTGGAAAATAATTCCTCGATTTTTTTGCGGCAGTTTACACGTGAGACACATGTCAGAACATTTTCGGTTTTCGGGATTTCAGATTTCAGCAGTAATTAGAACATTTCTGTCCTAAGCAACACTACTGTCGGTGTTACCTGAAATCTGGGCATTTCATACTATTGGTAAACAGATCAGTCATTTACGGGTTTGTTATCGCCAATATTTGATATATTGCTACCGTTATTGCAATATAGTGATAATATTTTCTGAGAAATGTAACATCTGTTGCATAGTGGCATCCTATGACCTGCATCATGCAAAAATGGGTCTTATGCCATTTGCACACTCTAGTCAGAAGCTACCCTTTCCGCTTATAAGATCAAGAAAAATTGCATGACTTTATAGCGGACAGCGTAGCTCCTGGCCAGACTGCGCGATTGAGTAGGCTGGCCTAGAGCTTAGCTGGCGGCATGTGGTTTATGACTCGTTTTCACATGTCGACAAGCAAAATATTATTTTCATCATCTAAACCAGACTACTTTAAATATTGGAGCATAAAATGGCTGGTAAAACACACTTGTGAATAATGTCATCCAATGAACATATCATATTGATGTCATAAATGCATGTCAATATTCCCGTAATTCAACATAAATTTTATGTTTATGTTCATTAATTATACATTATTTGTTGCGTCGGTAACTTGCAATTGTTGCTTTTAATTGTAAGAGGGTATATAATAAGAAATATTTTAATGTGTTTGGTGTTCCAATGGCTTTTATCACACATGTTGATTGTGTAAAATCCATTCCTCTTGCACTACAGGCTCGTGAAATACTGAAATACGTCACGCAATCATGTCGTGCGATACTAGCCATCGGAACACCACATTCAGGTTATATTCCCTTTTTATTTAAAACTTTAATATCAGGGTACCATTGCAATAATCACACATGGGTTAAATCTAATCTATTAACCAAAAAGCAAGTGCAGATGGTGAAAAAGTTGCCATGTCATATGAGGTGACACATCTGACTGGGTCTGAATGAACATGTTTGGAGAGAAACTCTAGGCCAATTATTTCCCAATAAGTTTGCTTATTTTCACAACTGCTGGACACTAATCAAGCCATTATTGATTGGAGGAGAGTGCGCAGTTACCGTATTTGTCATAATTTTAAACCTTTTTTTTAAATTTTCACACTTGAGTTTTGTTATTGGAAAAGTGTGTAGAAACTATCAATGTCAATGACTTAACAAAGAAAGCGAACAATGGCTTAAATTTCGTAGACAACAACAAAACAATCACAACAACACAAACGTGAAATAAATAACCAGTTTTCACACGTTTAGAAACTTGAATTTAGCCATTCCCGTCTTAGCAAAAAAAAGGAAAGAAATACCCACTTAAAACAGAGCACAGAAAATCTAACAGGAATTAAAAAATAAAACAACTAATAAAAATAACATATCAATTTTAAGTTTATAATGGACCAATCACTTTTGTGTTTGTAATCAAGCCTTCTCGGATCAACCACCACCAAACAATTCAGCAACTCATCGAGCAGAATAGAAAATGTGCGAAAAACATAAATCACAGAAAAATATCAGCTTGTCCACACTATCGAAAACTACCACTTTTTTATTGTAAATACGGTAGCTAGAATGCAGCAAGCCCACTGGGTCATAAAGTTGTTTGAGGACATGGTTTGGAAGTCCGTACAGCCAGAGTTCAATACAGCAAAATAACCTCATTAGCACAAAGGCAAGCACACATTCGTTTTCAGAATGAGCAGCGAAATCAGTGGATTTCTGAAAGAAATCGGACTTCAAGTATGTTTTGTACTGAAAGTTTTGCGGCCGCGTTCAGGTCAGCATGTAGGCCTTTAAGTACGCGGATCATAAATGGATAAATAAGGATAAATAATTGTGGAAAGAAAATACATGGGCTGCTGTCAATTTCCCCCACAGCAAATAGCCTGTGTG
This sequence comes from Dreissena rostriformis, assembly GCA_007657795.1. Classification (NCBI taxonomy): domain Eukaryota; kingdom Metazoa; phylum Mollusca; class Bivalvia; order Myida; family Dreissenidae; genus Dreissena; species Dreissena rostriformis. The sequence goes on from VMBQ01000128.1 coordinate 63,858, forward strand.
CTAATAAATAGCCATTCTTCCGGAAAAAAATGCCAGTAATCATGTATAGACCATGATTACTAATAGCGGTCAGCCAATTTCTGAAATTGTCGGGTTTTTATTGGGAAGTGTGTAGATTCCATTTTCCCATTTTGTTCAGCAGCAATGACATTTACTCGTATGGCTGGTCCTTGTTATTATACTGAAGAATGCTCGATCAAATGCATGTTATGTAAGTGATATTTAGTCTATGAATGGTGTTTATCAAAAGTCCTTTATACAGAGGGGTTAATCACGTGATAGTCAAGATGGCAACATCCAAGCCAAGACAGGTATTTTTCGCCGTTTAATACCTTTTATTACTTTTGGTTTAATTTTTAAATGACACTCACTAACCAGCCATATCAGGAAGAAAGTGATAAGCGTTTATTTCGTATTAAAATTCTCTTGTTTTTTCTTTCCTTTACTTGCTACAAAATTTCTTAATGGAGCTGTAATTAGGTTTTCCCGCTAAGAAATTTTGCAGCAAGTAAAGTCGAGATATTAACATGATATAAAAGCTAATCACTTTCTTGCCGATATGGCTGGAAATTCAGTGGCATTTTAACAATTAATCAAAGTTATAAAAAAAATACCTGTCTCGGCATAGACGTCGCCATCTTGTAAGTCACGTGATTACCCCCTCTGTATACAGACCATTTCACAGTGAGAACAGAATATTAATGGAAAAAAGTTGTGAAGCTTAATAATTAACCATGTGACTTTTTCAGCCAATGAAAACTAGGAGCTACTATTGTAACACGGATTGCGTCTGATTAAGTTATTGGGTAGTGAATGGCCACTGGTACTCCTGATGAAAATCTCTGTATATCAAGCTCCAACAGGCATATTCCAGCAAGTAATGTTGCCATTGTTAAAACAAAGCATTGTTTCATACAGTTATTCTTGGACAACAATGCTGATTTCAGGTCAATACGAGTAGATTCATATTCATTGTATACAAATGACCAAGTCCATGTGAAAACATGATGTTCTAGATATGAAAATTTAGGTCATCGTTCAAAGAAACTTATTTTATTATGGTTCATCTCGTTACGAGAGTTTATCAGAACAATAAATGACTATTTTAATTAATGCTCATTTAAAAAAACATTCAATGCTTTGTTTGAAATTGCTATACTTCAAAACAGATTAAATATGCAGTTTCACTTTACGATATTCAACAATTCTTAAAACATATTATGATGTTGATATTTAGTTACAGCTGCAAATATAAGTTACCCAGTAATTACCTCTCTTTTGAGGATTTTCTAACATAATGAATGGGTCTTCCACTTCAAAAAACCTGTAACATTACCGGTATGCATGTTTGTTTTTTAACAAGATGGTATAATAATAAAAGTCGTGAAAAATCCATAAACTATAGATTTTGTTATCATTCTGCAGTTACATAATTTCAAATGGCATTTCCAGGTGCTTAAAAGAATGCCTTAGAGCATTATGGTAAAGCTTTGAGAAATTATTGCTTTACCATGTTTTATATGTTTAAGGCATTTGCTTTTTTATTCTTTGTATTACAACCCCCCCCCCACACACACACACTGATGAAAAAAAAAAGAAAAAACATTGATTTTCGAATGAAAGAGAGAAAATCTCCAGCTTTTTAAATTCATACTGCTCCTGATCAATCAAATTAATCAAAATAACTTATCTGGATTGATGTGAGAAAAAAAGAATACGCATTTCATTCATTTCATTTTGAAACAAATAAATTGATGCCAATTGATGTATTTTTCAAAGTTCATTTAATAGTGTGTTGATCTGACATATATCTTATACAGTAATTGTAGGCTTAAGCAAATATTTAAAACACAACCTGTAATATCTGAAATTTCTAAAATCAACATTAGGAAAGAAAAATATACCCTAAAGTTCAGTTTGCCTATCTATTGAAATAAAAACAGAGGTTTGTTTTTCTTTCTATGTATGTTTGGTAACAAGTTTAATAGTTCAATAGTTTACCCTTGTCTCATCCATCATATTTAAACTATTTAATATGACAAGGGCCTTTTAAGTATACAAAGAGAGAGAGCACCATTCAGCTGAAACTGAAATATCAAAAGCCAGTGGCATGAGCTGACCTATGGTCATTAAATACTGGACATAGATGACCACCACTGACCCCAATTTACTAGATAGCCATATGCTTGGATGCACAGGGATAGCTTTATTGCACTCCAGGGATAATCAAGCGAAATGTGCCGGAAAATTAAACTTGAGTCAGAGTAATTAAGGTGCTAGCCATGCAGTATCCAATCAAAGGGGGTCATTGAAATGTTCTTGTTGCTTAACACTAAACACTAACATAGTGGATACAAAAGATTTTTGTATTACCTTGAAATGTGGTTTTCATGCATATGCACCGTCAAGAAAACTTAAAAGTAACAGTGTGTGAAAGAACAACAATAATTTATATATATCTTGAAATTTCAGAAGGAAACCTTTTTGATTCTGCTTCAAATTACATTATATAGCACTAGGTATTGCATGCATGGCATACTGCTGGTACAAGCGGAATCATAATATGAGCTATGAATAGCATAATATTGATTGATGAATAGTATCCAATGAAGTTATTCTCATCATCTACATAAAGAGACAATACAGCTTTACAACATGGACATAAAACATGTTGAATTGCTTGTCTTTTGGACAGACACAGGGTAACACGAGTTTTTCGCCAAACAACTTCTTACACACTGTCCATCTGCCAATTCAATTTGCATCAACAAATAACCCTGCATCTAAATCAATTAGGCAAATTTCTTGAAATCTTCCAAACCCTGGCTATCCCTCTAACAGAGCAGTGACCAAGCATCCTAAATAAGATAACCAGGGCCTTACTATCATCATATACCTTTAAGTCAATACAGAAAATATGTGCTTGATTAACCAATTTTGACAGATGCCATTTGGAATAATTATTCAGTGAACACAATTGTGTCCTTTACAACTATTATTATCTCATTATGAGTCTTTTTGCTGAAAGGGCTTCATGCAACGCTATGCGCCAAACTTTTATTGTTAATGTAAAAGCACCCATTTATATGATTCTTTATATAATTGTACTGCCGAAAATTAATTGATATACATGTACAACAATTATTTTAAATCTTAAAAGCAAAATAAACATTTCAGAACAATTCATTTATAACAAAAAATACAAGAGATATTTGTGAAACATGTATGCCCCCAACTTGCAGCTAAGTTGCCCCTGTGACCTTGACCTTTGATCTCTTGATTTGAAAATCATTCGCGATCATCCTTCACCAAAATTTACCAGAATACTAAAGGTTATGATCCCTATGATTATCTAGATGTTGGTTGGAAACAATGTTCTTGTTACAAGCTGCATTTAATTATTTTAATTAATTAATAAACAACAATTATTTAAAAGCTTGAAAGCAAAATAAACATTTCAGAAAAAATCATTGATAACAAAAAATACAAGAGGTGTTTGTAAAACATGTATACCTCCAACTTGCAGTAAAGTCATCACTGTGACCTTGACCTTTGACCTCTTGATCTGAAAAGCATAAGCGATCATTCTTTGCCAAAACTTAATTTCTCTAAAATAAATTATAGAAAAAATATTATTTCTTAATTCACTTTCACAAACATTTAAAAAATTGGCAAAACATTTAAATCTTTTCATCATATTCAACACAAGTCTGAAATGCATTCCGAACTTTTAAGAAAAAATTAGATTTGTTTCAGAATCTTATTAAAATAGTCGGCATTCATGCACCGTATGCCTGTCTGTGCCATGCTGTTTTCTAAATTGCTATACTACAAAACTGACAAAATGCAATTTACCTTTACAACATTCAACAATTCTTAAAACCTATTATGACCAGAATACTAATGGATATGATCCTAATCATTTTCTAGATATTTTATGGGAAAAACAAATTTGTTACAAGCTGCATTTTTTTTTCCTACCAAGAAACATGCATACCAATTAAGATGATCATAGATCAACGTGTTCAATGAATATTGTACAGAAACTAATTTCATGATACAAGTCCCTGTGACCTTGATTTTGGACCTCATGACCTCACACTTAATTAACATCTTTGTTTTCACCCAAGAAACCACTATATCAACATTGCAAAACCATATCACTCTGAAGATATCTGTGGAAACTCATTTCCTATAACAAGCACCTGTGGCTTTTACCTTGGACCTGTTGACCCAAAAATCAATGGTTAGCTTTCCTTTCTCCCAAGTAACTACTATGAAATTTTTCATGATCACATGTCAAAGTATTTGCAAATATGTAAAAGAAATTTACAGTGACATGCGCCTATATATGACCTTGACATTTGAAGGTCAAAACAATGTATATATTTGTGCTTCTTCAACGGGGGGGGGAGCTTAACAATCAAACAAATCCCCAGTGGTTTGTGGAATATATCAAACAAACAATATACTCTAGTCTATGAACAAGACAATTTGATTTAAATGCCAATTTTCTCAAGAATCCTTAGCTACTTTGGAGCAATGCCTCGCTGTATAGTATGGCTTCACATTGTGATCGACCATTCAATGATAGCTGGGCACGTACCACTTTCATCCCATGATAAATACTATAATTGATACAACTTCGTCCAGAAGTACATAAGTTCTTTTGTATAAGAACATTGTATGAGCCTCTCTCTGGGAAAACAGGGTTACATGCATATTTGTAAAGTGTCGTCCCAGATTAGCCTAGGCGGTCAACACAGGCTAATCAGGAACAACAGTTTCTGTTTGTTAGATGATAATACCTGGGCCCATGCGCTTTTATGTAAGATCTGGTAATTTACATCAGTGAAATGCATGGTCTTCAACAACATTTGTCAGTTGTCAATCATTCTAGAAAGATAGAGCTGTTTTTGCTCCTCTGAGATTGCTACCAGAAGATGCAGTTAGAATGTTAGAAAACACGGCACAATTGTTTGTCTATCAAAGCACTCCTGTCAGACTTCTACCAAATATACATCTCCATACTCAATTCTTTCAAATAACTTCTATGGAAAAATGCACGCCTGATTTCAAACTGAGACCAAAATGACAAGGGGGTGATCACGTGATATTCAAGATGGTGACGACTATGCCGACAGGTATTTTTTTTTTGGTTTTGTATACCCTTTTGTTTAATTTATAAATACCGCTAACTTTCCAGTCATATCATTAAGAAAGTGATTAACGTTTATTTCAAATTAATATTCGCTGTATAGCTTGACTTTACTCGCTACGAATTTTCCCGGGGTTAGGGAAGTTGTGGGGTTATGAAAAAATGAACTACAAAAGAAGCAAGATAACAATGGCTCAGGTAAATAACACTTTGTTGTGTTGTAGGCTGCAGCTACAAATCCATTATTTATGCCACGTAAATTGAAAATGTAGCTGCAATATCCCCTGCTAAGTTTACACTTAATGATCTTGATTTTCGCAATTCATCAAAAAATGCAGTTAAGATTTGTATCTTGAACACTCCTTTTTTCAATTTGTTGAACAACGCCCGGGTTTTACCTGGATTTTCAGCCTGGATAAGNATGCACGCCTGATTTCAGACTGAGACCAAAATAACAAGGGGGTAATCACGTGATATTCAAGATGGTGACGACTATGCCGACAGGTATTTTTTTTTGGTTTTGTATACCCTTTTGTTTAATTTATAAATACCGCTTACTGTCCAGTCATATCAGTAAGAAAGTGATTAGCGTCTATTTCAAATTAATATTCGCTGTATAGCTTGACTTTACTCGCTACGAATTTTCCCGGGGTTAGGGAAGTAGTGGGGTTATGAAAAAATGAACTACAAAAGAAGCAAGATAACAATGGCTCAGGTAAATACCACTTTGTTGTGTTGTAGGCTGCAGCTACAAATCCATTATTAATGCCACGTAAATTGAAAATGTAGCTGCAATATTCCCTGCTAAGTTTACACTTAATGATCTTGATTTTCGCAATTCATCAAAAAATGCAATTAAGATTTGTATCTTGAACACTCCTTTTTTCAATTTGTTGAACAACGCCCGGGTTTTACCTGGATTTTCAGCCTGGATAAGCAAGTTAATGTTTTTAACGCTAAGACAATCTATGGCATTATGTAACCTCGTGCATGGCATTATGTAACCTCATGTATACATAGATGGCTGGTTCTAAAATGATTTGAATGAATAAAAAAGTTGGAAAGTAATAACTGGAACAAATGACACTATACTTAAATTTTTCTGATAGTATAGCCCACAAAAATGCATTGAGTTTAATTCAACAAGATATTTAAAAATTAATATTACCTATTTCAAGTTTTAGGTATATGTTAATGTTACTACTTTAGATTTTTTAAATGCTGTAGCATCAATACATGTGAGTAATGGTATTTATTATTTGTTTCTCTTTTCTGTAATTATTAATCTAACATTATGGGCGTGATCTATATGAGCCTCGCTTTGTGAAAATGGGGTTTAATGCATGTGCATAAAGTGTTGTCCAAGATCAGCCTGTGCAGTCCGCACAGGCTAATCAGGGATGACACTCTTTGCTTTTATTGTATTTTTCGTTGAAAGAAAGACTCTTCTTGACGAAAATCCAAATTAGGCTGAAAGTTTCGTACCTGATCAGCCTGTGCATACTGCACAGGCTAATCTGGGACAACACTTTACACACATGCATTTAATCCTGTTTTCTCAGAGCGCGACTTATATGAATGAATATTGTGTTTTGTTATGAATAAGAATGATTTTCCAAAGTCACCTACTTGAGTTATTTGATAAACAACAAACTAGTTCTGGAAATGTCATTTGTTTAGTTAATCAACTCACTGAGAGTGCGTAAGTCACTTTTTAGTGAAAATCCAGTTTAAACGGTTAGTGTCGTCCCTGATTAGCCTGTGCGGACTACAAATGCTACTCTGGGATTAAACTTTACGCACATGCATAAAGCCCCGTTTTCCCAGAGTGAGGCTCAAATTTCTCAGAAACTATTAGAACATCTGCAGGCAATTTCCACCTTTATAAACAACAAAACATGCAGGTATTTTACACATCTGATCCTGAGAAGAACACTCTCTATCAGCAGTTCTTTTGTTTACAATTAAATTAATGAAACCAGAAAAAGTCCAGACTCTAAACAGAATAGGTTTCAAGCCTGAAGCTGTTCACACCAGGCCTGAAACCATGCCCCCTAGACTTGCATCTGACTTTTCCCATCATGTTGTTGGTCTAGTTTGATGATTTCAAGTACCTATGCATAAATAAACACTTCAATGCTTTTTGATCACGATATTTTATCAATCAAATGGTTCTTAACCCTCATCAAAACAGTTAACCCTCCTTCTCAGTATGCTTCAATTACTAGATACCCGGACAGATTTAGAACAAAAACAATGGTTTAATGAACAGCAAATGTGTGTTTCGTGCAATTTGATGGAAATAACAGTTCTTTTAAGTTCTCTGAAATGCTTTATTGGCTACATGTTTGAGGTTATTTGGTGAACTAGCATAGGACAAGTGTTAGAAAGATAACTGACCATCCTGCAGAACTAGGGTCCTTTGTCTGTTTTTTTAGACAAGATAATATCATTTATTCTCTAGTGGACAAAAAAACAGACAAATAAGGACCATTTATTCTGGCAAAACCATATTATAGTCTGAAAATGTTGTGTTTTTAACTCCTCTTTAAGTCCTGGGTGGATCTTGCTATTCTTTTGTGGAAAAACATACAAAGGGTTATAATTGTGCCAAAACTATATAAGAGTCCAAAATTGTTGTGTGTTCAACTCCGGTGCCTGTGACACATGTTTTGTTGGGTAGTATATGATTTTAAAAACTAATGTTAAAGCATTCAATGAACTGCAAATAATCTCTTTAAAGCATGTTAACACTGACAATGAAATATGTTTTTAAAGCAAGACATGCTCATTCAATTACATCTGTCTGTTTAGTTAATTTAAACAAAATCAATTTATCAGAATTTCTAAATTGCTTTCGATTGTGTGCTTTGTTTTCATGCTTTATCATTGTTTTCTGCACTTTACAATTGTTATTATCATAAAACGCAGATTTACTAGCACCAGCTAATGATGTTTGGATTGCTTCTGATATTGACCTAGACTGAATTGAGAACTAAGTACACAGAGACTGCATGTGCTAAAATTATGGATTATAAAAGATCTGGAGGATAAATATTGAGAGCTATATTGAGCGCCTATGGTTTTCAAAGCATGCAATTTCCTGTTTCAGCATGATGGAGGCTTAGAAAACGCAATGTATAATTGCGAAGCCTTCTTAGATATATTTTTCATCCAGAAACAAGGTGACTATTTTCCAGAAAGCCATATCTGTGGGCTAAAACGTTCTTCACCTTTACTACCATCTAAATCCATCCAAATTATCTGGGATTCCAAATAAAAAGACAAGATGATTTCCTATCTTTTGGGAAAGCTTTCTTTATATTAAATATGCTTGCAGCAAACAGATTGGGTGGATCGGTCACTTATTGATAGGTGCATTATATGAGCCTCGTTCTGGAAAAACTAGACTTAATGCCTATGCGTTAAGTGTCGTCCCTGATTAACCTGTGCAGTCCGCGTAGGCTAATCAGGGAAAACACTTTTCGCCTAAAATGGATTAATGCTAAGAGACTTCCTGTAAACGAAACATTCTATTAAAGAGGACAATGCCATCCCTGATTAGCATGTGTGGACTGCACAGGCTTATCTGGGATGACACTTTACGCACATGCATTAAGACCAGTTTTCCCAGAACAAGGGTCATATAAACAGTGCACATTGGCATGTTGACCTGATGAGGGCAGCCATTAGTTATGAAATATTAAACACATATATCAATACAATAATAATAATTCACCACAATGAGAAATATATGAATGCAGATCTGTAATAACACCATTTTATGAATATTTTATGAAAATTTAATATTTTAATAAAAAAAGCNAGTCATAATTATGACAGTATGCTGTTCCACCCATTCTGTAGATATAACAATAACGGCTGGTATATGATATTATGTGTGAAGAATCTGACATTCTGTTATCGTCATTAACTAAACCATACCAGGGCTTGCACGATAAATATTTTCAGAGCAGCAAAATATTTGAGCCTACCTTTCGCGAAAACGTGGCTTAATGCATGTGTGTTAAGTGTCTTCTCATATTAGCCTGTGCAGTCCACACATGCTAATCAGGGATAACACTTTCCGCTTTTATAGTACTTTTTTGATGGGCTCCTTTTACAAAAAAGTTGTGCATCATTTAAATTGAATGATCAGGATTCGCCATGATTCATCAGTTATATGACGTCTTTACGTCTGACATACGTCTTTACGTCTGACAGACTTTACAGATTATGTATGAAATTGCACAATTTGAGCCTCCAATTTCTGTCTATTGACAGTATGATGCCTCCAAGATCTCAAAGATCTCATAACTCGGGCAACAATTCTCTATTTATAATACTCATAAACTCCGGTACCATGGGTATAGTATGTAGCTTTAATTGCCTTTTTATCACCGCAGCTATATGATACATTATTGATTGGTGACCAGAATTTGAACTGAACCAATTTGCCACATCTGAAGTGAATGATTATCACAGTGAGGCTTTCATAAAGCCACTGCTAGATTTTTCTACATATTCATAAATAATAGGTCATACCACCAGCATGGTGCAAACTGCAAGAACAGACTGGATATTCTTCTCATCAGAATATTGGTTACTTTGGAAACGGTTTGTGTATGATTTAAGGTGAAATCTAATGTCTAAATGTGCACCTTCTCGTAAATCAATCTTTTGATACACAATAGCATGTTATTTGTGTATCCAATTATTTCTGTTCGAGCAATTACGAAGCAGAAATACTGCTACATAATCACTGTGACTATACAAACAACTATGTCATAACATTTATCATGGTCCACAGATAAACACGGATAATATTAATCATTACAGATTTATACTAATAGAAAAGAAGATTAAACAGATATACTTGCACAGAGGATCGAATCACAAACTTAAAGATAAATATTATGTTAATGCTCAGTTTTCTATTGAAAACAGTCTAAATTGTCAAAATATTAGATAACACCATGATACTTAAAAAGGTTAAAATACCATAAGTAGTGTGAAATGTTCATACTTTGGTGAATGTTGTAGGCGCATTCTTAAACAATTTGTGAATTAATGTAGGTAGTTGAAGAACTGATATCTCTGGCATAAATGATTCAACAATTTTGTTCGGTAATGAGTAGTTAAGCCCAATACGATTTTGAGAACATAATATTGACCTGAGCTGTTCAAAATTGTGTGTTTGGGATTCTAACGCAACCTTTCACAGGGAATGAGGGTAGTTAGCGAGGTTAATGAATTTTGTATTTGATTTTCTGTAACATATAGATCTATTGATTGATATCTATGATGACGTAAGTAAAAGGCTGTGTATAATGGAGCCCATTCATATAACACCCAACTGTTTAATTAAATCACGCTTTCGGAAAACGGGGTTAATTGCATGTGCGTAAAGTGTCGTCCCAGATTAGCCTGTTCAGTCTCAATCAGGGATGGCACTTTCCGCCTAAACTGGATTTTTGTCAAGAGGAGTCTTCCTTCAAACAATAAATACAATAAAAGAGGAAAAGGTGGTCCCTTATTAGCCTGTGCAGACTGCACAGACTAATCTGGGACGACACTTTACGCACATGCATTAAACCTCCTTTTCACATAGCACCGCTCAATTTTAGAGGTAATTACAATAAGAGAGGACAAACGTGTCTAGACAGCTGGTTGAAGAGTAGAAATCAATGAAATAGTTAGTTGCCAAAAAAAAGAGAAAGTCTTTTTTGGGAACCTGGCAAAAGACACTCTTTAAAATATGCACCTACACAAATGGGGTAGGGGCAATTTTGTTGGATGGGTCTTGTAATCCCAAACAAACAATGTTTTATGATGACCAAAGGAAAGATCTTGAGAACAGGATGCTGCTAAAGGGGAATGGTGGAAAACCTTACCATTCTAGTGACATTTCAAGGAATATCAGTTATTTTGTTTCTAATCAAAAGGAATTTGTTGGTGTTACACTTGTGATTTACGTTTTTTTTAGCAAAGACTCCATTTGCAATTGAATTTTTGTATAAATATATTACATTTCAGAAGAAGTTCACAGTCTAAAGGGGGCCAAAGCAAAAATAAGGCACCAGGGCGCAGCACCCTTTTATTTCATCATGTGATTGAAGCATTTAAAAAGATATAAGAGAAGATCATGAATGTGTACATCTGCATAGTGTGGTTGCAGTGCTTTACATTTATGAAACTAGTTTTATATTATGCATTCATTTTCGGTAATCAATAAATGAAACAAAATAATAACACTGAAAATTAAATATTCTTTTTAAAGACGTAAATGAGATTTTAGCCACTTGGAAAATGTATTACTGTATCTCGAAAAGGGGAAAAACAATCTATCTTTTAAGTACAGTTTCAAAAATGTGTTTGTTATTACGTGATTTATATTCTGTAGCAAAACAAGGGATAGTAAGTTATACAATGTTTCAATAAACAAAATCCCATTGTAATGAGATTGCGATTATTTTACCATATAATACATGTTATTTAAATTAAAAATAACGTAGTTACACAATACTTTATGCAATGTTTTCTTAATTTACCTACTATCGCTGAAACTGTTGGGGGTAACACCCCTGGCCACTTTTATCTCAAAATGAAGGGTTATTAACAAGAACAAATGTCCCAGCGATATTTATTACATATAATTATTAATGAATTTCCCATTATTTTTTATAGGAGCAAGCACATGCTGTACATATCAGTTTGATGATTAAAATGTCACTTTTTAGGCATATAAAAAGGGCTTAAGATGATAAATATCATTAAAATTGAATTAATAAAGGTAAGCGATTGAAGATATACTATTGTATATTAGCCAATATGTTTGCATGCTGAAAAAAAGCCATAATATTTTAATTAGGATGAGTAGTTTTTTCCTGTGTCTAGTGTACATTTCACTTAAATCCTCAGTTGTACACAATCATCTTCTTGTTAATTGAAATATTGCAGTGCGCTCTTACATGCACAATTGTTCTTAAGTCTCTTAATTACACACGTAAGGATTTCCTTTGAAACATTTAAAAAATGGTTTCAATACAAACAGCCATTATGCAGATTTTATACTTTATGCCCTGATTCATTTATATAATTTAATATTCAGCATTTACAATGTGTTATACCATGCGGAGGAGATCGTGTTTTCATTAACATTGACCCCGTAAATGCCTCCCCATGGTATTTTAAAGGCTTAACACGAACTGAATTTAATAAGAGCAAAAAGTTAATAACCAATTGAGGCATTCAAACAATGTTGCAAGTATTCTTACATTTCACTTTTGCAACACCAAGGTATACAATTTCAATGAAATTCATACTGCAAAAAAACATATTAAGTAATATGGGTGGAAACCCAAATAGCTAATTTCACATATACATCTATGCCATAGACAAAGTTCTGCACTGTTATTTACTAATATGTAATATATCGTGCTAATTAACCAAGTGCAGGTGAAGTGATGAGTAAACGTATTTATGTCTTTCAATTACGTTCCTTGTGATTAGCAACAATTAAAGAAAGACCGGGCATATCAATGGCCTTCATTTACAAATAAATGTAATTAAACATCTGCATGCGAGGTAGATTTATTGCAATGTACGGAGAGGCTCAAACAAACCAACTGTAATTATACGAATGATGGTGAACATGCATTTGATGTAAATGTTCAATTAAATCTTATAAAACCCATTTTGATTTCCCTTTTAATTAAAGCTAAAATATATAAATGAAAATCATATTCACTTATTTTGAGAGTGATTTAACGTATGTGAAAGAGTAACATATATATAGGATCTGACATGAGTTGTCATATCATACCATATTTTATTATACGAGTTCAGGAATTTTGTTAGTAAGCGAGCCTTTGGCGAGCTTACTAACGAATTTACTGGACGAGTTTAATAAATATGGTATGATATGACAACGAGTGTCAGATCTTTTTTATCACATGCTTTTAAACTAAATAAAATACATCTTAATTGACCAAACAAATGCTGATAGATCTAAAAGTTGTTTAATAGCGTGACGTCATTTCATGTTGACGACGTCATTTCACCAAAATAAAGCCATGCGATTGGTTAGTTTTATTGATTTTGTAGCCAATGAAAACGCTTAAAAATGTCGTATTACACATGTGTAATATAAAAAGTACTTCATGTCTGTATTACATTGAAAACAAGGTATAGCATGTGATAAAAGATCAATTTTACTTTAAACCTATTTATTTAATCTCGATTGCATCAAAACCATAATACTTTTTGAAACGCTCGCGTGTCTATTTCCTAAGTAGAACCAGTACTTGGTGTCTATTGAGAGCTCTTAAAACACCGTATCCACTATACCCTGGCGACCTTTACCATTACTATCGTTTACTTGGAAGATGTCAAAGTAAATAAATTAAATCTAGTCCATTAAACACACATCTATCAATTTTCTAGAAATGTTTAAACCAAATAAAATGTCATTCAATGAGATTTCATCCATAATGATTAATAATTATATGATTAAAATGATTATATTGACTGAGCAGTTGATCGATTGCTTAATTAAAAAACTTTTAACGCACATTATGTCAGAAAAAAATCAACCCCATCATCACCTAGCTCTTACCTTCTGCAATACCTGTTACATTGATGTGTTGTGTGTGCGAGTGCATATCTGGTTAATTACTTAACTACAGTGATCTTGATGGGTTTGATTAAACTTTTCCTGCCAGATTAGCTCTAAAAATGCAGTGTTCTCCAGAATACATCTATTTTTATGGCTCCCCTTCCGGAATAAAATGCTGCAGTCAATTAAACAAGGTCACTATATTCACTGAATAAGTAATCATCCCTCTTATATTAAAATGGGGTAAAATTATATTTATAACAATGCATGTCATATATTTTTTCTTTTTTTAAATAGTTAAAGTTTAAGAAAAAGACTGAAGGGAAATGCTGTGAAGTGTATGAAGTATTTTAAATTAATAACACTTAAAACATTTGCTCTGTTAGTTCAACACCAATACATTTTCGTGAAGGGAGATTCAGTTCCTAGGCTATCTGGAATAATACCATGGTTCAGGATTTAATGACTAAAGAGAGATTACTACCTCACTCAGAATGAATGACATGTATGGGTGAAATCATCAGTCAGATCCCAAGGAATTGTACAAAGATCATGGAACTTCAAGAATCATATACATGAAGGGATTGATGCCTTTGGAAAATCAATAGGGGAATACAAATTACATAACAATTATCTTGAAGCAAAACAAATGGTTATGAACTGTACTATTTTAAAGTTTACAGTTTGGGTAACGGGTAAAGAAAATAAAACTAGTAGAGAAATCCAGATAATGTTTTTGTTATAACAGATCCGAGAATTGATATGAGCTGCACTCTGGAAAAATGGGGCTTAATGCATGTGCGTAAAGTGTAGTCACAGATAAGCCTGTGCAGTCCCGCACAGGGTAATCCGGGACAGAGAAACTTTCCGCTTTTATGGAGTTTTTCATTTAATTAAAAGGAGGTCTCTTCCAAACCAAAATCCAGTCTAGGCAAAAAGTGAAGAGCGGACGGCACAGGCTAATCTGGGATGACACTTTACACACATGCGTTAAGGCAATTTTCCCAGAACTGGGCTATAATAATATCAGTTGCTTACTACAGCTGTTATCCCCTCCTCCAAACTTATCTTTCCAAGGAAAACGAATGATAATTGTTTATATATTTGTGCAGAAACTTATTTGTGAGTAACAGTTCTTGTGAATACAAACATTTTTAATCATCCAAACCCTATTGTATATGTGCCATGCTCTGTGAAAAGGGGGTTTAATGCATATGCGTAAAGTGTCGTCCCAGATAAGCCTGTTCAGTCCGCACTTTCCTCTTTTATGATATTTTTCGTTTAAAGAACGTCTTTTCATTGCAAAAAAAATCCTGTTTAAGCGGAAAGTGTCGTCCCTGATTAGCCTGAACTGCACAGGCTTATCTGGAACAACACTTTGCGCACATGCATATAACCCCCGTTTCATATAGTGAGGCTCATATGTTCTTTAATGTTGCACATTTTCGTTGCAAAACCTTTTAACCCTTGAAAGGATTATGAATTATGAGAAATAGAATTGAAACATCATTTTACAGAATCAACGGTGGTAAAAGATGACATTCAACGACATTACATAAAATTAGTCTGAAATGCCTTTTGGAAACTTGTTCATCACGTTCATGACCTCACGCAGAAAATAGTGTTGCCAACCCACGTCCGAAGTATGAATGCTGCACATTTTAAAGATGTTGTTGAGAATTGTACATGTTAAACAAATGTGTAGATCAGGGATGGTATTCCAGAAGCATCTTAAGTTAAATCTTATTTTTGATCCTTAAATTGGGAATTTTACTTAAGTGTTTTATTTCATACTGCAATAGTTAGGCATCGAAAATTGCATCAAAATGACATCATTATTTCAATGTTATTTGTGGTATAACAAAAAACATGCATGCCTTTATTTAGTAAAGAAAAACAAAACATTGTAATTTTGAACTTAAGTGAAAATATTTAAGATGTTTCTGGAATACGAACCCTGATCTACATTTCATGACACGGGGGTTCACGACACCATTGTTTGCTATCATATGCGTAGCAAAATGCAGATGAATCGTACTGCTTTTGCTGAACATTTAGTACATTTTTTTGCAAAATTCTTAACTTAAGAATACTATGACCAGAAACAGATCAATGAGTTAACTACTATACAAAATACATGTATGAACAATATTCCATTTTTACTCTGAATCTGAAACACAATTTTCAATGTTGCCAATCAGTCCATCTTTAAACACAACATGTTTGGCTTGAACGCCATTGAGTGAGAAATCGTATCATCATGGCTCCGGGCTCATGTCAGTCCACAAAGGTCAGGTTCACAGGCAGAGTACATCATACATCATTTAGAGGTATAGAAATTGCTTGGAAAATGTCAGACAATAACTCTCCGGTATGTATGATGGCCAGCACTAAGTTATGGGCATATCAATGAATGATGCATGGTGACTTCACAGACAGTATTTTAACGTTTCATAACATCTCAACAGAGGCTTGATAGTTTACAATATTTGGAACAAATATAAATACTGTAGATTCATTTATTTCGTTGTCATGCAATTTCATGGATTCATAAAATCGGGGATTTTTGTTTAATCTTAAATGCATAGATTTTTTTTATTATGTCTGAAATGAGACTTTGGAGGATTTGAACTTTAGTTTGAAAATTGATAGCATGGTTGAGAGGAACCCTTAAAAATCAACAACAAATGACATTAATCCATGGGGTTATGTATATTGTCAATTAAACTAAAGTGACCTCAAATCTTTAGTGTATTATGTGAGTATTCATGTAACACAAGTGCAAATAACATTAACAGTTTGTTTGTACCTAAGGGTAAGTGTATTTGGAATATGATCCATTGAAACCAATGAACAAGAAAAAAAAAGAAAAAACATCACTGTAGCATTTCATCAAGTGACCTGTCCAGTATTTCTCTTGAAATGCAATCATGGTCCATTACCATGAACATTCTAAATTTTTGAGCTCAAGTCAGAATATGAGATTCGGTTTCCACTCAGTTGAGTATTGAGAATGTTGGTCAGCTCAGTAACAATCTTGAATCTCAGCAATAATAATATGCTCATATTCTTCCACAAAGTAAGGATTGTGTCGGGCTCAAAACTAAAAAACAATACTGTAAACACCAAATTGAGTATAATTTTAAACTCATCTTACAAATTGAGAAAAAACTTAAAGTTGAGTCAGAATATTGACTTAAGTATGTTTGTGATACTAGGCCCTGGGATCCCTAGAACATGCTCAAGTAATATCCAAAATAATGTGTAACAACAACAAACAAGATTTTTATAAAATGCTGGATTACACCAGACCTTCATGAGAACATGATTAAACATTAATACAGATACACCTGTAGTCTTAGGGATGGAAAAATCTTGAAGATACAAACGAAACGTATTTTAGAATATGTTTATTGCAATTCCTCAGTTAATTAAAAAATCTCGAGAGATATGTTCCAGAGCCAATATAACATAGACCAAAGTCTGTTGCATTAGCTACATGTAGATACACTGATGAAACAATATTACTCCGTTACTTGCTTTTATTGGTGAGTATTACATACTGGTATTTTTACAATGGAAATATATCTTTCCAGCATATTTGTGACAGTATGGCTAAATTATGAAACAAATATTTAACAGTTCAGTTTTGTTTGCATGAAATCGACCTTGGAAGACTAGTTAACTATTTGATAGATATATGAACCTCTCTCTGGTAAAACAGGGCTTAATTCACTTGATCAAAGTGTCGTCCCAGATTAGCCTGTGCAGTCTGGAAAAAATAATCAGGGACGATAGTTTCCGCCTAAACTGTTTTTTAGCTAAGAAAAAAATTCCTCTAAACAAAGAATAAAATAAATCGGGAAAGTGTTGTAACTGATAAGCCTGTGCATACTGCACAGGCAAATCTAGGACGCCACTTTACGCACACCGATTAAGCATGTTATTTTTTAGAGCGAGGCTCATATGTTATATTATGGCAGCATCTGTTTTACCAATTGTCATAAGATTGTCATAAGATAAGTATATCTAGATAGAAAATCTGAACCCCTTACACAGACAGAAAACAATAACTTAGAATATTTTAATAAAGCAATCATATTAATCAACATTATGCAAATGATGCACACTATAGCAACATTCCAGAGTTTTAACATATGCATAATTTTAATAAAACAACAACAACTATAAATCCAAAGCTCATCTAAGTGCAAGACATTGATTTTGCATGCCAAAAAATTGTCGGTTCTGATCATAATTAACTTATTAAGTTTTCTTTGTGAGCTATTAACCTCAGGACAAAAATTTGGCAGCCATCCCTCCTCCTAATGTGTCGAATTATCAAGGTGGAAAACCTTTGCGCAAGATATATTTTATCATTATTATCACTTTTATGGACTATTAGCCCCATGCAATCAGGTGAACAGGAGTTAGTCAATGAACATGACGCATATCCTTCATAAAGGAACACAAAAAACAGTTGCTGCGTGAATATGGATCAAAGTTCGGTTGTTTTGGTTATTGACATAATTGAAAACTAAAATCTGGATCATGCAACAACTCAAAAAGAACTTGAGCTAGGTTGATGAAACTTGGTTTGTGGATAAGAGGTCATATGGTAAATATGCACATAAGTTAAGTTTTTGTTGTCAAGCCAAATTTTTTGTTGTAATGGTAACATAAATAAATGAAAACTAAAATCTGCATCCTGTCATAACTAAAAAAAAACAACACTTAAGCTATATATACTTAAAATGTTGTTTTGTTTGTGACAAGGCACTTGTTTATTAAATTTTGATGGCATTAAAAGCCTTATTATTTTAACACTCAAGTAGTGTTGTGGGTAAAACCAATAGTTTCTTTTCCATTTTGTTCAATACCAATTAATAATTGTAAACAATTGATACAAGCTTTTTAACTGATCCTCTTATATCAAATAATCCTTAAAATCACTGCAAAATGTGCCAAGACCGTTGATAACTGCTTAGCTAAATATTTGCACAACCCTAGCAATGTCTAAATGCTGATTTTTTGAATGGCTGCCCTGCTGTCATTGAATTCAAAATATAATCACTTTGTTTAAAGCCGGCAAATATCAAAGGCTAGTAGATTTTCATCCCTAATTTCATCACATGCTTGACATTTCATGAAGTTATGGACGACACTTCCCTCTTTTATTGTATTTATTTGAAGGTAAACACTTCTTGACGAAAATTCATTTTAGGCGGAAAGTGTCGTACCTGATTAGCCTGTGCGGACAGCACAGGCTAATATTGGGTACAATTTACGCACGTTTTTAAACCCCCTTTTCACAAAGCGCGGCCAAAATAAATTGCAAATGTATGAATGGCATCGTGTAATCTGAGTATCGCTTGATTCTAAAACGAGTTTGATTGGTGATTTTACAATTGTCCAAATCTTTTTATTATTCAAAAATATTAATGGAAATAACCACAACACGCATACAAATACATGTATACATGTGTATTCAAAAATATCAATATAAATAGAATTGTATATATTGTTACGTTTATAAATAAGTAATGTCCACTTGGAAACAATGCGATTTAAATGTGTTTGCGTTTGTTACGATAAACGATTGACATATTTGAAGTGTTTCCGCTTTTCAATTGTTGACAAAACGTGGATCACTTGCCTTGAGTAGGACATATAGTTAAATATGATCAGTTCCTACATTTATATAATACTATCCAAAGACACAGAACGCCCGTATTGTTCTCTTCAACAAATCATCTATCCGTGGGATTACCACACGTGTCTCCCATTTGCAGTGTTCTTGAAACTAAGACGTACGTTGCGATGTCTTTACAGTCTTGTATATATGAAACAATGGATTCATTTGCGACATAAATATTACGAAGCAACCACTGTTAAGGGGGTTTATTGCATGTGCGTAAAGTGTCGTCCCAGATTAGCCTGTGCAATCCGCACAGACGAATGAGGAACGACACTTTCCGCTTTTATTATATTTTTCGTTTTAAGGAAGACTCTTCTTGACGAAAATCCAGTTAAGGCGGACATGCATTAAACCCCCTTTTCTCAGAGAGAGGCTCATATGATAAAGCAAACAATGTAAACCCGGTATATGATCGGCGCCCACTCAGCATTATCGTGTTATATGAATAATTGATACATTAACACGGCGTCTTACATACGCGGTCGACTTCCAGGCTTCCAAATAAACTGTTAGCAGTACCATAGAAAACAATAATATACGGCAACACAAATCAACGGAATTTAGATAACTGACCACTGACCAAATTACCAATCGCCCTTCGGCAAGAACATTACCACTAGACCACCACATCGGCGTCGCCGTGGCGCAGTGGATATGGTGTCTGCCTAGCGACTAGGAGGTCACGGTTCAATCCCAACTGTGGGAGCGTTCTCCCCCATAGACATCAAGAACTGACTCTTCCCAGGAAACGGACTCGAGAGCGGTTCAATAGGCCTTAGGCTTTCAATGCAATCGAGCTAATAAAAAGATGTTTAAACTAAATCGGCGTTACGTCATGTGAAAAATAATGGTCCTATTAGTGTACGCCAAGTTGAAACCCGACGCTCATAATGTACGCTTTGACTTGGGCGATTCTGCAACTGCACCGTGACATGCGAAATAATTCATCGGCGCCTAACATATCGCGTCTGAAACCATAATTAGTAGACCATTATTACAAATCGGTTTCTTTTTTAAATGCAAATAGAGAAGACACGGAATGTGTTCACAATTGAACAATGAGCGACATTTCAAACCAACAAAGCTATGTTATTTTACGGTTTGTAAAAACGATTGTGTATTATTATAATTAACTCACTTGGTCAATTACAATACAGGAGTTCTGAAGAGAGCGCATGACGTATACATGGTGTATTCAAATTGTCATCTTTTCCGCTCACGTTGGTGGTTGGATTATTGTTAGTAATTACCGGTATAACGTGTTTATATCTAATTACAAAAATGTATATGTAAACCAATATTGTTTTTTTTCATACTGGTTTATTAAAAAAAATATTATTCATTTCCCAGTTAAACATTTGACTGCATAACTCTTGTCGCAAGTTATATCATATTTATACGATATTATTAGCATAGGAGGAGTTGACGAATATTTATCGGTAGATGATAATTATGTCTGGGAGGAATCTTTTAATATTGCCAAATATAAGTTCTGTCCGGTTAGCGCAGTGGTTGGTAAACGTGCTTCTCAACTAGACGACAAGGGTTCAATTCCCGCTCCCGGCGCATGCGAGCTTGGTTGGTGGTCACACAATGGGGATTACTCCGGGTACCCTGGCTTACCTCCACCCAATCCCAATCCCCACTCCACACACGCACGCACACATGCGCTCAAACACGCACAAACAGCACAAGACCATTTAAAAATTGAATATCTTTCGGCAAACAAGACTATTTTCCTTGGTTCAATACAATTTCAGTTCGTTATTGATTCTATTAGCTTAAGTGAGTTTTTTAACGTATGCGAAAAACAACAACTTTACGCTAAAAATAGGGGTTCGAGTTCGAAAACGTCACTGAAGACGGACGTATGTGGATCACACGAACGGGCGTTCGTTCCATATTTACCAGATTCGCCACCGATATTACGTATGTTTACATTGCCCTAAAATTGAGACATATGCAAAACCAGGCGTTCATTTCAATTGATTGATAAACTCGCGTGATTTAACGTGGAAAGGTAAACACGGCGGCGCTCTGTTTACAAAACTGGGACAGGTTTCCTCGTTAACCATGCACTTGTAATAGGAGCACGTGAGAGTCTGGAATGAAATTAATTTCGTATTTCTACTCCTTTTGTCGGCTTTTAGAGTCAACACTTGTTTTTGTTGAACGAACTCTACGTAAAAAAAACTTTGACTGATAATAAATGTATCGAATCGAAAAATAAAAAAGACAAATGCAAACAAACAAGAAAATTCAAAGAATGTACGATCAACAAGAGAAAAATATCACTTTGACTAAATTACTCAAGTCAGTCGTTCATCGATTTCTTTTTTAACTTGGAACTACTTGTATTATGAAGCAAACAAGTATCGTGGCGGACAGACGAACTCCAAGAGTGTACAAATATCAATTTAATATGGCGACTGCTGATCCACGAATGTGAGGCCAAAAAAATTTAAATGGTACTAGAATTTGACAACAACAGCTTCGGGTTTTATATCTCCAGTCCTGAGATGGGATACTTCGGGGTGAAATCGAGACGAAGATGAAATGACATTTCCCATTGGTACACGAAATTGCAGTTCGATTTTGGGTATCATTTGGTTATCACCTGTCCACGAGATAATATAGGGCATTGACCGGCCAAATGTTGATAAAGATGGCGGATTGTACGTCTGTTGGTGAGTCTGTCTGCAAAACTGTCTGTTCGCGTATTTCAATTGGATTTGGTTTATAAAACGAGAGTAAGCTTGACAAGTGGTTGTATTGATCAAGTTAATAAAAAGCATTCAATGTGCATAGACACACGACAAATTAATTGTTTGAACGGAATTATATTGGTAAATGGCGGATTTTATAGAAGCAATGCGTTGATGTTGCTGCAAATGTTTAATAAAGGTCCGTTTAAACGACAAATGCACCTTTATATATCCCTATATTTTGCAAGTTGGCACATCGCGTACAGCTGTGTGATTTCACGATACCTCTGTTGGCACTATGGAGAGATATCTATGCAGAATTTCTGTGAAAAATTTCGTCGACGCATTACGTCTTCGTCCTTTTACATAATTTTGCCTCAACCCGTTTCGAATTTGTGTCTTTTCACAGTAATCCGCATCAATGGAAATTGACACTATCTTACACAACGCTTTCACGAGATGCTAAAAAGAATTCTTAGCAGGAATAAATGACAGACTGGTTGGCGTCTGCGATATCATACATGTCGTCTAGATCTTCTTCAATGTCGTCTGCTCAGTTCCCAGGAAATGTTAGTTTTACTGCCGCTGACAATTTCAAAGCAAATCTGATGGTTTCATTGTTTGTGTTACTCCCGAAGCGTGGATTATAGCCTCCGTCGCTCACGGGTGATTATTTCCTTGTAAATGAAGTCGTACAAAGCGTTATATGACAGAAATCATGTCGGAAGTGACGTGTGAAGGGGCGCTGTTCAAAGAGCATGACTGTCTGGTCGGATACGGGCCATGTATGGCACTGGTTTTGTGGAGAATTCAGAAACGTTAACAGTTGCCATATAATGCGATAGAATCGCTCGCTGAACTATGCCGCCTGCTTTGTCTGATATTGAATAAAAAAAAAAGTTTCGCTGAGCATAAAGCATGGAAAGTATTTCAAATCTTAACCGGAAATTAACGTCAGTACAGGAATTGCCATTTAGTCAGATTTTCGACTCAGTTTTCTTGACCAACTTCGAGATCCTATATATTTTCCAGTACATTGGTGAATACTACTTCTCTTTATCAAAATATACCAATTTGTGTAATAAGTGTAATGCGTTTTTATGTGTTGTATTTTATTAAAACATTATACGTGTACCACAATAAAGAAGTTGATGTGGCTTTACTGAATTTACCATGAAAGTCCGTTTGCCTGAGAGAACACACAACCCTGTCCAAAGAACCCCGTCACTTTTCAAAGTTCAACATAAAAACGTTCATTCAATGTTCCTTACGATATGAACATGTGGATGTGCAGTGGGTTTACTAAGTTTAAATTGCTTAAGTCATGCCCGTATTTCCACCTAAAATGTCGATATTAAACGTGATTATGACAACTTGCTACATATTACAACATGCGTCGCCGGGGTTATTCGTCCCTAGTTCAAGCTTTAAATGTTGAACTTATAAATATAAATTTATTCGGTTTTCAAAAACTATCATATTTTTAAAAAAAATGTGTTGCTATGGATATTGAAATAATTGAAAACTGACATCTGAATCCTGCGGTAAGTCAAGAAGTCGTCCGTATGTCTGAAAAATCTGGATCCTGTGATAACTAAAGAAAAACTCCAGCTTTGTTGATGAAACTCAGTATGTGGATAGAAGGCAATATGAGAATATGCACGCTGTTTTTTTTGTGGTGGTTTTTTTTATGGTTACAGAAATAATAGAAAACTATAATATGGATCCAGCAACAACTCAAAAAGTTCTTAAGCTAGGTTGATGAAACTTGTTGTGTGGATAGAAAGCCTTATAATTATGTAGAAAATGAACTTTATTTTAGTTTTGTCTCCGTCAGTCTGAATATCAGAAAAATCTTGATCCTTATGTGGATGGAGAGCAATAAGGGGAATATGCACGATGTTTCAGTTGTTTTTGTTAGTAAAAAAATGTGGTTGTTATGGTTACAAAAATAATTGAAATCTTAAATCCGGATCCAGCAACAACTCAAAAAGACCTTAAGCTATGTTGAAGAAACTCTTTATGTGGAAGCAGGGCCATATGGTGAATATGCCCATTATTTCAGTCTTTTGTCAGACCAAAAATGTGGTTGTTATGATTACAGATATAATTGAAAACTAAAACTACATCCTGCCATAACTGAAAAAAAACTTAAGCTAGGTAAACGAAACTTATGTTGATTCTCTTCTTACTCTGACAGAATAAAGTAGTGAACAACTGTTTTGTCTGTGACAAATCTCTTGTTTATTCAAGCTTAATGGCATGAATTGTTAAATATTTAAAGGCTTAAGTAGTTTTGTGTGTAAAACCAATAGTTGGTATCTTTGTGAGAGACCTTAAGAAAACTCTCAAACTCGTGAACATACTTAACTGCAGTGCTTAAATGTAAGCTTATTATCCTGAAGTGGGCTTATTTTAATCAGTATATTTTACATGTTTTTATTTAAATGTGTTGTACATTACGTTTTGTACAATTTGCTGATCAATTCCAGAATCAACATATATAAAGTAAAGAACATTTATCCTGCTACAGCGTCATGTAAATGTCTTTTGTTTTTGGTAATCTTTACCAATTTATAATTATAAACTATTGATCAAAGCTTTTTCACTGATCCTCTAAAATCAAATAATCCTTAAAATCTCTTCAAAATGTTCCATATGCCATAAGACTGTTGATTACGGCTAAGCTAAATATTTGCACAACCCCTAGCAGTGTCTAAATGCTGATATTTTAATGGCTGTCCTGCTGTATTTGAATTCCAAATATAATCAACAGTTGTTTAAAGCCCACACAGATCAAAGGCTAGTAGATGTTCAGCCCTATTTTCATCACATGCTTGACATTTCATGAAGTTATGGACTTATCGACAAAATGTCATCTATTTAGAGATCTGCTCTTTTTAACTCTTATGAGATCCATAATAAACGGTTCTAAAAACAGTTTATCAACAGTTCACATGATGCATTTTTTTTCAATAAATCAATAGTTCATCATTACTTATCGTCAGCTTCCTGGATTTTGATTTAATTGATTGGAAATTAGTGTGAGGTATTTTAATGATTGATCAATCTAGTGTGACTAACATGCTACTGGTAGTTTGCTCGCACTTTCCTATTTTCAATGAATCATGTGAGCATGGCAGGTATTTTATACCAATCATTTCCACATTATTCTATTGAACATTCAAAGCTATCTAGGAAGTGTTGTATTTCAGATATCCTGACAAGGATGTGCAGGGCATCAGAAATATAAGTTACGTCTATATTTTAACAGTTACTAGTCTTGCATTTGTTTATGTTGGTACTAACATTTTGTGAATAGCATATCCTGAAACCTAAATAGCTATCAATTTTACAGTTAATACGTTGCTAGATCTCATTATGGGGCTGTGCAGTGCACATGATTAATTACTCTGCTTCCATATTTTAAGAGTTATTTGTCCTTTGTTTTTCAATTTAAATGTTTGACTGAGCATATTTTGAAAACTATAAGATAAATCATCTTGAAACTTTATAGGTAGCTTGATCCCATTGATGGGATTTGCAGTGAATAAGAACCATAACTCCTGCTTTCATATTTTGAGAGTGTTTGCTGTTTGTTCATTTATTACATTTACATTTTGAATGGGGCATATCTTGCAAGGTATACAAGGTATCAACTTGGCATTTCATATGTAAATATATCTCAGTAATAGGAGGTGCAGTGCACAAGAGCCATAACTCATGCTTGCATTATTTCACAGGAATTGTCCTTGTTAATTTAAATGCTGAAATTCAGTCCCAAATAATATAAGGGATCAAGGCGAAACTCCATAGGTATTAATAAGATTTGATTGTTGGGAAACCAGTTCTCAAAACTGAACTTCCTATGCTCTCACAAAGAAGTATGCGGGGGTATTTCATGCACACCAGTTACAGTTCTAGTATTTTTCTTCTTCAGAGAAGCAGCAAGGCACCACTGAAATCAAGCCAGGAAGATGGCCGAGCATCTACCTGCGGGTCAAAGTCACAGGGGTGGGGGGCCAAATCTGAGGACGACCTCGATGGTGAAATTTCCAAGGTCAGACTAGAACCTGAAAGGCACGGAAGCACAATAAAGTTTGCCTCCCACCTTGAGGTCAACGAGATCCCCTCAAGGTCAATGTCATCTTTAGGCCCTTCAAGGTTGTCTTTGATGGATGAGCAGTCCGGAAAGCCGTCCAGGTCCGGCACGATGATGACAGGGACAAGAGGGGATGGAATGGTGATTGATCGTGATGCGGTCGTGAAGCGCGAAAAGATCAGCGAGAAAGCTAGAAACACTTTCGTGGTCATGGACGCATGGTATGACGACATGGTCCAGGATCTTATAGACTTGGACAACGCATTTGAGCTCGGTCTGATGTCGGGAAGCAGACAGGACTTTGAGGAGAAGATTCAGAACGTGCGAGTGATAAAGACTCCGCCGGCAACGAAGGGAAAGAGACCGAAAGTGGTGCTAGCTGTCAAGACGACTGATGTTTCTTCTGAAAAAGATTCTGGGAAAGGGAAAATAATGTCTGAAGCCGAACAAGAACAAGAGCAGGAAAATGATAATAATTAAGGAATTGCTGGAAGTAAAGAACGAAATAGGGGATAGTTCAGATATATCTACAAACAAAGACATTTAAATCATTGCTCCAGAAGAATTAGTTCAAGCTTAATTTTAAATGATATTTAAAAGTATTATATGAAACAATTTGTGATGTATTTTTGCATATTAAATGACAGTTTCTTTTAGTTCAATATAGTTGTTCATACACTTCTGGTTTTTTTTAATCATTTCCACATATTTCTGTTATAAATGCTAATAGCACAATACAATAAACTAAGCCAACCAGTTTACCATGACTAATAAATACACATATCCAACCATTATGCACGTCAGTAATTACTCTAACATGGAATCCATTATTTCGACCCGTTAACCGTCCAATCAACTGGAATCATGCCTGTCAGAAATTAGTGTGTTGCAACCAAAACAACATTGTTCAAACAACAGCATGTTTTGATGGCCAACAAACAAACAACCAGTGCGTACTTTTGTTTTGCCAAGCAGAAAACACAAGCATAGCAACGTCATTAAGGGCAATTAAGAACAGATACGCAAAGATGCAAGCCTTGTTTGTAGGAATAGCTGCTGATAGAAGGCATGTTGTGACTTTGTTGTATGTGTCTTGACCAGCGACTTTATGGATGTTGTGCTTACCAAGAATTGTGATGGTGATTCTGGGCATGTCAACATTTATTGAAAATGAAGTAGCAGGTTCAAAGAGTTATAGTTGATGGGTATTTGTAGTACTGTAGGAAAAGATATAGGATCATGACAGGTACAGGAAACCCTCAAAAGTGGCATGGTGGAAAGGATGACATTTTCAAATAATATGTAAACATAATATGTAAACATTTAAAAACATTAAATATGCATTTGCAAATGAATAATTGCATAAATGAATTGATTTTTAAAAGATAAATTTGATGTTATTGTTGTGTATAGGCACCCATCAAACCACAGAAATTGTTAAAAGCTCAGTTTGTTCGTTGTCTATAATAAGATCCCGGCGCATGTGAGTTTGGTTTGTGGTCACCATACCTGATAAGTGGGGTTTTCTAAGGATACTCCCGCTTCCACCCCCTAGCTACAACAAAATAGAACCTCTCAGTAAAAACTAAAAAGCTGGAAATTGCAGCTTAAATTCAAAATTCGTCCGATCTGTTATGTGTTTAGTAAGTTAATTAGGTAGGAGTGTTGGGACACACTCCGGGTTCAAGCGTTATGCATGGAGGGACATCATTATCTTCGAAATACACATGTCGATAGTAAGATCAGCATGTATTGTGTTAATATCTGCGCAAACCTGTTTTTATTATCTTAAGCTTTTTTATAAATGAAAGAAATATAAGTAAAATAAATTCCATGTTCTGCTCCGTATCACACCAATATTGCTATTGCTGCAATGGACAATGGTATGTTTTTGTGTGTTTTTTTTACATACATTTTTGGTGTGAAACGTTTTTTCATTATCTTAAAGCCCCATTTACACTCAAAATCAACGAATATTTCATATATATATATATATATATATATTGAGTTGTTTGTCGAGTGTTTTGTGCTGTGTCTGCCTGGCATTTAGTCACTTGCCATAAATAAAGGACACCGTGCTATAATAAGGTTTCTCTCCTGCTTGTGAAGCTGAAGATTCAATTAGTTACATGCGGTGGAAGAAATTGCATCATTATAACTTATATGCATTGTATTACATCTTTTTATTGGGAAACACCGATGTTCCCCCGTTCTAACTTCAGCTGTTTCAATGTTATTATGTCGGGATCGCTGATGAAAATTCAATAATAAAACTGCGACGTTCTTCTTATTTAAAACAAATAGATCCAGATCGTAATAACT